>CM052218.1:729311-1051159 GCA_028454225.1 Lasioglossum leucozonium
TTTTTTTTTTTATTTGTGATGGTTTACTTTGCGACAGTTTATTTGTTGCTTTACAGCACAGGGTGGGCCAAGGGTTTTACAATGCTTATGTTGATTACCCTTGGCCCACCTCCAACGATTCTGCCCGCAACTACTAATTCAACGAACACCGTCGTTTATCATCAAATTGTTTGTTTCTTATTTAAAATTGGAATTCCTTCGATCGGAGGTCCCTCAGGGGCTCACTCACGGGTGGGGCCGTGAGTGGGTACGGGGTGTCGCGTCCCCGGGGCACCCGAAGCGCCTATAGGCCGCACTCGTGTGCGGGGTTAGTTTGGCTCTCGTGAGCTGGTGTTAGGTTGGCTCTCGTGAGCTGGTTAGATTCGCACTCGTGTGCGGGGTAGGCAGGCCGCACTCGTGTGCGGGGTTAGCTGGGCTCTCGTGAGCTGGTTAGATTCGCACTCGTGTGCGGGGTAGGCAGGCCGCACTCGTGTGCGGGGTTAGTTTGGCTCTCGTGAGCTGGTTAGATTCGCACTCGTGTGCGGGGTTTGTAGACCGTACCCGTGTACGGGGTTTACAATTGCTCTTCATCACATATTCATCATCGTTGTTTTACTTGCTCGACATCTAATTGAATTTCGTTTCTGAAATTTCATAAGATCCTCTTCTAGATATTTATATTTCTTATTTAAATTTGGCATTCCTCCGATCGGAGGTCCCTCAGGGGCTCATTCAGGGTTGGGGAAACCGTGAGTGAGTACGGGGTGTCGCGTCCCCGGGGCACCCGAATCGCCTATAGGCCGCACACGTGTGCGGGCTTAGCTTGGCTCACTTGAGCTGGTGTTAGGTTTGCTCTCTCGAGCGGGTATTAAGTTTACACTCGTTCATTCTGGTTCATGTTTCTTCGTTGCGAATCGAAGCCTTCTGCTTCGCTTTTTCCCTTTTTGGCGATTTAGTTTTTTGCGACAATAATTGGTCTGCTTGCGTGCGTACATTATAAGATTGTATATCGTCGTTGTAAATATGTCGAGTAATTATTGCCTTAACTTCACTTAATCTAATTTAATTTAATTTCATTTCATTTAGTTTAATTTCATTTAATCTAACTTCACTTTGCTCGGCTCGTTGTTGTGACTCCGACACAGCCTTCCGCTGTGTCGGACCTTGCTTGTATGTACCAATCCAGTTGGTATCGGTATTCGGCGTCAATTCATTAAGAGTGGATGGTCAAGCGATCTGTTTGCCGTGTTACACTGTATAAGTGAAAAGTCCTCTCTGTCGCGATTCCACCTGAGTAACCTCAACGTAAGTTGAATGGTACCGGTTGGTATATGAGTAAATGGGACACCGTGCGAACTTTTCTCTTGGTCATCGCTCTTCTTGAATTCATGTTGGGTATCGGTGCCGACTGGAGTTTGGCTGCAGGCATTGTACGCGTTCGCGTCACCCTCGAATCAGAGCCCTCTGCTCTGGTTCGCTCTTGTTTCTCAATTTGAAAGAATCAGTGCCTTCTGCCTGATTCGCCTTTAGTCCCCCGTGGATCGGAGACTTCTTCTCCGATTCACACCTTTTTCCCCGCAATAATTACTCGACATATTGCGTAACTGCGTTAGTATAAGTTCGTCGTTGTTAGGAAAGGGAGCCAGAAGGAATATTGCATTCGTTCTGACTCCCTCTCCGGGTCTCTAGTGCAGCAACCTCCTCGTGGTGAGACCTGGGCAATCGGTATTATCCTCTATTTGTAAGAACTTCTAGTATCTTACAAATAGTGGATAATATCGAGCTAATAGCTGCACTCTTAGAATTAGTGTAAATATTTTATCCTAGAATGTAAGACATGGTAGATGTAAGAACAAATGTATTCATTTATTATCAAATTGTAAGTTTCTTATTAAAAATTGGTATACCCTCGATCAGAATTCCCTCAGGGGCTCACTCACTTAACCGTGAGTGAGTACGGGGTGTCGCGTCCCCGGGGCACCCGAATCGCCTATAGGCCGCACTCGTGTGCGGGGTTAGCTTGGCTCTTGTGAGCTGGTGTTAGGTTGGCTCTCATGAGCTGGTTAGATTCGCACTCGTGTGCGGCGTAGGCAGGCCGTACTCGTGTGCGGGGTTAGCTTGGCTCCCGTGAGCTGGTGTTAGGTTGGCTATCGTGAGCTGGTTAGATTTGCACTCATGTGCGGGGTTTGTAGGCAGTACTCTTGTACGGGGTTTATAGTTACTCTCATCGCATCTTCATCATCGTTGGTTTTATTGCTCGATTTATAATAGAATTAATTCTGAATTTTCTCGAGATGGTCTTGTGAAAATTTATATTTCTTATTTCAAATTGGTATTCCTTCGATCGAAGGTCCCTCAGGGGCTCACTCACGGGTGGGGCCGTGAGTGAGTACGGGGTGTCGCGTCCCCGGGGCACCCGAAGCTCTTTAGGCCGCACACGTGTGCGGGATTTAGTTTTGTCGTATTTCTTGTAGTATTCGCACTCGTATGCGGGGTCATGTATCGTTTAACAGTCGGCCAGGATACATCGAACGAAGAGGACACCCCGACGAAGAGAATACATCGTGAAGACTGCGTATGTTAAGTTATTTATATTTGCCGAGCAATTATTGTCTTAGCGTCACCCCCCGAACCAGAGCCTTCTGCTCTGGTTCATTTTTCTTCATTGCAATTCAAAGCCATTTGCTTTGATTCTTCTCTCTTTTGCGACAATAATTGCTCGGCATGCGTGCGTGCGTGCGTTAGTGATTAAGATTGTATGTCATCATTGTAAATATGTCAAGTAATTATTGCCTTAACTTCACTTAACTTAATTTCATTTTATTTCATTTAGTTTAATGTAATTCAAACTAACTTCACTTTGCTCGGTTCGTTATTTTGACTCCGACACAGCCTTCCGCTGTGTCGGACCTTGCTTGTATGTACCAATCCAGTTGGTATCGGTAGTCGACAGAAATTCATTGAAAGTTGATGGTTGAGCGATCTGTTTGCTGTGTTACACTGTGTAAGTGAAAAGTCCTCTCTGTCGTAATTCCACCCGAGTTACCTCAACGTAAGTTGCTTGGTAACAGGTGGTAACTGGAGTAAATGGGACACCGTGCGAACTTTTCTCTTGGTCATCGCTCTTCTTGAATTCATGTTGGGTATCGGTGCTGACTGGAGTTTGGCTGCAAGCATTGTACGCGTTCGCGTTACCCCCGAATCAGAGCCTTCTGCTCTGGTTCGTTCTTGTTTCTCTTTTTGAAAGAATCAGAGCCTTCTGCCTGATTCGTCTTTGCTCCCCCGTGGATCGGAGACTTCTTCTCCGATTCACAACTTTTTCCCCGCAATAATTACTTGACATATTGCGTTACTGCGTTAGTATAAGTTCGTCGTTGTTAGGAAAGGGAGCCAGAAGGAATATTGCATTCGTTCTGACTCCCTCTCCGGGTCTCTTGTGCATCAACCTCCTCGTGGTGAGACCTGGGCAATCGGTATTATCCTCTATTTGTAAGAACTTCTAGTATCTTACAAATAGTGGATAATATCGAGCTAATAGCTGCACACTTGGAATTTGTGTAAATATTGTATCCTAGAATGTAAGACATGATAGATGTAACAACGAGTGTATTGAAAGATTTTCAATAAAGATCTTGTAAATTAATATCCATGATTATTTCAAACCTATGAAATGCCCTTGTGGATTTTAACGAGTAGGTAGGTACAATGTTTATATTATATAAATATAATATATAAATATAATATATATTATATAAATATTATTATTATATTAAATATTATATAAATATTATTATTATATTAAATATTATATAAATATTATATATATATCATATATATATCATTATAAGGTATTCGAAATACATGAGGAAATTCGAATATACATATGTATTAATAATGTCTCAAGAGACGTCTTTTCTCACACGTCGTTTTGGCGTTTGAAAAAAGGTACCTTTTAGGCGTCTCATTTGTGACGTAAAAACGACGTCTCTAACAGACGCCTTTTACACGTTCATAAAGACGTCTTTTCTCACACGTCGTTTTGGCGTTTGAAAAAAGGTGCCTTTTAGGCGTCTCATTTGTGACGTGAAAACGACGTCTCTAACAGACGTCTTTAAGAACGTGTAAAAGGCGTCTGTTAGAGACGTAAGACGTAAAGAAGTAAAAATGACGACAAAACGACGTCTTTAAGACGTCATGTGCTATCTGGGTAATGTTGAGTAATGTAGATTCAGAATTTGTATAATACAATAACAATTGTTTGCAATAACAATAATGCAATAACAAAAGTTTCAGTCTCCTGTCTCATCTGTAAGGGTAGTTATGGAGGAAAATCAAAAAACCAGTTTTTGAACCATTTTCCGTATTTATTGGCAATTAAAAATTCTGACATTTTTCGGATATTAAGTCACATATTAGTTATCATTTTCAGACCTTTCCGTTGCAAACTCTGGGTGTACAAAATAAAAAACACGAAACAAACTCGAAAAAGTAAAGATTTCACATAGAAATCGAAAAAGTAGAATCACAGACTTAATTTATTAACGAGATATTATCGTAAGTTTAATACTCAATTTTTTTTCAAATTCTTGAGTGTGGTGCGTCTAGTTGAAAAAAATTACAAACCACTTAATATGTATTAAACATTCCTACGTTCCGAGAAACATTTTCCAGACTTCAGAACTCGCGTAGTGCAAACTATTAAAATAACATTATCTACGTTATCTACTAATACGTTATTAAAGCATTGTAAAAACATATTTTAGGTATGTTTAAACTATTTTGAAATAACCTTTGGGAACACATTTCTGGAGTACGTTCGGCCAGTCGGCCACCAGTCATTTAAGTACGCTTGCACCGGTGCGAGCTGAATGCACCGGTGCGAGCCGAATGCACCGGTGCGAGTAGCTCGCATCGATGCGAGTAGCTCGCTTCGTTCGAGCCGCTCGCTTCGTGCGGGTACTCGACCCGACTCGCACACTCGAGTCGAGCTAAGCTCGACTCGCACTATGCGAGTACTCGCACAGCCCTACTGTACTGATCCTAAGTCTGTGTCCTAAGTCTGTGTATTTAAGTTCCAGTTGGTAATACAGGATGTGACACTAACATGGTAATGGGGTTACGTGAGCCCAAAAACGTGTGACAAAAAGATGCATTGGATGATAGGTCTATCCTTATATACCTCGTCTGTGGTGTTACCTACAGAGTAGAACAAACCGGAAACTGATAGCGCCACTTGCAATGAAATGTTGAACAGAGAGGATATCCTCTCTGGTACGTGTAATACGAATACGTAATATGTACTAATGTTTTAATTATTAGATTCTCTCATGATTAAATAGAAATCAATATAATTTTGCAATTATATTGCAAACGTTAAACTTATTCACTCTTATTGTTTGTTAAAACTTACGAATTATAAGTGTACACACTATAAAAGACTGACGAATGTTACAGGTTATGATATGCAACAAGAATGTTCCCGAGAGGAGCACTCGCAACACTTGCAAAGAAATATAACAACACGTTTGTAAAATTAATAAAGCAACAACAAACTCTAGATTCGTATTATATTAAAGAGAGATGTATTCCCTTTTTTATCTCAACAAATGCAAGACAATATTCAAGTGACAGCCCATTAAAATGTTGGAATTGTAATTTTATCCATAAATCCGAACTGTTTTGTTCAAAATGCAAAATATTGCAAGAACCGCCCGAAAATATAACGTATTTTGACATAATTGGTATTCCCAAAAGTTATGATATTACAGTTACGGAAATTCAAAACAAATATAAAGAGCTTCAAAAGTTATTGCACCCTGACAAGTTTGGCAACAAGTCCGAAGTAATAACTAATAAATACAAAATCACCTTAATCAGAAATACGGCATTGTTTCTTATAAATTATCCCGTCTTCTTTTACAGAAAGAAAAGCAGCTGTCTGCAAACCTATCATCTCTGGTAAATAAAGCTTATAGTACATTGTTAAGTCCCTTACAAAGGGGACTGTACATGTTAGAATTAAATAACGTAACAATATCAGAAGACACGGATGACACGGATCCAGAATTTTTAATGGAAATTATGGAAAAAAATGAAGAAGTAGAGAATGCATTAAGTAATCACACAAAAATAAAAGAACTAGCAAAAGAAAATGATAAAATATTAAATAGCTTGTCAGCGTAAGTTCATTAATTGTTTTCTCAGACAGAAATGTAATTTTGCACTGTATTATTAACGAACACAATATTTTTTAGAAACATTGCAGAAGCGTTTAGGGAGAAAGACATAAAAAAAGCGAAAGCTCACCTTATAAGAATGAAATACTATAATAGTATTCATAGCAGATTAAAAAAATTAAAACATGATTTGGGTATAGTAGAATAATTATTATAGATTATTTACAATATAAGTATATATTCGCTTTAATGTATAAATATGTATTTAATAAAAAATTATGATCGAACATTGTACTTCTTTACTTACAAAGTTAATGTATCAATAATTTTTGATAATATGGTAAATTACGATTCATTATCTATTTTCCATTGTTCTATCCATTGGCAAATTCTATCTACATTACTCGTGACTTGATTAATGTTATTACTTGTTAATTCGTGAACTATTTCTTCCCTATAGGCTGATTTTGCTTCTTCGAGTATTATTTGAAAGATTTCACAATCTATGTTATCTTCTAATTTTTTCCCTGTGTAGCCTCGTTCCTTTAAACGATCATATAATATCGTATTGTCAGTTCTTAACACAAAAACAATATCGAACCATCTTTCTGGAAAGAAATCAGTTCCATGATAGTCAACAATTTTTCCACCTTCGCACATAAGTTCTTCCATGTAATCTAGCAACTATAATTTTAAAAAATGCGTTATTTGCAAGTTAATCAAAATATTAAAATCTATTTGTTAAATAATTACCTTATCTTCATCTAAAATAGGACACTGATACACTTCGTCGTATTCTTCTAAACATTTGTGTTCGATAGCAAATTTGCTAACGTCAATCCAGGTTAATCCTGACTTTTCTGATAAAAGACGACACATCAAACTTTTTCCTACTCCAGGAGTACCTAATATAAGAAAAGTATGATACACTTGTTAACAATCGGTTTGGTGTATTAAGACACGTCATTAACAATGAAATTTACCTGACACTAAAATATTCGGACGACTTTTACTCGTGTTGGTCATTTCTGATAATTCAATTATGTATTTTACTTTTAAAATTGTTCGAAAGTAAATATTGTTAACACGTGTTATACAGGTTGACCATAAACATACCGTGTTTACGACACAAAAGCATATGAGACTGTATATTTTATTTCCACAGTATAGCAAAGAACGAGAGGTAAGCCAAAAGTTACTTTGCTGAAGTTACGAATGTTTGAAAACGATTGATATAATAGTGTAACTATAATCAGCTACAATATTTGTAACTTTGGTATGTCAACCATAATATGCTCTTTTCAAATACAAACATCGTTTTTATGTACACACAAATTTAAATGCAAGACGCATACATGTATATCTATGTATTTACGCTTTAGATATATTATTATGTAAAGTTCAGTGATTTTAATATTATTTGACTAAATGAAGAGAATACAGTACAGACTCATTGATACTATGTATATAAAATAATTTGATAAAGATTACTTGGTCGTCAATTATAAAATTTAAAATACACTTGTAAGTATATATAGGTTTTATATGTAAGTAGGTATGTATACATATATGTAGTGTGCATAGATGGTAACCCTTGTACTAACTGTTGGAGGTCTATATTTTTCTACATGCTTCATGGACATTGATGCAACGTAACACGTGTTGGGTCGAGTACGTTTATTTAAAGAGAGAGAAGACGTAGTAGTTTCACCAGAAACACGGAATTTTCGTCATTGATTCGTAAGGTCAATTTAATATTAGTATTCAATCTTTTTGTATATAAAACGGGTGCACAGTTTAAACGGAAGTGAAAAATCACGATAAATAAATAATCATCAGAAGACCAAATTGTGGTATTTCAGGAACAATCGCTCACGGCACGACCTGGTACGACAAGAATGAGCTGGCATAATTCGTTGTGCTCATTATTTCAATGCATTCGTTTTTGAATATTTAATACACATTTGAATGGTGCCGTTTGCTTTGTTTCTGATTACTGATCGTATCGATTGTGTTAGAAGTTATCAGTCTTGCTTCTCAACACGATTTACCTAACCTGCGTTATTATGGTTTATAACCTAATTAATGTCCATAACATATTGTTGTCCAGTTCCATTATAAAATGAAATCTATCAATTTGTGTGTGTCCATACATATTAGTAATATAGTGCAATAATATTGTATGCGTAACACTTTTGAAATTTACTTACTCGAATATTTACATTGGTATAAGCATTAAAAAAACAAACAAACAAGGTATTTGCAGACGTAGATGTAGACAGATTAGATAAATACAGATTTGAGATTTTGATCAGAATGTATTTTTTTATCTAACAGTGTTATTTATAGACTGTTTTTTAAAGTCATTATTGTAGAGTTTTAAAATGTTAAAAATATTGAATTAGAAATAGCTAATTTATTAACAGTTCTTCCTACTTTTTTTACAGAAGAAAATAATACCGACAATTGATACAAATACTATATACCAAAGAGGAAAGAATATAGCATCACACAGATATTGTTTTGAAGAACAATAAACAACATCATAGATCACAAAAGATTTAAGTATTGCTGCGGTGCAGAAGGGCTCTATGTGCTCCATATCAGTTTCAGCAAATGGTACTTTAGTTTTCAAGAACCTTGTATCACGGCATCAAAGGAGGAATTTATCTGGCAATTATAAGTTTGACATACGGCAGAGACAACATGCGCAACGAAATTACAGCAGCAGTACTGTTCTTAGTACAGCTGATAGAAAAAAACGAAAAATTTAGTCCTGATCAATTAGAATGTTTCAAGCGACGTTTGGTCGAGTTATTGACAGAACGTTTTAAAAATCATTGGTTTCCGGACAAGCCATTTAAAGGTCAAGGCTACCGTTGTATTCGTGTGAATGGTCATAATCGAAGAGATGCAACTTTAGAAAGTGCTGCTAGTGCTGCTGGTGTCAAATACGAAGATTTATCTTTACCAGTAGAATTAACCCTTTGGGTTGATCCTAATGAGGTTTGCTGCCGATTTGGAGAAAGTAAAGGCTCCTATTGCACATTGGCGTCGTTCGACGATAAAGAAAATACTGTACCAATTTTTCAAGCAAGCAACGAAGGATTGGAGAAGGAAAATAAACAAACTGAGGGGCAGACTAAGATACAGGTGAATATTACTAGCTACATGTTTTTTTTTTATAAAATAACACCGTTCAATGCATGTTTTGACTTTTGTCTGTGATTATCTGTGATTCTGCGTTTCTTGTAGATTTTAATTTGCATTCAATGTGAATTTGTAAATCTATTTTCTCTTATATCTGATTTTCCAAATGAATTCTGATTTGCAACTTTATAAATATTGTGGGCTGTAATTATTTTATAGAATCTAGTGTGCAAAATTACAAATAATTTTATGTAAAGAACAAGCGTGCAACCTTGATTAAAGCATAAAATGTCTTTAATTGTCATTTTTCTTAAAGTTCATTGTTCTCGAAAGAGAAAAGAATAGCTTTATATTCAGCGTAGAAAAATTTATGAAAAATTTTTATCGAAGATTAGATGTTTAAAAACAGTTACATTTATTGAACGGTGTAATCAATTTGTTAGATAATAATTCAAATGTTTTAATAAAATTGAAAACTTCAAATAGATAATAAATGTATTTATTTTTCTACAGAAATCCCCTTTGACTACTAATACAGAACAACAACAAAAATCAAAACCACTAAGTTCTGCTAATCAAAATCAACAGCATAGCAATAATGGTACAGGTAGGAGACGCAATTTGAATAGTCCCAGACTACATCTTAATAGAAATCGTTCGTGGTTTGGTCACTCATTCAGTATGGGATATGGTCCTCACCCAATAAGTCAACCATGGTATAACATTATGCCCCCTCACTTCTTGGGTGGTCCATCTCCACCACCTTTCATGGGTCATAGAGGAAACAAATGGATCCATCCACCCTCCTATCCAACAGGACCTACCCGTTTCCATCATTGGTCTCCCAAAGCTGCTCTTAAAGTATGAACAAATCCTCTTTATGAAAGTAGTTAAGAAATCTGTTCCTTTGTAAAAAAAATAAAAAATGTAAAACTGTTTTATCAATTTAGAAGTTTTTATATTTCAGCGTTGAATATTCATGACATTTCTAACAAAATTAACGAAAAATTAGATTATTTAAATTTTACGCTCTACAAAAAAAAATGAATACTGGCATTTTTATATTAGGAACAGGTTTACTAACATTTCAGTGACGAAAATTATCCATTTTGTAATTACAAATGACCTTGTTCGAGTTACGACTAAGGCTTACGATTTTTTATGACGAGAAATGTTGCATTATTACATGTTATATATAAATAATTAATTGAATGATAGATGTTTAATTCCGGATGCAAGGTTGCTTGTAAAATATTAGTATAGTGAGAATTTAACTAGAATGAATTAAGCTATTGATATATAAGACAAAAACGACTGTCATATCAATTGTGACACTTTTTTCTGATCAATCCTCGAGAAAAGGATTTAGTAAAAGAATAGATCGTACATATTTCGAAAGGGAGCAGTATTGATTTTAAACGGGTTTCCAAAATTAGATATAATTGCTTATTAAATTGTATGTAATAAATTTTAATGCCTTTATAGGCGATCTCAGTTTATTAGTGAATATTTCGTCTATCAAATTCTCTACTAATAGAAGGGAATACTTACAAATGACTTTTTCTTTTATGTACATATATATAAAATGTATTCATATTAACTAGGACTTCAAAGATTACTCCATTTTTCAGTATTGTTATAATGAAGAGTACGAGGATAGGGAATTGTAGTCATACGTATAATCTTCTAATTTGTTGAAAAAGTAACGTCATAAAACAGTGTAAGCTTTGAAGTTCTAGTATCAATGATTTGAGGATGATTGCTGACGAAATCAATAACTTTGTCTTTTATTGTATATGTGTATTATTATAATATATTAGTGTTTAGAAAAGAACAGTACCTTAATTTGATTTCACAGGTTTGAAGTGTAAAGAAATTTCCAATATTTTTTACTTCAAAAAGCAATCCATACCTGTTGCATAAATATACTGCCTCTATAGAAATTCTATTGATAATCAGTTTACGCTACAGCATTACTAAAACGTCCACGGATTTCACGATTAACGTGTAATTATAGAAAAATGTGAATCTTTACTTTTATTATGCTCAATCTGAAAATCAATTGAGTTTATGTTTTTAAATGAAATTGAAAATTTAGCATTTAAGAATATA
Organism: Lasioglossum leucozonium; assembly: GCA_028454225.1. NCBI lineage: Eukaryota > Metazoa > Arthropoda > Insecta > Hymenoptera > Halictidae > Lasioglossum > Lasioglossum leucozonium. Next base: position 740,729 of record CM052218.1, read on the forward strand.
TATTATTGATGTTGGTAGATCTATAGTTCATTGGAATTGAAACTTGAATTCTATCTTACTGATGCTAATGTTATGTACCTTCAATCTTTGTATATTGTAGACAATTTATAACACTATAGTAATTTATACCTTATTCAATTATATTTCTTCTTGCTTTGTTAACAACGTACTTGTGCGCAATCTTTTTGTTCAAGAATTATATGTGTAAGAACGACTCAAAAGCCAAGTAATAAGAACTAGATGTCACAATTGCCATTTTATGAAGTATCTTGAATGATACATGCTAATTTTTTAATATTTTCATACGTCATTATCTATCACCGATTTTTCTTCAAACATAATCTTTGTAAATGTATAAGTATGTATATTTATTATATAATTAATTAATATTAATTATATAATATTATTTTATATACATATTCTATATATCGTATTTACGAGTAAAACGAATCTTTTATCTTTGACTTGTATATTTAAATCGATTAAGATCTCTGGTTTTTGAGCCATTCGTACACGATGTATGAATGTTTTAATATTGTTAGTGTTTAAAATGTGCAATTTCTCTAATTTATGTTGTAACATAGAATTTATTCATCAAATTATCACTTTATTTAAAAATACATAATGTGAGAGGTTCTTTTAAGGATTATGCTTATGCAGGTACATTGTTTCATTAGCACCGAACATATATTTTGATGAAGAATATGAGAAGCGCAGTATGCGCTATTTATTTTAATTGCATAGTTAATTTATAATGGTTGAAATCTTGTAAGAATTTTTCATCGATGTTTGAAAGCACTAAAAAATTCATGACATTATGAAAAATTTACGTTAAATGGCATTGGTATTATTATCTGTTATATATATAAAATGTGAGTTTAACCTAGCCTTTAACGAATTGGAATACTGTTGTCGCTAGAAACAGCTAGTGTCCTTAGGTGAATTCCTGAAAGTATAGTCTAAAAGCATATAGCATAAATATTATTGAATAGACTGTATTAGAGAAAATTTTAATCAAATACATAGTATAAATTTTGCAATTTTCATGTTTCACATTTAGCATTGTTTAATATATACATGAAATTTGCTCTAGTATAGGTGATTTTTTGTGTTCAATTTGTTACAACTTATTCAGAAAGAGTCATTTTGTTGTTATGAAAGATATGAAAATTCTATATGAATATAGTTATTATAATGTATATGTAGTGTTAAGCAATGTTGCATTCGGACATATTCTTTTACTAATATATATATATATATATATATACATAGTATATATATGTATATAATGCTCAACATTTGAAATGTTCCAAACTTTTTAATTGTGTTCACGTATAAAAAAATAGAAGTACTTTATTATGTATACGATAACATTTGCAAGCGATGGAAAATGTTCAGAAGAAATTTTTTTATGAAGAATCTGTATCGAAACACTTGTGATAAAATATGTAGCAATTAATGACTATCAGCGTACTTGATGAAAAAGTTGAATAAATTTCAGGCAAACGCTATATCCTCTTTTATACAAGATATTCTTTTATATTTGTAACTTTTGAATTATCCAATACTTAATTGTTGAACTGTACAAGTGAATATAGTGTTGTATTGACAGCAAAATATTGAAGATATTTTTAGTTTTTTCCAAAAAAAAACATAGTAGATGATAAATATTGAAAAAGAAATCAAAGATTTCAATTCTAAATTTGAGAGACCTAGCTTTTTTTATACGACCAAATGAGAAAGAAAATTTTAAACCTCTAATTATTGTACATTCTCTTATCAAGTAAGACTGTACTTTATAATTACGTAAAAAGAAATTTTAAGAAAAACCGAAAAGCGAATTTGATATTAAGAATTAACTTCGTAGATTATCTTAATGTTTGGATCATTTCGATTGTAGGGTAAGGCACTATATAGGCATATACATACATGTATTCTACCACTGCTGTGTCATATGTTATAAGAGTATTTCCTGCATAGCTATGCAATGATGACTATAATCCTGTTCTACAACCATACTGATCTTCGCATTTTTTCATAACTTCAAATATACATATATCTTTGTTCAGTACTTTGTTTCGTGTTATCCAATAAAAGATATATTACACATTCAAGCAAAACACATACAGATCATTAATTGTACGACCTCTTTACTTCTAGCATTATGATAAAAATTTGTAGACTGTTTACACAATTAAAAACAATTTAAAATACACTAGGACGATTTAAACTTGTACTAAAAAATTTAGGGAACTATAATAAAACCATGTTATTCATAGATTGCAAATCGATATTTCTTTTTTTTTCATTTCTAACTTGTATATTTGTTTATTGTAAAAAAATTGATTATTATCACAAATAGGTACAAATCTCATAATGCAATGGCACATAAAATTTTATGTTCACATGTAGCTTTGTATATATTTTTGTGAAATCTATGAAAGAGATACAACATTTTTGACATGATTCTTTTTTTTTATAATTCAGATTTATGTTTATAATTTTAATTTCGAATCATTGATGCATTTTCTTATGAATGAAACAAGAATTTATAAAAAATATTACTTTTCAAGTATTAAGTACACATTTGTCAACATATAATTAATGTTATATTAACATCATTAACAATTTTAAGATTACAAGCATTATGTATGGGGTATAACAAATATTTAATAAATACTTCAGCAAATCAAGTTCCGTATGTTATTTTTTAATTTATCCACGCACCTCGTTTCCTTTTGAATTATTTATACGTCTGTTATCGTTTATGATAAACTAGTTCACCTTCAATAGCTGCTCGATTAAATTTTTATTTTTCCGCGTAAATTTAACAGATGGCACGGTCACGTATCGATATCCAATAAGAGACGCCGTCGTTTCCTTAAGCAATTTTATTGGCCGAGTGCTCGAGTATTGTATTAAGTGCGATTTTCATTATTGAACATTTAGTTTCAAGTTGTTTTTTTATTCGACTATGGTTTGCTACGCGTGGATTTGTGACGCTTTGACGAGAATCATGAAAGTAATATGCCACGGCCACGACAGCTGCTAGGTAATAAACGTCAGCAATGTCAGGAAATCGTCAATCGAGATACATACTTGTATGAGCTAAATAGATGTGTGTTGAACGACAGCGAAAATTGCAATCTGTCGTTCCGGAAGTTTTCATCGTAGCTACACGTTTTGAAGTATTTATCGAAGACAGTTTTTGCATATATTGTTCTCGTCACTGACGATATGAGAAATTAAATTTCATCGAGACGTGCACAAACTATCCATATTCTTGCACGAAACCAACGACAGGGTTATGAGGCTCAAATTTTTCAGTCTCGCTATTAGTCAATATTTTTTGAGTGTTTTTAATATACTTTCTGTACTACACAATGGCTGAAAAATGTAAGGTACGTAGGTTAACAGTATGCCAGTGTTACGTGAAGCGAACGTTGCATATTTGCATAATATTCAAACGAAAAAGATATATAAAATCTATTTAGTTGTGTTGGTGTACAATAATTAATTAAGAAATACCGAAGACAGACATGTTTGATTATGACATTTCGCGAATTTATCTAATTTTTTTAGGAAACTTAACATTTTATTTTCGACCTTATCTAAAAGATGACAAACGTAATTAAGTTGTTGTTATATAGGAATGTGGATGTAAATGCGTAAATTGCACTCAATACGATCAACAACACTATGACATGCATCTGCATGTAGAGATAGAAAACTTACGGCAACATTTGATGGAAAGGGATAGTCATATTGCAACAATGGAGACACAATTTTTAAGCGAAGCTGATAAATTTCCGAATGGAGAATTAGCATCGATGAAGGAAGAACTTTTAATCTGGCAGGAAAAATATTCTAGACTACACGAAGCTCACAAACGTGTTCAAAAAGTAAATCAAAATCTTGAGGATAAACTGTTGAGAATCGTAGACAAATGTGAAACAGAGAAAAGTGCATTTACTAAGGATATTGCAACTTTATCCCATAGATTAGCAGATGCAAATTATACTATACATCGTTTAACCCAAGATAATGTATGTTTAAACATTGATACTTTGTCTCCCATTAAATTCCAGATGCAGTGTATTTCATACATGTTTTTTCCAGGAAAAGTATAGAAACGATGTGAACCTGGCAATACAGCTTCTTCAATGTAAACCTTCTAATTTTGTTGGTCAAAAGTACGATTCTGTAAGTAACTGATATATGTATAGTGCGTTTGCGTTTAAAATGTATAATGGACTGTTATCCCTTATCATACCGAAAGTATGATAATACTGATCATATTGAAAGTATGATAATACCAAAATTCAATTGTCTTTTAACAATATGAAAGATGCTTATCTTTGTCTGAAACTTTGCTCTGTTGTATTGTGTCGCTTGTATATAAATATTTCTTCTGTACCTTCGATATTTGATAAGATAATTCTATTATTTCAGCATAAACATATTTTATAATTATTATATCATTTTCAGTTACCTTCGGAAGTACAAGCCAAAGTAAGAACATACGTTGCACAAAAGAAACGTTCAAATGACAATACTCCTGATGTTAAAAGTATTACAGTACCAATTTCAACATTTCCTCCGACAGCAATGGTATATAATGTAACTAAACCTGCGGTTGAGAAAGACAGTGACGATGAAAGCGATGAATCTAAGCCTCCAGTGGATGTTGTCTCTGCTGCGATAATGGCCAAAGTTTTAGAAGATAGGGAGAAAGAAAGAATATTTGCTAAGCATTGTGATACTTGCACTTGCAACCGTAGGATTCTGATGGTTGATGCGGAGACTCAAACTAAATTGCAAGATGTATTTTCTTGCAACGATTGTGTTGCAAAATATGCACAGAACGTAGAGAAAAATACTGACAAAAATTGCCAAACTAAAGAAAGTCAAAATTCTAATTTACACATAGCGTACCATGAGGTGAATGAAAACGTTAGTATTAGTAATATGCAATATCACAGTCACTGTACAAAGAATACTAGTAGTCAGTATTTAAGCACAAAAGATAAATTTTTAAGTAGAAATGGTAAAATAGAGAATGTGAAAGAGGACGGCCGCGCGAACTCTACAACAAAAGTCAGTTTAAATAAAAAAAACTCGATCCGCAGGAACGATGTGCAAACTCAAAACGTTTTCCATAGCCAGACCGAAAATGCGTCTGTACAAACGGCTCAAAAAATCGGAGAGGTGTGTAACAATGGTAAATCGAATTCAGAAAAAGGAAAATCAGTGAAACCATATAAAAAATCCGAGGTCCCAGTCGATGGTACATTAAATTCAAATTGTTGGAATAAATTGGAAAAGAAATCTTCCAATCGTAGTTGCATAGTTCCTGAAAGTCGTAATAGTCACTGCGATGGGAAAGAACAGAGTCATATTGACATTATCAACGATAGATTGCGAAAGAACGAGTGGACAAAGTTGAAGTCTCAAACTAACGAAAAGGCTAATAAAAATATAGATAAAGTCTATAGCGACAATGAAATTGACATTATCAACGACAGAGTCTGGAAAAATGATAAAACACAGCAAGAATCGCATCACCCGACACAGCTAACGTTAATAGAAGTAAAGAATATCGATAACAATTCGAACCAAAATGATTCTGGACAGATCGAGGTGGCCACTAGTCCCAGTTTCAGTAACGATAGCATAGTGATATCAACTTCTGATCCTTCCAGCAGTTCTAGCGACGTTGTTCAGTCATTGCATAATATCGGTTCAAAACCGAGTAGTCAAAACCGAATAACTGGTCCAAGGAATTGTCTTGTAAGAGTTACACCTGGATCCAAAAATATTCTGTTAGATAATGCTGGTCATTATAAAACTGTATTATACACTAGCGGAAGTAACAAGCCAAATACGGCTTTAGTCCACTCGAAGAAACTGTCTCGGTCCCGCTCGGAAAGATCAAGTTCAACCAGCAGCGAAGAAAGCTCTCCAATCTTGTTACACGACAATAATCAATTACAGAGAGTGGCCGAGTGGGTCGAGTCGTCAGTGCATATGGACAATTCAGTAACAAATTACTCAAAACTAAAACCTGCCGAAAACATAAACCAAAAAAATTCATCGTTGGTGTACTTAAATGACTTGGATGTGTCAGAAATAAAATTGAAGTTATTCAATGATACACGAAGATTGTTGGCTTATGGAATTGTCCAAGAAAATAGTAAACGCGAAGATCTAATAACAGATGTCGAAGACTTTGTTAACGAAAATTCAACTGACGTTTTAAATAATTTTTCATGTGCGAATGACACGGAACCAGGCAAAGAGAAAGACTTGATAACTTTCGACATGCCCAACGAAGACGAAAAAGTTGTTCTGCCGCAGGCTTCCAATAAACCGGACAACGCTGATTTCGATTACGAAGTGAACATTACAAAAGAGATGGAAGAAACTTACTTGAAGCTTGCAGCGAGCTTGGATCCCGTTGCGTTGCGTTTGTCCAGTGTAGACAGCGCGGATTTAACGATTGAGAAATATAGGAAGAATCACAAAAGACTTCAGAGAAGTCACGATAGGGCGGGATCAAAAATGTAAAAGTGTCTCAACTGAAGTATTTCAAGATGATTATTATTACTATCTCAGCAGGGAGTTCCTTTAAAGATAACAGAGCGTTATTTTTTGTAACTATATGAAATTAAGGCTGTACCAAGATCAGTAGCTTAGGGAAAAAACATTCTATACACCACTGCAGACATAGGTTTATATTTATTTAATTTGTAGCATCGATATTAGCAATTCTATCTCCTGGTGAGTTCGTTTGTAAACAGTCATACGATATCGTCGATACGTTAGTAACAGAAGTAGGTCGATATTTTTTTTTTATGATTATGATGCCTAATTTTGAATTGAAAAATAATAATAATAATAATAATAATATTTATTGAGACGCTTGTTGAATTCGCGACAGAAAAACGATCAAGCTGCTTTGCAAAACGAATAACGAAAACTGGTGTTGTCGTTTAATTTTCGTTATTTTGATTCTCTACAGTTTTGTATAGAATCATTCTATTGTATATCGGAAAATAGCCATATTAAATTAGACGACGAGACTTTTATTCTTGTTACTGCGATGGAATATTAAAAGGGGAATTGCGTTCGCGCGTGTTGAATCGTGACAATATTTAAGGATTCGTTCGTCGGATTGTCGACAACCTATGATTCGCATGTCGAACGCAGCGCGTGCCACTTCCAATTGTTAGGATTACGTCGCACGAGTGGTTTGCGTTGCAGAACCAGATTATTATTCGTGGTTGATTGATACAGGACAGGGGAACGCAGACAGGGTCGTGTAGACAACGTTCCACGTATGAGATTTCGATGATTTTATTTAACAATTCCTAGAGCTAGTAACGAGTAACATATATATATATTTTCCTTGCGTGCTCGAATAAATATCACAGGATGCAGCGGTGACAATATTATCGTTGATCTAATTCTTAAGATATATCCCCCCGAAGCGACGTATTAACACCAGTGATCGCTCGAGCATTCGTCAAAGAAATTCCACGATAAAGAATTCGTTCGCGGAGATATCTTTATCTGTGTTAACGCCGCGATACCAAAGTTTCGAATGATATTGAAAATATCACTGCGGTAACGTTCAAACTCCAACAATAATTATCGTCCTTCTTTCTTTTGCAATCTTCGGCAAATACCGGTGATATCTCTATGTAATTTAACGAGCTCGAATGTAAATTATATTTCAGTTGCAAACGTAGATATTATATAAAAAAAAAACCAAGATAAGATTTCAATACTCTGTTGTAAATTTTCAAGAAGATTATTTTTTAGTGAGAGAACGTGCTTATTTATTGATCGAAGCAATACTTGATGGCCAAAATGGCGGCTCTTTAAGCAGTTTAATGGATTCGTCAAGCGAAGTGGGTAAATAAGTTCGCTGATCTTGCATTCTACAGATTTTTGTCGAATGTTGGTACATTTCTGCAACGCGATGTTGTTGAATATCATTGTCTGCCGGATTTCGGAACCGTGCGAGCATAAGTACTATCTATCGTTACGCGGATATTGACGGCAGCGCGGCGCGGCGGTAGAACCGAGACGCGTGTTCAATGAAAATTAATTAATTTTAAAAATAACCATCGTATCAAGAATAATATTCGAGCCGTACGCGTATAAACACATATTACATACACATTATGCACTATACAAAGATGAATAGCAGGGGTGTGAAACTGGTACGCGTGTTCTTGTACATTTTAAACAACACGGACGACTATCGAGAAAACCAAGAAGTGTGTTAAAGCGGGAGAAAAATCCGCGAGGAGATTCGGGTGAATTTTGTAGGCAAAGCTTACGCGATCTCCCAAACTAGAAACATACTTCGTTTCTGCAGCACCGTCGATGGCAATGCGAATGAAATCTTGAGTTTAACAGCAGTGAAAACAATGAACTGTATGAGCTTGAATCATTGGTATGTTGGTAAAACTTACTAATACAAAGAATATAAAGAGATACGTTTACCACGAACATATAAAGCTTTCGCAAATTACAATAAATGTATTTCTCTCTGTTCTTGCGTTTCGTTGAATTTTGAAGTAAAAACTCTCGACTACGACGACCACACGGCGAACAAATTTTTCAATTTTGCGATCGTTCCCGACGTCTTTCACACGATAAATAAAAGTGACTAACGCATATGGTAAGACAAGTTTCACATTCTAAACAATGATAAATAGACCTTGACGATTCTACCTAAAAGGTAGCGAGCGGTTCCCGAATAGGATTAGAGCGATTGAAACTGGATTAATAAATTTATCATAAATTTACACGATGTTCCAGTGCGAGTTGGTCGAACAAAGGTTCATCAAGCTTTATCGATTCGACTATAATGGAAAAAAAAGAAATAAATAAATAAATAACAATCGTTGCCCTGCTGTTCTCGATTCGTTATAGAAATAATGAGATGTGCCGATGCCGATACCAAATAAACCGGAAAGAAAAAGAACGGGATTTCTGGGTTTCCTAACTACCTCGATGCATTCCTTAGTCTTTGGTAATACTAATAACAGAAGAAATGAAAGGACCTTTGTAGAAGGACCAAGTTGTCTGGTATTTCCGAGCGTGAAAACGCTTTTATGATAAGGTGCATTAATCGTAGTTGAAGTGAATCGAACTAAACCGATCGTTTTGGATTCGGCAGGAAATGATTCTGTATGCAACAGTTACCCACTTAATTCGGAACCAGGATGTACCATATATGTATAACGCGACGGTGATTATTATGTAATTGTAAACTGTACATATATACGATCGAATAAAATGTGTTTAAAAGAGGATTCAGTTTTATACTATTCCCATCTGCTTATTTTGTTAAGTAAAATTACAATATTTTCAATAGCCAAATTATGGTATAATAATACAGTACAGCGTACTATTCTTAAGTTTTATTCTAATCATTTTTTCCGAAAATTATTCTTTGCGTTAATTTTAAGTCCCCAAATTCGTTCACGCATTTTAATTGTTAATCAAACGGTTAATCGATCGTTTCCGAATTGAATGTTGGCGCAATCCTTGGAGACTCGTTGATCCTCCGTTACGCTGTACACATCACGGGAAAAAATTGACGCACATTCGCGTCGCTATCGGATGCATACGTGCACGAAATTGATCCTATACGATCAGGCCAAGCCCAACTCGCTTAAATCAAGCTAATGTTCCAATAATTCGGATTCAGTAGACCTGGTTCGACCAAATGAATGAATGAACGGCCTCGCTTGCGAGTTTATACCACACATGCGAACGCTTGTATAGTAGAACGCTTACCCGAACGATAGTCGGTTTCCGATAATTGTTGTAATACGTATTATACGTATTATTTTTTTGTTTCTTAATTTGTGAAATTTTAAACGCTTACGGTAACAATTATATTGAGTGTTATAATTGTTTATTTGAATGAAAATGAAGAAATGTGTAAATTATGCAGTTATGACAAAACTGAATAGGTGTAATTTAAAACAGTATTAGAGGAATTTCAAGGTACTGTTGCATAATTACAAATGTACATATTAAGACAGAAAATAATTTTCTATTTCGCTTCAGTTCGTTGCAGTTGGATAATTTTTATTTTGCATAAACATTCGCTTTCTATTGATCAAGCAGAGTACTTAAACGCAAAGTACTACACAGTCGGTACCGGATATACATATCATAAATCAACGTCTACAGAAGCTTTATCTATCGCATACGTTCATTTAATCGTGAAACAAGCAAACGAGAAGTCTACATTTGCGGTAAGGATCATCCAAATAAACTATACATTTCAGTGAATGTATTTAGAAAGAATGTGACAAACGATTTGATCGACGGATATTTAAAAATATTTCGATAACCTTCGTGCGATACGTGTGTGGCCGGAAGGGTGGTAAAAGTAGACGAAGCTTTCGGTTGGGCTGGCTATGTAAATGTTCGCTGGGAGCAAGAATACGCGTTAAAACGTCTAGTAGAGGAGTAAGGAACGAGCTGCTGTTATACATAAATGGTAGTATGTATTCTGGATGGTTTGCCATGTTTTCCCGATGCTTGGTCATCGCGCCAGCGCCTCCCAAGTGACCAGCTCGTACCCTCGCTTTCTCGGCGAACAGCGAACGAGTCGAGCCGGCCAACCCCGTGGCAGTAAGGACGCGTTCGTGCTCACGCGAAGACGCGGACCGACGCGACGCCGCCGCGGCCGTCTACGTCTACGTCTACGTCGATGTCGATGTCGATCTTGATGTCGATTACCGACCCTTCCTTGAGGCTTACACCCTCGTAAATGCACCCGGTCCGGCGAGTCGACTTCGCTGTCCACCTGGTAGCCAGGTAAGACCACTCTCAGTAATCTTCGGTAACTTGTGCCGTCTCGGTCAGGGTTGCGATAATCGTTCAGATCAAGATTGCATCCCTCCCCCCCTTTCTACAAGCATAAACGTATATTTTTATAACGCTGCGTTCGCCGCGACGAGTCATTTTAAGAAGTCCCAGTTGAATTTAGCTTCGACTTTGTCAACTCGATAAAAAGTTTCAGTTAATTCGTCGGAGGAATCGCGTCACGGAATCTTCCGATTGTTTTGGAATTTTTCGGAACACCCGGTAGGGAATTGATGGAATTCGCCGAATTGTATCGTGTTTATCGCGCGAGGTTGCGCACGCATGGGTCACGTGTTACTTTTCTTTTTGTTTTTGTTTTTTTTTTTGGACTTGGTCGGATAACATCTTGCGGCACCCACCTTGGGCAGCGTTAATCGCTCCAGAATGCATTAGCTGGTCGTGGATCGGTGATTTCGATACGGGATTCTATGGAGACGGACTGGGAGACGCGCGACAAGCACGTTAAAACGTTAATCGATGTATGTTCTGTCGATCGCTATGGGCTCCGCTCATTCAATGGAGAAAAAAGTCGCGCGCGCGTCCCTCGTGGTGGTCTCTCTCTGTGGTCGGATTTGAATCAGATCGATAAAAGTCCGACTGTTCTACTTAAGAACGAAAAATCCTACGGAATTTCTTTCTTTCCTGGCCCAATTAAGCCTTGCTTCGAATGATTCTGCTCGTTCAAGTGTTAACTAATTAAACACGTGCCTTCCACCGTGAATGTATACACACTCAAAAGAAAAATTACCATCCCTCGACCACTGGCACCTCAGGAATAACATTATTTCAAATGTCCTGTTATTTTATTTTATAATTGCTTCGTCTGCCATCACTTTTCGAATAACATTAAAATTATATAACCGGATTATCAGGCTTGACTCCAGTTTGCAGATACCCTTCGGTGTATATTATTTTCAAGATTATTTCTCTCGACAGAAATAAAATACTATTTGAGATTGCTATGATCTTAAATAAATCAATATTATTTGCATTTTCAAATAACGGTGTGAAATCAATTATTTCGATATAGTTGTTTCTTATTTTCATTTAAAAATGAAATTTGCCCGGGTCTGCTTGGCCATTTCGTGCAAGTGAACATTAAAGGTTGTAATATAAATCTGGGTTACAAATTCCAGCACATATATTCATTAAAAAAGTACTCCGTTGATTGCATACCTATCGACCATACACGTACGCTATTATATTTTGATCGATATCGAACCAATTAACTCCGACGCCGGACGTATCGTCAATATTCAGGGCTTCGGGGGAAGATAATCATCCCGTTTTAATCGTAAATCAGACGAATACTTCGAAGGACGCTCCGCGCCGATGAATTTCGAACAGGACACCGTTTGTCATCCAACCACCCTCTAAAAACTTCGGAATTGAGAAATTACGGCGGGCGTTTAATGCGCTGTTTCTCGATGTGTCCGCGGAACAACAGGATTAATATGCATGCACACGCTTGTATTTCGTTTTTGATCGATGACAATTGTCAAGGAACACGATGCTTGGTACGGGTCTGGGAGACGTTTGAATTAAAGCAACGACAACGACTCGCACGCGAGATGCTTCGTCCGCGTTTTGCCTTCGCCCAAGGAAAATATGCACGCTGATCGCTTCCGTGTAATAAAAAATCCACACGACCATGTAATCTCGACTGTGTCGAAATATATTGTTTCAAATTAGCTCTAATTGCGCCGCGTGCGAGTTAACATCGAGATTTTTTTTTCACACTCACGGGGACGGAAACTATGCAGAGTCGTTGCAGCGCTGACTGTTTTTTCTTTTTTGTTGTATCTTGGATTAGGATCGGTGAAAAAGGAAAATCTGAGAAACGGAGATTGGATTTGTAGCACAAATCTTAACGATAAGAATTGCAGATAATTCGCAAAGAAAGAAAATTTTATTGATATCGGGGTAAAAAATTATTTTATAGGAAAATTTGATATTAAAAGTTGTAATCTCTTGGAGACGAAAAATTTGTCGCTAATTATTCGACGAGCGAATGTTTGCGAAAAATACGTGTGCAACTCTGTAGGCCAAATAAAATGGAGTAAAAACATTTTTTTCGCATACGAGGATACGGTGAGAAAGGAAAGATTTTTTTGAGTTATAAAGCAACATTTTAGCTTCATGTTCATATCTTTTTATTAATTACAATTACAAAATGGTTTAACTTCTATGATCGCCTATTATTTAGCTTTGAGAAGACGAATGCATGGAAATATAATCTCAATCGCTATCGACGTACTCTTCATGACGTTTTGACTGCATGCCGACCTTGTTTTCGAAAGCATCTTTTCTTGCTTCCACGTTTGCCCGCAAGGTATAGCTTGAAAAATTAAAGTTCGATCTCCGCCGTATGCGAAGCGAAATACGCAGCTCTACTACAGTTTGAATTGTTTCCTGGACTTGGAACACTTTCTTCTGTCTACCTCGGTGCGAAATTTATCGATTTAGGGCGAGGCTTTGATCGATAATACCTGTGGTGGCGATGGATAATTTAAATTTCACATTTTTAACTCAACTTTCGACGCTCTTTAAACACTCAACTTTTCTGAAAGTGGACCAAACTACTTGAGTTTTTTTTTTTTGAGATGTTAAATGGACTGGGTAATGTGTAAAAAATTATTTAACATTTACTATTGGTCGAAATTGCAAAAAAGAAAAGCAGACGTCACGATTTAAAAATTTTTTATTTATACCTATAATGAAAATTTAAAATACGCTTTTGGTAGATCTAAGTACAATAGATACAAATTTTCTCCTTTTTTAGGAAATTACGAATTGCAAAAAAGTTCTAATCACTGAAATCGTAAAATAAATCGAAGGGCAAGGGGCGAAGGACACAGGTGAACAAGTTAAAAACCGTGTCCCTCACTTTTTTCTTCGTAATTCCGACCAATAGCAAATTTACAAAGATTCCTTACACTTGGTCAACTGATCCTTCTAACATCCAATGTCTGCGACGTTCCGTCAGTTGCGATACTTCGGATGCCCAATAACTGGATAACAAACGGTCCCCCGTAATAACTGTTTTAATAATGAAAACGTGGAATCGCTTAAGTTTGCGTAACAATTAATTTGCCGGTCCGTGCTCGACTGCCCCGTGAAATAATCAGGTATTACGTATTACACGATCGTTACGCCATGCGGGACTTCCTTGACCGATGAATACGGTTGTATACGCACGGGGTCGTTGCTCCCAGTTAAAGAGGATTCGCATTTTCCACTCTCGTTGCCAGCTCCTTAATTTGTTATTCGCCGACCAATAAACCAGTTGCGGCACACGCGCGCCGTTTGCACAGCGAGTAGAAAATCCACGCGCGGAAAATGGGATCCACATCAACGGTGCCCCGTCTCCATTAAATGTTGCGCAACCGATGCTAATTAAACTGACTGCTACCTTTTCCTGTGGCTCATCGCCGTCAAATTGTTATTTATAGCGTCGATCAGGAGAAATGTTACGCCAGCTTGCTGTTGATCAGGTTTGGCTCTCGTTCACCACCTCGTTAGTCCATGACGTTCTAAGACGCTATGCGTAAATTCCGGATCTAACGGTGCGAGATTTTCTCGAATATGAATTAGACGAATTAGCAATATTCATTTAACACTGAACCTACCGAGCACTAAAAGCGATTAAAATGTACAATTCAAAATGTTAGCTTGTAAAAATTATCTTTTAGGGAGATAATAATAACTTATTTTTCATATTAAAAACAATAAGTAATAAGGAAAAAAAGGAGGTAGAAAAAAAATTAGTATTAAAATTGAATTGATCTTTATTTAGATTTTATGGATAAAAAGATTCGTCATATAATTTCAATGATTTTGTGAAGAGAGCATAATTACTTAATAATTACATTAGTGTTCGATAGACTTTAGTCGATTATAATAATTAGCTTCGTAGTACAGAATTATGTAAGCTATTAAAAATTAAACCTTGCATAAGCTTTTGTATGTTGCCGGTTAAGAGAGTTTTCTCAAAACGAGAAACAAAATTCCAACGGTTGCTACTGTTGACGCATTCTCGATTTCCGATTTCAATTAGATTGAGTGCATGATACACACGGACGCACCTGAAAAATCGTCGAACATACCACCTGCCATCACACTCATATTTCATTAACAGTTTTTAACAGTGTCAAGGTTGCACGCGCATTCCACCAATGATTCTCAGAATTAGAGTACGCGTTCCTGTCTTGAGGTAATGATTGCGGATATTTATGCATTTATAGGAAACGGTTATTATTGACCGAAATTTTCACGAAATTCAATTTCTCTGTACTTACCAAAAGATATTGATCACGGTAGCAAATGCTATTCTGATTTCTACTTCAATTCACAGGAAGATCCGCTTTGGTAATGATCACACTTTCGAGTATGAAGGATGAGAATGCAGTTTCTTTCAGGCATCATTCTGAATTATCAAGCCATTTTCTTATTTAAGATCATTTTTATAAATAAAACGTCCCCTTAAAATAAGCTAAAACACCATATAACTGTAATTATTAACAATCGCAACTGAATTTAATTTATTCATAGCGAAATCATTTATGAAAATGATCTTAAAAGTCTCCTTGAAAAGAAATCATTTATGAAAATGATATTGAAAGTCTTCTTGAAACAGGTTCGCTTGAAAAGCAAAAACATTACTATAATTATTAACAATTGCAACTGAATTTAATCTATCCACAGCTAAAAAATGATCTTAAAAGTCTCCTTGAAAAGATGAAACAATAAATCACAATAATTATTGACAGGCTCGCGAAGTAAAATGCGTTTTCTTCGGTGTTTATAGTGGAAATGATTGCATATATCTGGTTATTTGAAAATGATCTCGAGGCTAATAGTATAGGGGGTTAAACAAACATGACGGTGCATGCACCATTTCCTCGAGCTCCCCATTCCTGCGTGGAATCGCGATTCACGGGAGACAGATTTCTAGAAAGCGTGCCGCGAGTCTCTGGAAACGGTTCTACAGGTTCGCAGTCCGCAAATCGCCTCTATTGGTCTGTCCATTAATTCGAGGCAAGCGGTCTCCGTAAATCAACGAGTGTTGTCGCGTCGCCATTGCAAACGTCGCGCCGCGTCGCGCCGTGCCGGTTACCCTCGTCAATTACATACAATTTTGGACACGAGGCCGTCCATGTTCGTCCCTGCCGGTTCGGACGCGTTGACAAACTCGCCTCTGGTCAAGGTTAAACTGTCTCGCGCGACGTTTTGATTTGAGGAATGTCGCTGGACGCGAACTCGTTTTTCCGAGGGTGTCCGCCGACCTGGAAAGCCTCGACTCGCTGCATGCGTCTCATCTCAGAGGGATGGCGCCTCCGATATTACTGCACCAGTGATTATTCTTCATTTATTTCTCACGGTTCTCGTAATCGCCGGTAATCATAGCGAAACTCCTCGACGCCCCTAACGCCTTGGAAATCTGTTCGACGCGTCGTCGATACGATATCCTTTTCAATTTGTCACGACGCTCTGGGCCTCGACGCAACATGAGTCATATTGTGTACGCTGCAATAGATTTCACGAGTTCTGCTCTTTGTGAAAATGATGGGTAACTGGATAAAGGTGATTCATCGTTCGTGGTAGGCGATGCATAAACTGTTAAGACCGTGTGTTTAAGAAAGAGAGCGAGTCCATCGGTCGATCGGTAAGGTCGAAAGGTTTTTGATAAATGTGTTTGTATAGTTGTTGTTTAATATTTGACAACGCGATGCCAGCAGTATGAAGCAACGGCAGCAACAGTGAAACCGTGTTAGCCGATTTTTCTACGATAACGGATACAATGATTGTTACGTACTATTCCGTTGGCCCATTTTTTTCCTATTCTTTACCTAGAACGCCGCAACTATGTGCGTCGAGTGCCTAACCGAGATCCTAACTGCACGAGTAACGTTTTATAACGCGCTCTGCAGCGTGACCGTATGCAAAATAAATGTGCCTGGTATGTTAGTTCCGGTAGCATTTCCGAACAGGCTGAATCGCTTCGTGTGCTCGAAGTAGGGTTTAACGTTTTATGGTTGTTGTGCGTGAGTTAGATAAACATGTAGTGGCTCGCGAAAGTGTTCGAATGCCCTTTAAAACAGTATAACTTTCTCAAAATTGGAACGAATTATGCGACTTCTTTTTATTAAGTAGAAGCATCAGTTTACCGAGCGAAGTGCCAAAAAGAATTTGGAAGAAGGTGCATTCGGTGGGAATTACATGAGAAAAAAATTTTTATTTCAGTCTGTTAAAGTGTATCAGTTTCAGCTTAATAATTAGAGAAAGAAAGAAATTTTTATGTGGTAAATAAATTGGCAATAAATTTTTTATTTTACACGAAGATCCGCAGTTACAACGGTAATTAAAAATAAAAATTTTCTACCTGAATTGCGACAAACTGGAGTAAAATATAAATTATATTTTCTTTTCGTTCTGGTGTTAATAAATTCTTGAACGGTGTCTCCAACGTTCCCTTGGCTCCTTTGTTTCGTTGAGGAAGTGGTTTAAATGTTTAAAAAACTGAAAATCCGTCGGCGATAGTTCCGGGGAGCAAGAAGGATGAGGTGATGTTTCATAATTTAAAGCATTCATGACAATGCTCGACCGCATGTGTCACGGATCACGGTGCGAAAGCTGAATGCTTTAAATTATGAAACATTACCTCATCCTTCGTACTCGTCGGAACTATCACCGACGGATTTTCATTTTTTTTCAAACATTTAAGCCATTTCCGCAACGAAAAAACCTTTACGAGTCAAGCGAACATTGAAGACACCGTTCAAGAATTTATTAACACCAGAACGCCAATAAATAATAATAATTCGGGGCTGATCGGTAGAATCTTCCAAAATTTGTCGAAATTCTCGGTTGTCCATGAATTTTTTCTGGTTCGCAATTCGCTGTTCCGTCTGAAAAAAAACTGGACTACGGTACCACATCGGCGGAATATAGAAAAATGTAGTTCAGCAGCGTCACGGTGCCGCGGTAATAAGCATAACGCGAGACTGACGCGATCGCATCGCATCGCATCGCGTCGATCCGGCATTCTCGTCTATGAGAGCGTGAACAAAATGCGTACCTAGCTGGCTGCTGCCCGCTCCACGGAGCCTGCTAAACTGGAGTGAGTAATTGCAACAGTCGACGAATAATTACGATGTTACACGCGGCTCTGTTAATTGCCGAGCGACGGGCGAATCTGCGCGTTGATCTGTTCCCCGCGGAAAGAGGAAAGGAAAGGAAAGGAAAAGGAAGGAAGAAACGTAATAAGCGTTACCGCGGATTAGGGGTAGACCTCCGGGAAGGCTTTGTTCTCTTGGATTTCCGGCGAACGATTCGTAACCTTTTGCTCTCGAAACCGTGGCGAACACGGGGGAAGCGAACGGGAAGATAAAGATTAGAAGCTAATCTAACAGGAACGATCTAATTTGATTACCGCGTTCGTTGTGTGTACATAATGAATGGGGAACTGGGTCTCCGAGATTATTAAAGAAATAAGCGCGCTCCCCGGAACGGTTTTATTACATGTGGAATCGTTTCGAATGCTTCTCGTTCTGTGCGTTCGTACTGTACTGTAATTTCGTTTGTCAGAAGCCGTACCTACGTTGAACGTTACATTTTTGTTGAAATTTAATTGTTGACAGCGTAAATATTGCGTCGATTTTAAATAGAGAAAAAGGAAGCACTCGGGTGTTTCACACTTATGGGAGAGACGTCTGTGTCGACGCAGGACGCATCGATGTCACTCGCCGCGGCACTGCGGAGCGTATTATAATTAAAATACATATATTTTTCAAGCAGGAGTTGTGTTTTTGTTGTACCGAATGATTTCGTTCTATTCTAACAAATATTTAAATAAAATGTACCACCGTGTTCCCCAGCTGTTGGAACGAGGGTCGCATTCAATTAATAAACAGGGAAACAAGCTCGTTCATACATCGATCGCGTTTTCTCTGTTTTTCAGGTGAGAGCGACAACGGATCTCGTCGTCCTTCGCATCCTGGTGGTCTGCATGAGGGACTCGAGGTACCTCGTTCTCGTGAAATATTTTTCTCACACGTATAGATGAGTATCCACTGCTCGGCTGAACTTCACCTCGGGAAACCAAAAGTTTCTCACTGTTTAAAATGGAATTCTGTAGATTTTTACGAGACAATGCCGAAAATCCAAGTTTTACTGTTAGGAATTCACCGGTTCGAAAGTTACGAGTGTGCAAAGTTGAGAGATTTTAAGGATATCCGACAGCCAAGGGCGCCGCCACATTGGTACGAACTACTTCTCGCCAGAATTTACGGAATTCCATAAAAAACGTGAAGTTTAACCACCATTTTGATCGATGAGAAACATTTTCTGTTCAACGATGTCCTGAAATATCCTATAGGATCTATATTTTGAATAGTGGATACTGAATCCGATCGAATATGGTCGATCGCTTATGGTTGAAATCAGAACGCGCTGTCAATATGGAATATTGTGGTGTTCACGTTGCAGCTTCGGGGCCTCGAAAGGATGAGGCGGATCGACAACGGCCATGCTCAACGACCGCCTCCGTTTAGGGTGCTCGCGGCACCCGACGGGAACTACCTGTCACCCCCAACGATACCGCCGCCACCGCCGCGTGCACCAGAGCCCTACAAGATCGCGTCGTCCTCGACGTCGTCCTCTAGAGCGCACAGACGATCCAGTTTCGTGATCATCGCTGACTCGAGACCGGCTTCACCGCAAACGAGGAGCCCGTCGCCGACGCTTGCCACCGGACGAGTCTCGCCCTTCCGTGGACGTGGGTTCAAAGGGCCGCCGCCGCGATCGAGGTCGAGGCCTCAATCCCCGGATCATGCGGATCTTCGCCGGAAAATTCGAAGCGAACGTCGAGGTGAGATTTTCTTGTTACCGCCAGTTCTCGTTGTCCAGGTCACGAGTCCCCGGGGATTCTTTTAACCTCTCAACGGGAGATCTTGGTGCGAACTACTAAAATTAATTTTAAGAATTCTTTATTAAAAAAAAAGCATTTAATATTCACTATTGAAACTTTAGTACAAATAGTACAAGAAAATATCTTTGTAATACAAACAAATATAGGGGTTGAAAGTATCAATTTTGACTCTGAACTACGATCAAGTAGGAACTATTACCGTTTACAACACAAAACTTTTATATCAAAATCTTACATAGCAAGCCATGTACAAGTTATTCCACTACAAATTTATTAAAAATAAAATTCCATTTTAATTTACATAAAATTAACTATTTATATGAAATTTTTGATGAAGAATACGATTCGGTGTAATGGAACCTACAGCTTTTTGCAAATATCCGAAAAACTAAAAGATTCTGCTATGTACTAGATTGTACCAGAATATAATTGAATAAACTGGAATATACTTGACTAAGTTGAGAACCACCGGGATTATCAGTTTCAGTGTCTCAACAGAGCAGTCCGAGAAGAAGCCTAATACCGCAGCCGACGCGACAGCGATCAACGTCCCTCAGCAAATCGACCGATTGTCTTTCATCGCCGAAAGGCGTCCGTCGAACGGATTCGCGGGCTCGCTTGAACTTCACCGACTCGAGAAACCGTTTGAACGTCTCCCAAGGGCACATCAACGCAAACGGTAACAGCACGACGAGCCTCGCGAGCCGTCGCCAGACGTCGAGGACACCGAGCAAGCTCTCGCCTATCCAGGGCACGCCGACTAAACCGGACAGGACGCCGCATTTCGCTCGAAGGGATCGTACCAAGGAAGCCGTTAGACCGTCGCCGTTGAAATCCCGTAAAACATCGCCCTCCGGGCACGCTTGGAATTCGAAAAAGCCGAACCCAGAGAAAGGCAAACACCCGACCAAGGAGCGTCTCGCGTCACCGTCGAAGATTCCTTTGAAGGCGAATCGGATCGGCACGAATTCGTTGAATCCGGCTAGATTCATCAACATCTCGAGTCAGCCTAACGACAAAGGCAAAAGGACCGGGGACAAAGGCAGCAAGGAGGCTCGAAGCGACAATGACACAGGGACCCGGAACAGCCAAAGCGGCGTGCAGTCGAAGGAGGGCTCGAAGGAGTCCGAGGCGAGCAACAAGAACTCGATTAGCAGCGAGCGAGTCCGTGATTATCAATTGATCGAGCTGCTGAAACAATCGTCCGGTGCTACGGGAACGTCCAGCGTGGTGAACACCACAGCCACGACAGCGGTTCAGCCGTTGCATATAGACGCGAATGCGATCCTGATGGAGAAAGATGCTTCCGAGAAGAGGAGCCCGTCGGATCCTCCGCATAGCAAATCTTCCAATTCGTCGAACGACGATTCCGTGGTTAGACAGGCGCCGAACAACGCCGGCGACGATCAGCGTTCCGCCAACGTACAGATCTCTAGGTCGAGCAAGCCGGGTAACAGTCGCTCGAAAGGTGGAGTAGAGAGTAGAAACGAATCGCCCGTGCCTGCCGAGTCGAGCGGTGGCCACTCGAAGAGCAACAGCATCGGTCAATCGGTGAAGAACCCGAGCAAAGCGAACGGAACGACGAGCAACAACGGCTCCGCCACGCAACGATCCGGCAAGAACCAGAGCACAGTGAACGAGCAAACCGCGAGGAAACTGGGCGACCAAAGGATCGAGGAGTCAAAACCGAACGATGCGGAAACGGTGGCCGATGTTGCGAAGAGTTCTCCGAGCACCGAGCAGGCGAGACTGGTCACCGCTACAGGAGCAGCTACGGTGACGCAACAGGAGCCGAGACCCGTCTCGAGGATGGCTAACGAACACTCGACCAGGACCGGCGGGAATGCGAATTCTGTGAACGCGGTTCACGATCGATCGACCGCCGCGAAGGGGAACGACGTGTCCGCTATGATTGGTGCAGTGAACGGGACGAAAAACGTGAACAGCGCCGGGGTGAAACCGCGAGCGGGTATTCATGGGAGCGGTATCTCCCAAAACTCGTCCGCGGGGATGTCGGTCGAGTCGATCGACAGCGTGCGGACCACGGACACCGGGGTGAGCGTGAATACTGTCAGGGGTGTGTCCTCGCCGAGGGAGAAAACTGGAATGCACGTGGTGAAACGGCCCCAGGAGATCGAGACTTTGAGCGGCAACGTGGTGCACTTGGAGCAGAACGGTGAGCCAGCGTAAGTAACCATCATTTTTTATCTTTTTTTCTATTTTTTTTTTTCAGTTCACTGATTTTCAGGAAATTTATGCTATCCGCGCAGACGAGGAACGGTTCCGTTCTCTGTAATAATGCATTAATAATATGTCTTTTGTTTAGCGTACGATACGATCGGACTGTATAAACACCTGTATTCAAATGCATTAAAAAATTTTAAATAAATTATCCGCGATGTTAGCGCATTTAAACATTTAACATTTTACAGACGCAAAATTTCTCCCTTGAGCATGATCCACGATAGGATCGAAACGTCGGGAAATTTCTAATTGCAAAATTACCTGTAGCGCTGACATCACGCATAATTTGCATTAAAAAATGTTTGTCCCCTCCAGCTTAGTGACGTCCCCACTCTAGCTTCCTCTTCTACTACCCCTCATCTGGTCTGTGCGGATAGTTTAAATCGACCCTATGTCGTATGAGGCTTATCAATTGAAGAGACTTCTTTCGATTGATTTGATACAGAATGTTTCGAAAGTATGGCACAATTTTTGTTCTACATTTTCCTTCAATATACAGGGTGAGTCACCCAACGTTGGTACCTCAAATATCTTTGTTGATTTCAAAGGTACATTAAATGTTTCGAGGACAAAGTTGAATGGTAAAATAGAGTTCACACGATATATCAAAAAAATTTTTATTTTTGTCATTTTTTTCTTAGAGATACCACCGTCACCTTAATTTTTTTTTAATGAAACCATCCTTTTTTTAAACAGCTACAATGACAGTCGCTTTCATTGCGAATTCAGTGACTATAATATAATGTAATTCCTGGTATAGTGATATATGAAACGTAGATGTAGAGGTTTGTACAGTTATTCACATAATCGCACACACTTTAGATCAGAGTAACTTTTTTTTCAATCAAACGGCTTCAATTTCTCTGTAAGGCTAAAAGGATTAGTTTAGTGAGAATTTAGTCAGAAGCATTTAATCAGAATTGTGACAAATATTAATAAAGAAATTGATTTACTAGTTATTTCAGTAGGTGACATTTGAGTCTTATCAACAACTTAATGGATACCTCTGGTCAAAATAGAAATGACCAATTTTCCAAAAATATTCTGTTAGTACGATTCTTCTGGAATACTTTCCGAAAGTTTCATTCGGTATTGCATAGCGGTCGCAGGTAATTGAAACTTTAAACGTGTTTTAATGGACAATTTGGAGTTCAAACGCCATTTTGTCAAAATCGAAACGGCCTGCCAGGATAATTCGATACATTTGAAAGTACTGCTATCACAGTTTCCTTCATAAAACTGTTCTAATGAACTGTACGGCAATTTACAACGGGCAGGCTATTATATATGCAGAAAACGAACGCGCCGGATCGGAATATCGAATAACGAGCAAGGGGTGAAAGAGAGGTGGAGGTGGAGGGAGGCGACACGAAAGCAAAGCATCATTCTCAATTAAATGAATCACTTTCGTCATGAACCGGGGTTGAGCGCGCCCCGAGAAGAATTACCCGGAACTTCCGGCCGACGAAATTATGTATTCCTAAAATGCTTCTTCATAAAACCCATCGCCGCGCTTCGAGATCCATTTTTCTCGAGTTCTTTCGTTATTCATACCGGAGAGACGTGCTTTAAACGATCGGTGATATAGCCTTTATCTTTTCGCATTTCGCAGTTCATCCGACAGACACAGTCGAGGACAAAATTGAGTTGTTCTTGACACGTTAAAAGGATTAGTTTGCTATGTAACGTATAAAGGAAATTAATTAAAATGGGTCGAAATGACGAAGAAAAAAGTAAACTAACTAGATATTGTTACGTTTTATTCATTCTATAAGTCCATTAGGCACTGGTAAACTCACACGAAAAATTAAAAAATGAAATCAACTTGATTAGTACTTCTACTGCGTCAGCGCATTACATCAGAAAGTACTACATCAGCGTGTTAGATGTTCGACTGTGGACATATTTATACTAGCTTCGCTAAAAGACGCCTTAAAGACGTCTGAATATCCAACAACAAATGTCTTTAAGACGTCTGAATGTCAAAAAAACAACAAACGTCTTTAAGACGTCTTTAAGGCGTATCTGTGCTATCAGGGTAATGGATAACATTGTCCTATCTCAAAATGAAAGAGGCTTGGGGAAGAGACGTCGCGAAACGTCAGTGCGGTTTCGTGCGGCGTATGCAGTTGGAGATAAAGAGATGTCCGCTGTTCGGAAGTGGAATAAGGAGGTATTGGTGAATGGGGAAAAAAATCCGCGGTTGAACGCGTGCAATTAAATTGTTCTACAAGTTCGTGCTGCCGGTAGCCGCTTCCTACGAGTATTGCAGACAGGGTCGTGCAGAAAACTTGGCCCATCGTGTTAAGATCCAGAGTTCCTTCACCCCTGGGTTGACTGTAAAGCACCACCGCCCGTGCCGGTGGTCGATGAAACCGTGCTGGGCCGAGTTTATCGATCCCGCGGAGATTTACATCGACGGAGAGTTGCAGCGGCCCGGCTCAAGGGGATTATAAATCAGAATTTCGAATCACCTCGTTATACGGGTATCGCTAATTAACTCGAACCGGCGATGAACAAAAATGAAAGCAGAAGGCAGCGCGCGAACGGAAAATAGAGAAGAAAACATGTGGAAATTAGCGAACCGGTTCGACCGTGTCAATCTTTCGCGCAGCAGAGTCGCTGCTGTTGCTTTCGCGAATATTCGTTGATACGATAACGTAAAAGAAAAAACACGTACACACACACAGATAGATACAAGTGTGACGCGATTTTGAAACATTTCGCGTTGCAACACCCGATTTTGAGGAGGACACACGTCCCTTAGGACCGAAATCGGCCTAAACTATAGTGGAGGAGCCACGAGCTACTTCTGATTAGGTACGGATTCATGGAAGTGATGCAACCCATCGCACCGCCAAAGGAGCCCCAGCTCTTCTCAATTTTGAGTAAGCCCTTCGTCCTTAAATAGGCCTTCTGGTCCGACACATTTCTCCGGAAGCGTCAAGAGTCACAAACGGAAACGTCCGTAACATACAATAGGAGCGGCAATAAATAAAATCAATCTTGTCATTTTATAGATATCCTTGTACTCACCCACAATTTGTAGAAAATTAGTTAATAAAAAATAATTTCACCAGGACTTTGTTTGAAATTTTTTCGGTGTACCATTACTTCCTACACCCACTGTACATTAACGCTTGAGTGCCAAGAGTTTTGTGATTTTTTGCTGTATGGTGTATTTTTTTTTGTTGTCCCCTTTTTTTCTTCCAAAAATATAGTCACCGCAACTATAAAATTCCATACCGATATTACGAATGCTATATTCTCGAGACTCGAGTGTGTAACTCGGCCGATCGGCCGGTAGTCTCGGTGCAGGCTGGCAAATATTATCGCATCTATTATTAGTCGATCGTACACTAGCTGAACGGGATTCCTCTGAAAACACGGTTGCACGTGCACGCCATTTCCGGCCCGCAGTACATAAACATAATCTAGTTTCCCGCGACCGTCTCCCTTTTGTCTTGTTGCACATTAAAATTCCATCGCGGGACGCTCGGCTTTATGGCACATATCGACTTGAGAATTTTAACCTCGGCAGATTTTCGCGTTTCGGGACGCGGTGTAATTTCCTTTCGATATAAGAAAATCTTCGTCCCCTCTTCTTCTTTCGAAGTTGTCCGCTCGACACCGTTTACGACCCAACGACTGATACGCGTCGATTTTCATGAAACTTTACATAATTATTTATTACTAGGCTGCGGATGTTTATGCATTTATGACAAAAATGGGCGAGTGTAATTTAAAACAGTAAAGAACATCGATATGTTATTTTCCATTTGTTATAATTGTTGATGATGGGAAAAATTTTTTATACTGTTCCGGCACCTTGTAATTGACGAAGAAAATTTTTATTTCGTATTAAGATCCTATCTATTAGACATGAGAATTTAGGGGAGAAAACAACTCTTTCTACGTAACTGCGATCATAAATTGCAGATGACAAATGATTTTCTTCGGAAAATGATTTTCCCAAAAAAATTTTCGCACAAATTCATTTGAAAATAACTCTGACAGATGCAAAGCAGAATTCGTAGAAACTCACAGTCCCGGAACACCTTTGCGTCGCTAAAATGTGGACTTGTCCCCTATGAACATTGCTATGAAAACAATTTTACAGCGAGCATGTAACCTAAGGTTCTGTTCGTCGTTTCTATCCGCACGAGTCCGGTTCGAAGTGAATACGCGACGTAACAGTTTGTCTTATCGAGCTTTTTGCACCCCGAGCAATTTCAAGACGTGCGCGTATCCGCATTACTCCCATCGTCCGCCCCTTGTTAAGCACGAGCGACACCGTAAACGAAGATCGACATCCCGGTCGTTTGAAAATTACCGAGATTCCATGTTTCTTAGTCGCGTGTATCTTTCAGGAATTCCTAACATCCCTGCGACACACAACGTGTCCCCAGGCTGCGATGGTAGCCGGGACACGTCCATCCGAACGGATTCTTCAGCTGTTTAGGAGCGTTCCCGGCGAACTTGCTCCACTTCTACCCAAAGCGAATTCCGCCGTTGATCATTTCGGCTTACGTATTTTTATCGGCGCGACTTCTGTCCAACCACTTTTATCGGCGTGATTTTTATCTGCGCTAAAAATAGTTCGGACCTCGTTTCGTGCTTACAATGTTCTTACGATCGCTTGGTTCAATCTTCGAATGGGAAAGGCGTGAATTGGACACGTCAGGTTGGGAGAAATTGAAATTGGCTCAGGAGTGCTAAGAAAAATTGATAACGGTAATATACTAATGTTTTCATGTAGCAAACGCGCTTAACTGGTTATTGCGAGAAGCGGCTTCAAGTAAAAACGAGACGAATACAACAGTGAAAAATGTTCCTTTATATCGATCGCAAAAATTTTAAATAAATTATCTGTGATGTCGGCGCTACATTAACATTCGTACGACTCCAGTCCACTGCCCACCGGCACGATATAAACATGCACCGTGTTTAAAGAAAAATTATTTCACAATGAATCTATAGAATCAGTTTAATTAAGCAAGTAAGTGTCAAGTCAAGGGACAATATAGAATTTATTTAATTTATACTTAAACGTTCAACATTTTACAGACGCAAAATTTCTCATTTGAGAATGATCCACATTAGGATCGAAACGTCGGGAAATTTCTAATTGTAAAATTGCTTAAATAGTTAAAATTGGATCGAACCTGTAGCGCTGACATCACAGATAATTTATTTACAACAGTGAAAGTTTCGTAAAAGACAATAAAAAATAAAAAAGGTTGCAATCTTCGCTTACTCGTCGCTGCTTGAGGCGTCGAGCGTGGTGGGGATAAAATTTTCACAGTTACGGTAGACATGTGCGCGACAGTTACGGGAATATAATTAAGAGTTCTTCTCTTTGTTACTGAGTGTAGTCGAGGTTCAAGTCTGCTATTCCGTAATTGTGATAAAATCGTGAAAGTTTATCAGAAAATGGTTGAGCGTTAACTAAAGGGGCATGCGAGGATCGAATAATGTAGATCGACGGGAGCATTCTAAATTCTAATCGGCCCGGTTGACAGATGATCCTCGGTAAAACCAATACTTCCATATCCGATGTAGATAAGGTCGCGTCGCATCGTGGTAATTCGCGTGCATACATACATAGATCGGTGCGCGCATGTGTACACGTGTGCGAGGCATGACCGAAAATCGACGTAACACGGCTACGTGGACTGACCGACGAGTCGTCAGCGTCGCGTGCGGCCAAGGTCGGACCACGACCACCCCTGTATTTCACTCAGCTGCCAGACTGCCAGGTTGTTTCTCGTTTCTTCGCGTAGCTCCTCTATCCGGTCTCTCGAGCCTACCGTTGCTTCGCCTTGGTCTAGGTTTTCGTCCGTCGGCACTCGCGAAACTGCTGGATTTTTCGTAGGCGAATATCGCGGTTCCCCCGGGGGCTCGCCGAAGGGTTGCGTGACATGGGGCGGCTGACGGTGCAGCGGCGTCCGGGATGAACTAGCCCTTCGTGTTTGGCCCAGTTTCCCGCGACATTGACGTCAAACTTGCCGTTTAGAAAACCATTAAGTCCCGGGACTTTTATTTGTCCAAGCTTCCAGCCGATGCTGGATCGCGTTACTTCATCGTGATTATTCTTTCACCTGCCGGAGACGCTCGATTCTCATCCATTACGGGAGGCGTCGGTGACTCTTCTTAGGCTGAAACATCCTCTCCTCTTTCTCCCAGGCGGTCTGCAACATTTCAGAAAGAATCGAATGGGAGAATACGGTGACTAATGAAACTAATACGAGAAGAAGTCGTGAGTCATGGATTCCGTCTACCGTCGCAAAAGCCGATATAGCGCTTAAACTAGCCGAGTCCAACCCTCCCACGCTTCGCGAAAATAGTTGTGTAAACGATTCTATGTTAACTATTCGCTGACCGACGATTTTCAAGCAAAACAAATCAACGTGACTTTTCCGCAGTCCAGTACACGATGGAACACTTATGTTCTTTACAACTTTAACAGCTATAGAACAGTTGAAAATCGTTAACAGTTATCCTACCGATCTCTAAAAGTGATATTAATATCTTAACTTAGAAAAATTGCAACGCACTAGTTATTTGAGCAGTTTTCATCTGAATATGTGCTTACACTAAACCTATCGAGTACTAAAAGCGATTAAAATGTTCAGCTTATAAAAATGTCAAGGCTCTATTTATTTAGATTTTGAGTAATTGTTTTTGCAATATGTGACTGGATAAAAAAATTTGCCGAATCAATTTCCATGTAAGCAACTTGATAATTTTAGCAATTGTGAAACGAAAAATATAAAACCGCTCGTTTGACCGGCAGTGGTAATGTTAAGCTACCACGTCCGCGAATACTAACATGTAACGATTCTTTCAACATAACCTAAAACGATGGATATAATTTTTATTTTATACTACTTTTAGACTTAAAAACATTACTGGAATCCTAGGCTCCCAGATTAAAGAGCGCCTTTAAAAGAAGAAAATCACGACGCAAGTAACATTTTTCTTTTCATTGCTGCGTGATCTTATTCGAGAAATGTGTACGGAAGGCGGAGCTAATCGAACGAGCGGTGCCGCAATTATGCCCACCACTTTGAAAAATGATGTTTCAAGAATAACACGTTTAAAATTACCGCTCGAAGTTTTCAGCGTACAACACTAATATGTAAAACATTCCGATTAGAATCTAAGAAATGCAGGAGGTTGTGTCCCGTTGATTAAATCACGTCGATCTGATGAACTTTTTTTAGGGCGGTGTCTGTTCTTGCGAAATTCTTTTTTTTTGCTCAACCTGTCAGTTGTAAATTATGTATAAAGTAAATACGCCATTTTGTGATCTGATATAATGATGATCAACCGCATAAAACGATAGTAGGTATAACGAATCGAAATATTTTCGCTCCCTTCGACTGCAGAGCTGCTTTCCCTTACGATTTAACTTCGTCAGTTTTGATCATTTTCACATTAAAAAATTGTGAACATCCGTATAATAGAAATAAATATCTACGCAAAAAGACGATATTAAGAAATTTACATTTTTTTGGTAAAAAATTCCGTAAGAAGACCAGGAAAAGGAATATCTAGAGTAAAATATTCGTAGCTACCCATTTTTGTCAGAAATGCGTAAAATCCGCAGTCTACTTCTTATAGAAAATCGCGTCAACGATTACCCGAAGGTCTGTGCTTCGACATTAACGCTGTAGTTACGCAAACAATGATTTTCCAGAGTGATTGTACTCAAAATGACTCACGAAAAGAAGAGAATGAAACTAAACGATTACCTCTCTCTAGCGAAACTGTCGAAGTTCGCTGTGTTTATCCAGTTTCGAAATTGTTTTTGGAAACCTGTAATTATAGACAGTACTTGATTCGTTGAAGTCAACATACGTGTCGGTAGTTATTTGCGGACGTGTCAGTGGCTTCAGCCCGCGAAACAACTTTCGCGATGGCCGAAGCGAGCGCTCATAGTTGCTGAACCGTCGCGTCGCGTCGCGTCGTTGCTTCAAAGCGTGTTGAACAAAACCATTTAAAAGTTGCCGCGCGGCGTGTCTGAAAGTTGGTACATTGTGGCAACACAAGTAGAAAAGCGGATTGCGGATAGCGCAATTACTAACTGTGTCATCGCATCGTCATTGCTTTCATTAGACCGGAAAACTTTAATTTCTAATATCTAAACAATTCAAATGTGTTTTATCAACATTATTAACACGTTTTACAACCCCTTGACGTATATAATGACGTCTGGGAGACGTAAAAATGTTTAATTCTTTGACAAAATGTGAAATTTTTCAATTAATTCATTTAAGTCTTCGTGCTGTACATTTGTATATAGTGTATAATGTTTATAGTGATCAGAGAGTCAAATATTGCGAAATATTTGCTACAACTATTATTTAAAAACTCGATTGTTCGTTGTAGCGTTGCTAGCAATTTCGCGAAATGTAACGAGCTTCACTTTCTCTCGTAATTGCTTTCTTATCTCGGACGCTCGAATTACAGTGCCACGAATAAAATAATTAGAGTAGCAATTAGACAGAGATTCGGCGGCAGATAGAAGATAAACACCAACATTGTGAAACAGACTACTTTCTCGATGTTCCCTTATAATTGTTCCGCTACTTTATTAACTTTACGTAACCGTGTTTTCGTGGTTACACGGTTTGTTGAAGAAGACAAGTATTTTTTATTACATTATTCGTATCGAGGAAAATACATCTTGCGTTTCAAGTTACACGAACAAAAATTAACGTAAACAAGAGCCAAAGCCTGATCGCATTGCAAATTCGAGCAATGATTAATCGATTTGCTCTAAATCTAAATCTAAATCTAAATCGTAAGAGTTACACAATGTAATTCTCGATGCGTTGAAATATTGTTGTAGAAATTGTTAATTAACAACGGTTGGGTGCAACGATACGAGAGTACATTTGTACGAAGCAAATTGTTATTAAAAGTTCTCGAAAATATAAAATGAAAATGGTTGATAAAATGAAAATGGCCGCAAACGTTTGCTTCGAAAAATATTAAGAAGTTAAACCATCGGAAAATGTAGTTGCTACTTTTTGAAACTTTCAATCTAATCTTTTTTATTACAATTAATTTTACTTGATCGGTAGCCATTATAAATATACACCTGATTCTTAATGTCTTCGCGTCACGTTGCGGATACGGTGGCGTTTCTATCACTATACATAAGTAGATCGTCACGTGCGTCGCGCCGCGCCGCGCCTCGCCGCCCTCTTGTTTCGGCACGGTTGACTCTAATTCTCGCGATGTCTCAACGATTTGTCATTACGAGACAGTGAATGATCGTTGCAAAAGATCGATCACTTCAGTTGAAACAGGGCCGATCTTTTCTTAACCGGCCATCTATCAGCAGTAGTTTATCTGCTTCGGTAAAATACATCATTACGTTAACTTTAGGCCTGTCTTTAATTATGATGGCCAATAATTTGTGGTTACGCCACATGCAACCTCGCTACTCCATTCAGCATGGCTTTCTTCGCTTATTAATACTCGCATCGTATCCACAACATCGTTGTTTATCATTCGTTTTATTATCAACATTAAAAATATATCGGATACAAAACAAAATAATAATCATAACGATTTCAGCATAAACTATTAGGTCGCTCGTAAAGCGATTTCGTTCGAGTAAAGTCATCTAAGTAAATTATTTACTAATGAAAAACAGAAATTCTGCGATGGGATTTTCAAGTTGCTTGAAAAATCGCAAAACATCATAGAACAAAATGTTATAAAACTTACTTGAGGAAACGAAATTTTCGAACAACCGAAATTAACTAACAACAAATAATACAATTATTCAACCGACAACATAACCTGGACTCCAGGTTCCATAAAAGTTGCTTCTCACGTTGCGATACATTACAACATTATACGGGATTGCATGTACATTATCAGATATCTATAGAGCGAACATTCATAAACTACAAGAAACATGAAACTGCCTATGCGATATTCACCATAATTCATAAATACTTCTGGACACGTCTATTACGAAAGTATCGCGCATACACGTATCCGTAATATGATTTCAAAACAAAATTTTAGTTTTTGCGTAAACAGAGTACGCGCTGGAGATTTTCTGAAAAATTTCAAGTCGGTCGTTCAAAATTACTAGTCGACATATCGTGGCAACAGTTTCGAGAGAAACGCGCTCGAAGATTCAACTATCAACATGACGCAGTCGCATTCTTCGCACGCCCGTGACTACGTTATTTTGACGAATTCGAACGAATAGCGTTGCACGCGCACAACATGTACGCTTAAAGAGAATGCAAAAATCGATATTTTGCAAATTAAAGATCAGAATGCCCTTTTAACCTTCGCTCTGCGTATAGGGGAAGCAGGAGGAGGAGGAGGCACAAAATGTTTGCATTTATTAGCTTGCAATTTTAATAAAAGTACCCCCAATTTAGATTAAATTAACAGTACACTCATAAAACAAACATAATTTTTGTGTTCATTCAATTTTTATAGGGGTAACATTCGTATTTGTTGGACTTCGTTTAAAATCTTCATAACGAGTCCGACTCGTTAAAATACGGCAAGGGGTTAAGATTCCACTTTCTGAACCATGCAATTGGTTTCCTTAAAAACAACTGCGAATTTGAAACGAACTTTTGGGACAAGCTAATAAATTTTCATAATTTTTTTCATCGTTCTGCGTGTAATTGGTCTGGAGCGGGTCGAACAAACGTGGAAAAATCGTGTAAAAAGGGGGATAGGAAGTCGGTAGGTCCACTGTGGCGGTGTTGAAAAAGCGCCGGTGTTAAGGTAAAGAACTTCAGCCGTATCGATTTCGCGGTCAACCGAAGAAAGCCTCGTTCTACGTGTGTGCAGGCTGGCCGAAGGAGAAAATCTTTGCGTGACCGGTTGGTTGCTCGGCCGACCACCCTCTTCGTTTCGCCCCTACGCCCTGCGTCCACCGAGGTCCGGCCAACCCCAGTGGACTGCGGCACCTGCAATCTTCGTGCGACACGAGCAGAGCCGCGATCCTCGCTCGCCACCCTGCGAACAGTTACGATTTCTTCTCGTCCGCGAGCACCTCGAATCGATCAGCTGTCCGACGATCCTCCTCCGCAACTTGTGTGATTTCCGTTCGCCGTGCGTCCCCGCTTTTTCGCGCCCTTCGCGCCCTTCGAACCATCGAGGCTATTCTCGTCTCGGCTCTTCAACGTCCGCGGTCGAAAGGTAAGATTTTTCCGAGCGAGCGTTCGCGATCGTCGAACACCAAGCGTCGGACCGATCGGCGATCGGCGGAGACACTCGGAAGGAAGGAAGGGTTAGGTTCGTGACCGGGCAACAGGCCGACGCACACGTGGGGAAATTTTGTGCACGTTGCTCTCCGACCGATCGATACGATTTCTACGCGACATTTCTCCGTATCCCCGACATTTTGTTCTGCGAATTCACGCCGGGCAAGGAGTGGGGACTCGCTGGATTTATGCGGCGACGACGCAAGGAATCGATGACGCGATTCAATTGGTACCGCGATCGCCGTCGCGCGGACGTCGATTTAGATAACGGCGATTCGTTGCGCTGTACCATTCTCGCTGATTAATTACCGACGCCGTGTATCGGACCTTGCGCCGGCTCACAGATTTAATGGCCACCCAATTCCTTAGATTGCCGGACTCTGTCTTTTAATATTCGCCGAAAGTGTTAATCATCTCCGGTTGGCTGTTGCGGCTCGGTGGAACAGCTCGGTTCGATCGATTATAGCAGTGCTATACACAAACTGTGTTCCACAAAATGTCCTAAAGGGTTCCGTATATAGAAAATTTTATTTAAATTTGAAATTAGTAGTAATTTATATAATTTAGGGATTATATAAAAAATTTTATTTAAATTTGAAATTAGAAACATGATATTAGAAATTAAAGCGATATTTTAGGAGATATGAACGAAAAATACGTACAATGTCGCTTAAAATGACCGAAGGAACCTCCCATTTTAACGCAGTAGTTTTGGAACACCCTGTATATGGTCTAGAGAGCCAACAGTGTCCTTGAAGCATCCTGTATCAATGCTGTTTCATTGACGCCTGTCGTTCCATTCTTTGTTAGCCGAAGGCTCCTTTATCGCGAAGTCGATCGATCAAGGAGGCCGGGTAGGCGTTTTTTAATAATACTAACAGCATGGTCGGGGTGCGGCCGCCCTTCGATTGCAGGGTGTTGGTAGCGGCGAACGGCGTCAGCGAACGGCCGCCCGAGAGATTTTTCACGCGCTGGAAGAGATCCTTGAGTCGGTGTTGCCAGTGCTGCCCAAACATGAGGTGTCTTGCTTGTCGCACCCATCCCAAAGGGCTCGCCTGGCCCAGGAACAACACCAGGACCACCATGGTGACGGCAAGGAACGAGGCCGAACAACAACCTGCCGCCGCGACGGACACCGGGTCTGCTGGCTGCTGGCCTAAATTCAAGAATAGATGCAGGTATTGGAGGACTCGAGCCGATTCGTTTATTTATTATTATTGGACCATTTAAAAAATACTGTTATATTATTTTCTATTGAACATATTAAGACAGGTAAAATAGATCGGTTAAACTTTCGCTCAGGGGAACAAAAATTTTCAACTTTTCCGAATGTAATATTATACGATTCGACGGGAACATGATAAAACTTCACATTCCAGTGCGCGGAATCCAAGATCTAACCCAGATCTAACAGATCCGATCGCTACAGCCGCTGCTATGTCTGGAAACCGATATGGCTGTGTCCTAACCTCTCGAACGCGCTTCGAGTCGAGCAACTTTTACTCGTGTATAACCGGAACTTGGATTCCGCGCACCAGAATTTCAAGTTTTATCATTTTCTCGTCAAATTCTATGATATTGCATTCGGAAAAGTTGAAAATTTTTGGTCCCCTGAGCAAAAATCCAGCCAATAATTTTCTGTCTCTCTCCAGTTCGTGGCGATTCGGCTAGAAAATTTTTATTTTGCAGAAAAATCTGCTGAATCTAGATTCGAGAGATATTCTATGTAACAATAAAAATGTTATATAAACAAAGATTTAATAAGGACATTTTTCGGACACCCTTTCTAATTCGATAAGATTACGCCAATCGACTTTCATCTAGAACACAAATTAGGTTTTGATAATAGTAACGACGAACGTCTCATCGACACATTAACGCTAATTATTTCACGCTTTCTACGTTTATTACTCCGAGAAATTGATCAGCGAGTCACTATTTATTTAATTTAGGGAAAGCGTTCGAATTGGAACGTTCGCAGGAAATATGGTTCACGAACCGTGTCAAATTCGATAGGACGAATTAGCCGTCAGAAATTCTTACCGACACAATTGTCTATCGCAGGTGCACAAGACTCAGGGAAATTAAGTGTTGCTCAAGAAGATCAAGGATCGCGCCCGCCGAGGCAGCTGTCTGTTGTCCCCCTGAAAGAAGATTCGGCGCGATTTGTCGTCGTTTGTTGGACAGTTGCAAGTGCTGCAAGCAAAAGGCTGAAGCGGAACGCACAAGAAGTATACGTGCCAAGCACAGTCTTACCAGCGTCGCACCGCCCCCGTTGTCAGAGGTGAATCGCATTGCATACAGAGTACAGAGTATAACGAAATATGAAAGCATGCGGTACTCGCTAATCAGAATAAAAGATCATTTGAGAAATTATCTTTGCAGATAATAAAAGTAATCGGTAAGTGAAAAAACAGTGATAAAAAAGTAATTTTGTTTGTAACAGTTTCAATCCTATAAAAATATTTCTATAAAAATACTTCTCATACAATATCGACAGTATGCATTTTAGAAAAACATTTCTTTTTACACAGTTTGGTAGACAAAATAACACCGTACAACTTTCATTTCAACTATTTAAAAATATCGTTTGTTGTTCTCGAGATATTTCACGAAATATTGAAATTTTTCGAGGGCTGATATTTCACCCCATTAACGCGAGAAGCAGCACGAAGAATAGGGTTGTATTTTTTTTAATTCACAAAGAAGAATAGGGGATGAAACTGTACCGATTCTTTGAACACTTATGTTCTTTTATTTACCGAGTATTTTACGCTTTCAAATTGTAAATACTTTCTACGTTCCATGGTTTTGTACTAACAATATAAGTATACATTTGTAACGTATTTAAATATGCAATTATCATTAACTAAAAATCGTTCTATTCAACAACAGGAGCCGAAGGCTAAGATACCGGACGTTCTGGTGGAGCACAATTCCCTAATGCGTGGCGCCATTCCGTGTTTACCAGTTCCTCTCGCTTGGTTTTGTTTAGTTTGGAACGTTTTACTGCCCGGTTCTGGTAAATCTACTATTATGAAAAATATTATTATGTATTACTAACTGAGATATTATGGAAACAGTACATGCAAAATTCTGAGAAGATTAAAAAACGCAAACGGATAGTCAGAGGCGGGACTACAATATCGCGAGGCTCGTAACCGGAGGGGGCCCACAATTTTTGCGTTTATTATTTTGGAATTTTACTGAAATTTTCTCTAATTTAAATTAAATTAAAAGTACACTGACAAAAAAAAGACATACTCTTTTCATTTATTGAATTTTTACAAGTCTTTTTCCTAGAAAGCATTAAAAAATCTCAAGCCCGTAAAAATATCGAAAAAAAGGGAGCCGAAAATTATATTTAGCGCAAGGGCCGTGTAGTTCCGCCACTGCGGATAGTGATAGACGGGGTTGAAGAGTTTTATTTTAATGTGGAATGCATTTCAACTCTGCGAAAATCGTATGGGGTTAATTAGACATTGAGAGAGTCAAGTTGGTTTATTTTTAACAATAATTCCAATCGGGAAAGCAATTATTTCACCGATTTAAACAGTATTGTTGTTTTCAGGCACCGTTTGGAGCGGTATTTTTAACCTGTGCTCAGGTCAACCGAGATTCTCAGCGGTCGCTGGACTAAAATCGAGGCTTGGCGCGTTCGTGGTGAATCTGGTGGTTGGGGTGGGCCAATTGTTCACCGTTTTGTTCTGCCTGGTCGGATGGGGTTGGAGTATTTGGTGGGGTGTCACTTTGGTCCGTCTAGCTAGTAAGTACCTTCGATTATATCGATTGACATTCATTTTGCCTATTCGCAAGGTAAATCACCCAAGATCACTTTAGATCAGTCCAAACGACTTCAAATTTCTCTGTAAGGCTGGAAGAAAAAATGCATTTAGTCCAAAGTATGAAAGAAAGAAAATAGTAAAATTGATTATCACAACTTTTTTATCCGGGCCAATGAAAATTTAAGAAATACGTTTTGTTCATCTATGTCAATTATACATATACAGAAAATTTACTGATAGATTCGTTCAGAAAAATGTTGTTTCAATGTTTTCACGAACCATTCAATTCGGTGCATTATTCAAACAATTATTCACACAAATTTCAGAATATTGGAATGAAATAAAATCCAATTTTCAATGGGAACAGCCTTTGTAGATCCAAACCAAATAAAAATCGTACGAAATTCTATCGAATTTTGTAATCTAGCATTTTTTGAAAATTTTCATAAGCCGTAAATGCATCCGCGTCTAATTATCACAGCTCAAAATGGCAATTTCTCGAGAATCGGAAATTTCGTTCGTAAAAATACTTTTCGCATCCATTGTAGGTATCGTGTGTGTGTGTGTAATATTTCATTTTTGTAGCAGTAGCGCCGGCATTTGTTGCGCAGTTTGAAAAGAAAGATACCGTTTGTCATTTCAGGGAAATACAAGCGATTCAAGGCCTCCGAAGCGGCCAGCAACGACCCGGAAGCTAGGGGCGGAGAATCCACGGCACTGCCCCCCCGGTGTACCCAGTCAAGCTTTAAGGGGAACGGAACGAGCTCGATAATTAATCGAAACCCTTGCTATCATTGTCCTAGACTCCTTGGGAAAGCATTTTTATATCATTCGACTATGATTCTTCACAACGTGCCTTTCGAAACGCTGCGAACAAGGATCACACGGTTTTTTTCGCTCGCGGATCCGCAATTCCGGAAAACATTTCGAAAAGAAATCAATCTATCGGTCCTCTTACCGTTAACGGAGCGATCGACATCGGTGAAAATTTGTAACAAATTATCCGACGGATACTCGAAACGATGTCCGAAAACAGGAAGATTCTGTGATTCGTTACGATTCAGAGACCACGTGGATCCCGTTCGAAGAAGGTCAAGAGGTTTCGCAGTCAGATATCGAATTTTGTTTGAAGGAACAGAGAGAACGAAAAAGATTCGAGAAAGTTCAATTGTCCGCGTAATCGATTTTGGCGATTTTCACGAATCAACGAACGGGAGAATTGTTCGTTGAAAAAGATACGATATAACTTCGACCGATGCTGCAGCGGGGTTCGCTGTACCAAGGAACGCGAGGAAGTTCTTGGAAAATTAATCGCTTTCAGTGAAAGCATACCTATCCGTGGCGTTCTTTCAAAATGTACTCGTTACGTCGCCGATCGGTGTCTGTTATTTATTTTTCGTTTTTCCCTTTACCCTCGGGCGCGCTCCACGGTTTCGACCCGGCATTCTCCAGAGATCGAGAGCACACGTTTGCCGAAGAAATTGCACGCGCCTCTCCTGTCCCTCTTCTTTTCCCCGAGAAAGGATTTTCTCCACGTCGACGAAATAAATACGTTTTGGAAAAACGCACTTTATATTTTTACAAGCGCAACACACAT
This sequence comes from Lasioglossum leucozonium, assembly GCA_028454225.1. Taxonomy (NCBI): domain Eukaryota; kingdom Metazoa; phylum Arthropoda; class Insecta; order Hymenoptera; family Halictidae; genus Lasioglossum; species Lasioglossum leucozonium. The sequence continues at coordinate 779,441 of CM052218.1, forward strand.
ATTATGTATACATACGTCCATATATTCAACTATCCGATTACTAAACCTTATAACTAAAAGTCCTTGTAAATATGAAAATATATTACTTACATCGGTTTTTAATCTAATCGCTGTTCCTTGGTGTTTTACCCAACACTTTTATTGAAACGATATTGAGATAAATATTGAGATTTTTTATTCATTTATTTATTCACTTATTTAATGGTTACTTAGTTATTTAATTAGTCCTTTGATCGGACCATACGAGTTGCAAATTATTCGTCTCCTGGTATACGAATATTCACGGCGTTGCGGGTGATCGAGTGGGGGAGCAGAGAGTAAGTATAGTCTTGACAGGGGAAATTGAGGGGAATACAGTTACCCCCTCTCTGCGGTGGAGACAGGAAGTTCGACAGCTCTGTGCCGAAACGTGGGACCAAGCTCGACGTCTTGACCAACGATGCCATCGTGTAGTGTAAACTAACGTTTTAAAAATAATTTCATAGATAACAATATTATAACGAACAGCTAATAAAATTTTTCACCTGTAGGCTAAGGTAAACTTTAATTGCAACATTTGCAACCAATTGTAATATTTCTAAAAAATTCTTTTCACGTTACGTAACGAACCAATTGTTCTAACTTCTCAAAGTCGTATGGTCCAATATTAGAATGTTTTTTTAAGGTTGTCCGAATACTGGTGGGAGTGGCTGTTCTTAAAAAAATTCGGAAAAATAAACAGAAATGCGTATCGAGCAGGATTTGCCCGGGATCACTAATAACAGCTCGCGCGAATCGATTGCATGCCCGAGTAATTCTATTTCAGGCAGTGCCTATCAAGATCTTGTTTATTTTTGTTTTATCGGAGCACCTGCTCCGGGCATATCTAGCGACGCGTAGCGTTTCGCTGCTCGCCCGATAATGGACTGTCGCCGTCTAAGATAATGTTTAACCATACCCGGACGCGGAATGGTCTTGTTTATGCGAGGCAGAGCTGCTTCCGTTTTTTGCGAACTGTGCGACCTTAAGGGGGTATTCTAGTCTAGACTTTCACTTTTCTGGTCTTTTCGTTATCGTTAAAACGTGGAGCATACGCCCACCGGACCACTACGTAGAGAAGAAACCGTGCCGTGGGTACAGATTACAAGCATTGCATTTTATGGGTTTGTCTAGTCTTCGGTGAGCTGTGAGTCATGACGCCGTCATTATATTTCGTCGGTAGTCACAGCATTGCAAACACAACTCGTTAGCCATTTGTATTTGATCGTTTTCGTGGGTCTAGTTCCAACATTTATTATCGTTTCTCAGCGTAGAGGGCGTAAGAAAACCAGTTGTTATTGTGCGAGACACGAAACCCCATATGGTGATTGGTCTGTTCTTATACCTCGTCTGTGATTTACAGCAGGGCTCGGATTTAAACACTCGCGACGGCCAGTTTTCGAGGGCTACGCCTCCTTTACCCGGCCGCGCGTCTCGCTCCCCGCGGCGGCCGTGGTTCTCGAGGCAGCTCAAGCTCGTATAGCATAGACGATATTCGTGGCGCATTAGGGCGATACCCGTATCAATAGGTTTCCACAGTACCGTTGAGGTACTATAAAGTTTCATCGAGTTCGACTCGTTTAGAAATTTGCCAAGCACGTCTAAACGTACGCGAAAATCAAATTGTTCCAGCCTTTAATAAAATTTTGACAGTAAAAGTAAAAACTTTTTCAGTTTATCTAAATTAATATTTTTAATTGATTTTCTACAGCTGTTGTCCGAAATTATTGTGCGGTATAGTGGAATAGGCCTACCGGGGATACCATTGATAAAAAAAAAAACGCATTGACAATAGTACCTCAACGGTAATGTGAAAACCTATTGGTACGGGTGTCGTTCTAACGCGCCACGAATATCGTCTATGCTCCATGGTACGAGCCTGAGCTGCCTCGAGAACTACGGCCGCCGCGGGGAGCGAGACGCGCGGCCGGGTAAAGGAGGCGTAGCCCTCGAAAACTGGCCGTCGCGATCAACTAAATCCGAGCCCTGATTTAGAGAATCCCCGACACGAGATATAAAATTCTATCAATAACAGCGCCGTCCTAGAATGTAAGTTCCACAATATTACTTTTAGTAGATACGGTAGGATGTGACGCGGAATGGTACGGGGCTCTAGAGCCCCGGGAACATGAGACAAAAAAATACATTGGGTGATTGGTCTACTCTTATACCTCGTCTGTGATTTGACGGTGTCATTTAAGCGCGTGTACATTGTACAATGCATGGTATATGGTGTGGGTGTCAATGAATCGAGTCGCTGACGCTGAATATTATTGAGTAGTATATGTTTTTAATGATGTGACTCCACAATATGTCAATATGCACAGGTAAATATTTTTCCTTGTTATTATAATAGATGTGTTACAGTGTGTATTGTGATACGATAATAAATTTAATAGTAACCATTATAATTAAGAACTTAAAATAACTCTAAAGGGTAAACTACATCACTATCGTCTAGCGACTATTTAGCGATAATAATAGCCTACCATGTCTTTTACTAGCGGCGCTCAGTGAGTGTGTTTCCGTTTATTTATCTGTTGTTGTTTCCTTTTTTTTCTTCATTATCCACTTTCTCTCAATCTTATAAATCCCCCTTTCTCTCACTCTCATTCTCTCTCTCCCTTTCTCTATCTCTTTCACGCTTTCTCATCCTCACCCTTCTTTCTGCCCCTTCTAACCTGTGTAAATTACTATTTTTTTTTTACCTCTGTGTTCGGTGTTTTCGTTTCTCGTATACCCCACCTGTGTGTTTAGATCTGTTCACCCATAGTAGTTTTTGCCCGCCATTTTATCGTGTTCCTTGCAACCTATCGCCTTTTTTTCCAAACATCAACGGATTCGTACACTCTCTCTCTCATTCGCTTCGCGTCTCTGTCCACTACTTGTCCACGCACGCCACCGTCGCGTCGTGTGTCCAGTCTTCTCTCTAATGTCGTAGGATCATCGACCACGAACAAAGTTCAATCTCGAGAGATCGCTCGCGCGCTCGAAGGTGTGCGCGAGAACGATCTAAACGCGGTTTTCTTTGTTTTCTTTTTTCGTTTGCCTTGCAAAATCTGAAAGAAACTACGATACGAAACGATACGGACGAACTTATTCGTTCGTCTCTCTTACATCGAGGTACGATAAGAGAGGTTGAAATCTTAAAGAGGGGCGGGTTGGGGAGGGGGGTGGGGTGGGAGTTTGTTTATTTCTACGGTCGCGACCGACTGGTTCGTTCGCGTTTCGTGAACAGAGAGTTCGAAGCGGTCATTGATTTTTTGCGTTTTCGCTTCTTTTAGACAAACACATACAAGCGTCCCATTGTAGTTTTCTAACGGGTTGTGAGAGTGTTGTGATGGTGGTGGTGGTGGTGGTGGTGGTGATTTGATCGAGCCGTGTGCGTGCTCTGAATGTTGCACATTAAGAACGATCGAGTGGCAATATTTACCTCTCTGTCGTAGATTGTTTATACACAAATATACATACAATAAGTCGTATATAAATATGGATGTGCGTGGATCGTAGGTGGTTGTGCTGTTGTGTTCAGTGTGAGACGGTCTAAGTATATGTATATATTATGTATATATATATTAATTATTTACTTTCTCCTCATGTTTTCTTTAAACTACTCTTGTTTTCGCGTTTTACCTTTTTGTTTTTCTTTCTTTATTCCCATTCTGTCGATTGGACAGAAAAAACCGCGAGTTTGCTGTTACTTTTGGTTTCGTTTGTAACCATGAAAAGTGTTTCGCATTATATCGTTTTCTCGTCTCTGTTCGTTGCACAGAATCGAAAGATCAACGCGGGAACACAAAAAAAAGTAGTCGGCCGATCGATCAACCCCGTTCAACCCTTGTTCGTGTCATATGTACATCGATCGATCGATCTCGCGATACGATATCAGCCGTGTGTTACGTTCGTTCTTCTATCTACGCGCGCAAATACGTCCGGCGGTCTCTCGAGAATTTTCTCACCGCGGCACGATACGCTCTCACGGGGTAGCGTGCCAATTACTAGGGGTGCGCGAGGACCGGAGAAATATCGGGAACCCGATGCGTCGAGACGAGTCGGGTCGGGTTTCCCGAAAATTTTGAGATTCCCGAAAGAACCGGGTTTCCAGAAAATTTCGAAGTTCCCGAAAATTTCGAGATTCCCGAAAATTTCGAGATTCCCGAAAATTTCGAGATTCCCGAAAATTTCAAGATTCCAGAAAATTTCGTGATTCCCGACTCGATATTTCGGGTTCTCGGACACCCCCGGTTACCTCTCGAAAGGGTTGATTCGCGCATCGAAGGGTTGCAAATCGTCCTGCGTATCGTTGCCGAGCAACTCATATGTCACACCCTCGGCATGCGATAACTCGTGTGTTTCTTACCATTTTTCTTACGATTTCCGTTCACTTCGTAAATTGTTGCTTTTTATTAATTTTTTTTAAACGCTATTACTTCTCTGGCCTCTTGGATTTGTCGATCGGAAAGAACCGTGTCGACGAGCGTCGAGAGCTCTCGCGATTACAATGCATCTCGATCGCTCGATCAGGCGACACTGCCGCGCGGTTAGGCTTTCTAATTTCTATTCAGCTGCGAAAACAAAGAGGGACGCGGTTAACGGTGTACAACTAGGCTTGTTCTAGCTTGCAAAAACAAAGCAAGTTTACGAATTACACGCGTTTTTTCTCCACGCATACACACGTACACACAGACACGCTCTCTCTCTCTTTCGCTCTCTCACTCTCTCGCTCGCTCCCTCGAAAATCAAAGGAGCGAGAGACAACGATTGGTGCACACACGATTGGACAACCGAATAATGGTATTCGACAAAAGGGTAACAATTCCAGAACTGTTGGATTTCAATACTTATATTTCATAATCAGTTTTTCTATATTTTTATATATATATATATTTTGTTTTTTGTTCTTTTAATATAGAATCTGTAGATATACATTCTTGGCAAATTCGAAAAAACTGATTCCAAAATAGGAACAGATCATTGTGCGAACTATGTATACAGGGTGCAAGTATTTTTTGTTTTTTTTTTCTTTTTTTTGTTTCTTTTCAATCGTTTCGGTTTCGTCTAAACAAATCTTTCTCTTGTTTACCGTTTATTATACTCTTTTTTTGGTATTTTTCGTTCGCTTCGTTCGCTTTTTCTTTTTTTTCAATGAATGTTGTTGTAGCTGTTCTGTTATTGTTGTTTGCTGTTTTTTTGTTTTATTGTGGTTGTTGTCAGATCGTGAGAAACACACGTGTGTACTCGTAGACTGCTCGAATTAACGTGTACAGTTGTATCGGTAGATAATATATATATATATATACATACATATATATATTGTATACTCTCGTTTCTCTTCATTTCCTTTTGCGTATGTGTGTGTGTGTATGTGTGTGTGAGAAGGTGCGATGTATTATTTTATGATGTCGTTTCGTATTCGTTCCGTTAAATGTTTGTTTGTTCGTTCGTATTTTTTTTTAATATTTTTTTTTTATTTTTTACTTTGGTTCAATCAGTATTTTTCTTCGTTTTTTCCCATTATTATTATTATTTTAATTTTCTCATCTGAACGGTGGTACATTTGATAGGGTGCACAGGGCTGCTAGGCACAGATAATTGACTCGCAAATAACTCTTCAAACAACATTAGAGCGTACGACATACAGTATTAATATACACATTACATCATTAATTATTATTATTATTAATCTTTTTTTTTCTGTTTGTTTTGTTTTCGTTTTCGTAGAGTAAACATTGGTTTTCGAATGTTTGTAACTATGTCTTCTGTTTTGCATGGCTCGTTGTGATGTGGCGGTGGTGGTGGTGGTGGTGGTGATGGGGGTTGTGTACGCGAGACCACTCCAGTCTTCCACTGGACGCTGGATGTGTTTTTCGTCTACGATCATCTCTACGTGTGTGATATTTGATGTCCGAGGTGATGATGTTCACGAATGAACGAGGCCAGCGCGACACCACAGGCTAATTATGGACGGTCAATGCTCGCGTCGACTCCGAGGATGATCGAGAGTCGAAAAGACAAATAACTCGCGTTTCTCGAGACATTTCTTTCCGGCCCCTTGATGCAGTGGTCGCGATCGTTTCGCGATTCTCGATCGACACGCGTGGTATAGAGAACGTTTCGTAATCTACAATATACAAATTTACATATAAATATTTTTTTAAACGAATCTCTCAAGTTCGAGAACTTGAGATTTACTTAAAATTAAGATCGATTTGGAGAGAATTACCAATCGATCGATAGCGGATCTTTACGCGAAATAAATATTTTCTGCCCGAATCGCAACAAACCGAAGCGACTCAACATGTAGAAAATACTGTAACAGTATTTTTAAATTCCCCTAACGTTTTTATCGTCGCAAATTTCGCCTACGTTTCCGATAAATGCGCGAAATCCGCTGTCTACTAATCAATATTACATTAAAGAATCCATCGGCGAGTATCGATAGAACAATGAAATTAATCAGGGAGCAGCTCTACACCACGCGTTGGTGATCGATCGCGTGAATCGTGCGACGATCGTATATATCTACCGGCAGCGTGGACTGATCTCGGGGGGGTCTTGTTAGCATTGTCGATCCATCTTGGACCATCTTGACGCGTATGCTGGCTCTCTCGTATATGTATATTGGTCAGGTGTTTGCTTCTCGCCGGGTGTTGTATGTTCCGCAATGTTATGTACGTGTCTAAGGGGGGGGTGTATTATCGGTGTCGTGTCGTGTCGCGTTGCTGATGCGTGTACAATCAATGTATAATAATGTATACAGTCAACAAATCTTATTACATCTAGTTTGTCTTTTGACGCAGCGATGGGAAGACAGAGCATAGAGACCCTTCTGGCTCAGATGTACAATAACGAGGTGGAGGAATTGTTTGGGAGCGGACAGGGGGGAAGTGGCGCGGATGAACAGGGACAATGAGAGACGGGCATAGAGGAGGGTGGTTTAATTGTTTTCTTTTTACGAAGAGGGGCGAGGACGCAAGGGGAGAATTGGTTTCGATTTCTCTTAGGACGCCGAAAGGCAGGCAAAAAAGTGATTTTTTTTAGAGGGGTGGGACGAAGGGGAGGGGTTAAAAATGATTAGTAAATGGGTACATTACAGGACTAACGCTTAGAAACATTGATATGACGCATGGTGGTGCTTGGGATACGTAAGATCTGATATGTGGGGGCAGGTATATGTTACGTGGTAATACTTAGAAGGGAAGGAGCGATCGCTAAAAAGGTTACTGCGCTTCGGTTCGTTTTGCTCGGTTTTCGGTGTTCCTCGAACTGTTGTCAACCTGTACCGACACCGACGTCCCTCGAACGTGTCCTCGACGACGACGGTGTCGGTAGTTGTAATTTTTTCTCGTGTATATATATGTATATACATATTATTAAAAACATTTTTCGTCAAGGGGAAGGGTTTTCTCATTCGCTTGCGTGGATTCGGACGTCGAGTACGTTTTGGCGTCAACGCGATTATTAATTGCACAAAAATATACTTGCTGAGGGAACGGCGACGCGCGACGTTCGAAGAAGCGAATTAATCTCTCGAGATTAATCCGAGTGATCGAGATATCGGGACAGGTACTTTTCACTTTTCGCTCATCTTTGCTGCCAAAAAGCACCGAACGAACTAAATTTCTAATTTTTTTTTCTTTTTACCCGGTCTCGATGGAAAACATGATCGAGACGAGAATCCGGGCCGCGGGGGGATATTTCGCTTCGAGCGCGCAGCATAAAAATGCCCGACAACACGCAAAAGAAACCAAAGCGCACCGGCAGTAACACCTTTTCCGCAATACTATTAATCAATAACAATATTAACGATATGTACCTACTCTCCGATCTACCTAATTACCTAACTACAAACATTAAACCTAACGCTTTAAACGCAATATCGATATCCGTAACATACTTAAAAGTCTCGACTTTTACAAAATCGGGACTATAAATAATAATATTTTCATAGCAACTAATAATAATAATAATAATAATAATAATAGTAATAATAGTAATAATCGTAGTAGTAATAATAATAATAATAATAATAATAATAACAATAACAACAATAATAATAATAATCTTCATCGTCATCATCATGGTCATCATCATCCCCATCATCATTATCATCGTCATCATTATCATTATCATCATCATCATCATCATCATCATCATATCATCATCATCATCATTATCATCATTATCATCATCGTCGTCAACGTCTTCGTCTTGATCGTCGCAATAATACTAATAATCATAATTACACAATCAATCATTAATATATAATCGAAATTCTCATGTGACTGCAAATATATACATATAGATGGGATATGTATTTCATGGTTTAAAATTTAAACAAACGTCTCGCTACACACTCCACAGTTTTCTTTTCCTTTTCATTTTTCTTTTCTCCCTTTTATGTATAATTATTTATCGACACAGATGGCTTCCTTTTTTTTTTGTTTGTTTGTTTACTTTACAACCTCGAGTTTCGTTTGTATGTTCCTTCAGAGTGTTATAATGCTTAATTATCGTGTATGTGTGTGTACGCGCGTGTGTGTGTCTGTGTGTTTTTTACGCTGTGCTAGACACTAACCTGGAATACTGTACTTCCTTTTACAGACTCTCTTTCTCTACATGCTACAATTACAATTTGATTTTTGTACATAGAAGAATCTCTCTGTCGCTATCGGAGGACGAGCGCGCGCGCGCGTCGCTGATTCATTCCTGGTCGCCGATAAATTCATTCGGCCGTGTCTCGTTTGTACATTATTTTCCGGTTCGAGAGAGCTCCCATTATTAATGTTCCTTTTTTTCTTTTCTTTTTGCCTGTCACGTTGTTCGCGATCCATCCAGAACGAATTGGCGACGGTGTGTTTTAGCGCCACGGAGACAGCGAAACATCTCGCGTCGAACAGAGAACAAAGCTATATACAGCGGGACCGAATAGAAAGGATACAGCAAGAGTACCGTATCTTGCGCGACCCTAATCGACCCGGAATCGGAACGTGCCGAGCATGCGACAAGAACGCGCGGCGGTTCTGCCGAGCCTCCGACAAACGCGAAGGACCGTCGTCGTCATCCTCCGATGGCACAGCGCTCGGGGATTTCACTTGGACGCGTCTTTGAATGTTCGTCTTTCCGCCGTCGGTCGTTCTAGGCGCAACGTCTTTCAGGAAGATCGAAATCGATCCTCGGAATTATTGTTCAGTCTCTGCGCGAGGCGGACACGTAGTTGCAGCAAACGTAATTCACCGTTCGAGCACGCTGTCGCTCCATTTATCCGTTAATTTTTCATTTCGGTAATAATTGCTCGAGAACGGAGAAGATTAGAAGAAAATGAAGAAAAATAATATAGAATGGAATTATTCTAGATTGGAAGAAATGTTTAATTTTCAAGTTAAAATAGCACCGAGTGCAAAGGGTTAATAAGACGAAAGTAATCGCAGGCTCGAAATTGGCCGAGTGCACAGTCTCGCGGGACTTTGGTCCTGGAACAGCTGATTTACTTTGCTCCAACTATCGGTCTCCCTTCGCGATGGGCTCGCTGCGACGTGGGATCTCGAGCTAGAATCGGGACTAGAAGTCCTACGCGCGTGTAATCCGGTACGAAGAGGACAAGCGACGGTGGAAAGAGGCGTGAACGTATGTGTAACGGTGCGCGGGTGAGCTATTGTCGCCGAAGAAAATGTTTTGGGACCCAGAACGAAGTTAGCGCGGGACGTTGCTCGAGACGAGAGTTCTGTCCCGGGGATACGAGAGTGGTGGGGCGGGAATAAGTGTTTCTCGAAGTGTGGTTCTCGTTGTAACGTGTACTACATTTCATGTGTAACTTGTTTTGCTTCGACCACAGTCAAAAATGGTACAGGTAAAGCGTCAGAAAATAAGCGACAGTCTGGCATGCGTGCTTGACCACTCGAACGCATACGCGTTTCTCATAATTAACTAGCTCTCCTCTCTCTCTCTCTCTCTCATTCGCTCGCTCACTCAGTCACTTGCTCTCTCTCGCTCTCTGTTTTTCATTCGCACTGGGTATATACGCTGACACGTACATCACACGCTGAAGCGAGTAATTTTCATTAGGAGGGCATCAGCTCTAAATTCCTAATGAAATAAGATGTCCACAACGTATGTATGTATGTATGTATACTATATATAATTCCTCGAAAACGAAGGTGCATTCGTCGTAATTAATGAACTCTCTGCATCTCTGATGTCCGCGTTGATCCGTCTCTTTGTGCCAATCAGCTTTCTTTTCGCGTCTGCTGCCTACGGATTTTTTATTTTTGCCACCGAATGGTATCGCTAGACAGAACGGATCTTTACGAGAAATAAAAAATGTTTGCCGCAGGACAGAGGAGCCGAATAAAAAATTTTTACTTGTCTCGATTATCTTATGTTGACTTGACAAACTGATACGCCGATGTCCTTAAATTTTCTTAACAGGACCGCTGCTTTAAATTGTGCGTAAAATCCGCTGTCTAGGTATTGCACATACTTTTTAATTCGCTGCGTGTTTGGAAATTAGAAAAAAAAAAACAAATGTGCACCTCTCTCTCTCTCACTTTGTATCAGTTGCAAATTCGTTCTCAAAGAATTACATTTTAGCTCTGAAGCATTTATACCCGTTTCGTAACTCGAAAAGGAAGTGGAAAAATAATTGGTAAATCTTCAACGAAAAATCCCTCTGCCGTGCGCTGCACGTTCTTCGTGTGTTTATTGTTTTTTTTTGTTTGAACGCGCAAGACGATTACGAAGCGAAAAACCTTCTCTTGATTTCGACACCGTTACTCGGAGCTTGTGAGATCACGTACGTAATATTATCTACAAAAAACGTTATGATATGATTACAAGGTATCTAGCTGCTTAAATTTAACCCTACATCGTTTCTCGTATTCCTTTTTATTTGCTGCTTTGCCCCTTACGCGTTAGGTCCTGCTCGCTAGATAAGAATAAAATGAAATTTCTCCGACGGTTCGTTAAATAAAGCGCGGTGATGTATTGTTAGACGTAATCCGTGAAATTATATACATAGATGTATGCACAGATCATAGTAACTCGTGACCGAATGCAAATATTGGAAAAATATCATGATACCGACGATAGTTTATAAATATATACGCAAGAAACACTCGTCTGTTTTAAATAACTATTAACGATACTATAAAAACAAACTAAACGTGAAGATGTGATGTGTGAATTTCTCAGTCGTTCGGTAAACTCTCGACGAAACGAGCACGAAAACTGGCGAATTAAAAACCTAGAGACCGGTGCGACGGAAAGGAACTCCTGCATCGAACACAACAATTTGTTCAACGATCGACGAGCAAAAATCGATTCAGAGAGCATTCGTTTCCCTCTTCGAATATATCCACCTTCGTCCGTTAATTCGCGTTACTCTTATACTTCCTTTAAAAGTTACTTTGTTCCTTAATTCCTTAGCTTAGTACCATTGTTTCATCTCGCGCCGACGTATTTATCACCTGTGTTTCACAATCGATAAAAAGCCTCGATTTTAAATAGACACAACGTCAGCAACAACACGCAACGTGCAGAATTATTCCGTCGGTACGCGCACAGGATCATACCGTTTCTCCTTTATTTTTTTTTTACTCCCCCCATCGTGTACGCGGGCTCGAAATTCATTTACTTATTTACTCCTGCTTTTTATTTCTTTTTTTTTTAACTATTACTCTTTCATTACTCTCACTCTTGTTCCGGCTATCGACAAATGATACACGATTTTATTTACTGAGCCCCTTAATATGATATACAACTTATCGCCTATTTAGTTGTATTGTAACAAATATTGCCTCGAGTAAAAACACTTCTTACTCTCGTTCTCTCTTTCTCTCTCTCTCTCTCTCTCTCTCTCTCTCTCTTGCGCACATACACACAAACACGTTCTCTCCCTCTCTTTTTTTTTCACCAATCATCAAATGGACAAATTGGTGGCGAATTATATATATATAATTCTCACGCATCTTAGCAGAGAGAGTTTTTCTCATATATTTGGTTTCTTCTCAAAGAGGATGAGTCGGGGGAATGGGTGACGTGTAGCCCTTTTGTCTTATTATCTTTCGTTACGTATGGCCGAGTCACGAATCTCTCTCTCTCTCTCTCTCTCTCTTTCTCTCTATGTTAATTAAGTTTCATTTGGTTCGCTTCGAAAAAAAAACACGTTCGCTTGCTCTCCCTCTCTCTCTGTCTCTCTGTTTTTATTTATCATTATTTTACGTTACTTCATTATCATTATTATTATTATATATGTATTTGTTGTATTTTTTTTTTTGGCATTTTCAAATCGGAGATCTAAAACCGTGTTTTCATTATAAAAACGTCCCCGCGGCCCGACAAAATATTGCCGAGGGACGCGCTAATATATCGTGTGTACGTGTAAGCGAGTCTGAATATATGCATACGTCTGTCCAAGTGCATGCGGTGCCTAGGTGTAAGTGTTTCTTGTGTGTATGTGTGGTTGAGTGTGTAGTAGGTGTGTACGTACGCGTGTACCAGAGCATGTATGCCACAGAGTGTGTCGCCGACTTCATGGTCGTTCGCATATATAAAATTTAATTCGTGGACCGCGATCCGATCAATGGTGCACGACTGGCTCGAGGGTGAAACGTTTAACGTGGTCCAGTCGTTTATGTCTTTTCTTTTTCATTACAGAAGTTTTCCACCGGTTCCGTGAAATCCCTGTCGCACATAATTGTCCTGTATGCAAGCAAGAGTCGTCGCAACCTGAACACTACAGCGCTTACAAGGTGGCGGGGGGGAAGGTCGGGGCGGGGGGTATTAACCTTCTAAATAGTTTTCCGTTTCTCAATAATCTTTCTCCCCCCTCCTGCTTTTTCTCGTCGAACAAGCGAGAGAGGGAACAACGAAAGAGATCCTTTGTGTTCGCACGCTTTGTCTTCTCGGGAGACGCTTCTTAGCGAGGAGAGGGTCCCTCTCTCTTTCTCTCTCTCTCTCTCTCTCTCTCTCTCTCTCTCTCTCGAGCCATCAGTGTATCCGGTAGTTTGCAAATTAAAACCGTAGCGGCGCGTTAAAACGAACAGGTTCGCGCGAAGCATGCATATACACACATAAATATATACGTATATAGGTTGTTAAAAAGAAAATCATTAAATATTTATACAGAACACACTGTCCTGAGTAAAAAAGCTTGAGTAAACACAGGTCGAAAGCTCAACCGTTTCTGAGATATGCACGTTTTTCCTTGGCAGCGGCACGATCAACTTACATACTTCCATCGCATGCGATGCTTACTTCAGTGTTTACGAACCGCTTACCGAACGTCCTCGTTCAAGTGCCGACAGTAGATTTCATCCGGGATCATGTATAGAAACGGAAGGAGGACACGTGGACAATCTTCTGTAAATATCAAAAGTCCAGTGGTAAATGAATCATGACGTTTGGCAAACAAAAATGTTTGTATCTCGGAAACGATCGACCTTTCGACCTATGTTCGCCAAGGTTTTTCTATTCGAAACAGTGTGTTCTATGTACCATATAAATATTGAACGGTTTTTTTTTTAACATTCTGTATATACATATGTATACATGTACGCGCAGTGTTATATACACATCGAGTATATAAAATAACGGAGCCCCATGTTGGGCCGAAGAATCTCGACGTTGCTCGGGAGCAAAAGACTTTCCCGAGTAAAAGATTGAATCGTGGAACAGCAGTGAATAGCGGCGATTACTTGGAGGGGGTGGGGGCGAGAGGGAATAGTCGCCGAGTAAAGTCTTTCTCGGAGCATAATCGATGAAAATCCTCATTATGCTCTGTTGCTCTCGCTTAGATTTCGCGAATTATTATTTGGATCCCATTAATTGGTGAAATGGTCAACGAGGAACGCTTTCGAAACCGTGGTGCGGTGGTGGCTGGCTCTTCGTCTTCGGTGTCTATTATTTTTTCTCTTTTTTCCTTTACCACGCGGTAAATGTGTCGTGTGCATAATAAATGTTGCGTGTAACGGCGCATGCGTCGTTTTACGCGTATATGAACCAGGCGGCGGCGCGCGTATCGCGACGAAAACGAACAAGAATCATCGAAACGAGGACGCGCGTGTGTCCGGCGATCGTGTGAAATTTGTGAAAAAACGTCTCGTACGTACGCTGGGCCCGTAGGATGACCGCGACGGCGCCGCGATCCGCGAGAAAATCATCATAGATCACGCGCAATACTCGACGTTCCAGATGAACGACGATATCGCCGCTCTTTTATCAGCGAGATTTCGACGGTTTCTCTAGGATCGTGCGCTGATCCGGGTTCCTGGCGGCCCTTGATATGTAATCCATGCCCGACGACGGCAGATTTTCATTTAGACGCCCACTCCTCGGCTATTATTTACAAGACAATCCCTCGCACGATCGATCTTCGCGTTCCACCGGAAGGAGAGATGCTTCCGCGAAGAACGACCACAAGGCGAATCCTCTTCTTCCTCATTCTCACTCTCTCTCTCTCTCTCTATCACTCTCACTTTCTCACTCTCTCGCTCTCTTTCTCTCTCGCGAACTCTCCCGACTTTTCTGTCATTGTCGTTCGCGCGGACTTGGTACGTATCTTGGCGAAGAGGATCTCGCTTCGAGACATAATACTGACGCTAACTTACGCATTGAACGGGTTCGAGACACCGTCACGGAACCTAGACCCGGGATGTCCGCGCGGAGTGAAGCACGTATACCCGGACCTCGCCGAAAACAACCAGAACAAGAAGAAGAAGAAGAAGAAGAAGAAGAAGAAGAAGTAGTAGAACAAGAAGAAGTAGAAGAAGAAGTAAGTAGTAATAGTAGAAGAAGAACAAAAGCTAGAAAAAGAAGAAGAGGAAAGAAAAATGAAAGAAAAGAAAAAGAAAAAGACAAGTAGACACACGGAGCAGAGTGTATATAATGTTAATTAGAAACATCGCTGCCTCTCGGTTATCGCCTGACTTCCACTCGGCTAGCGGACGATCCTCAATGACCATCGAACAGCCTAACCCGTGATGCGTGTGTGATGCGTATCTACCACCCTGTAGACGATTAGTAATATTAATCATCATCATCATCGTATCATCATCATCATCCTGCCGATGCACCGATCTCTCTCTCTCTCTCTTTCTCTCTCTCTCTCTCATCGATCTCACAGCGAGTCTTCGAGCACCGCGCCAGACGATTCTCTCGTTGGTCCTCGACTCTGTGAGAGGTAAAAGAAAATGGCCGAGATATATATACATATATATCTCCGTGTCGGTCCGACTCGCGTCTCCTGACCGTTTCTCTCATCCAGCGACCAGCGTGTCCGATCCATGACGGATGGTTACGAAACGAAACGGGGAGCAGCAGATGATGAAGTGTTGGTGAGACGATAGTCGTTTCGTCGTTTCGCGAACGATGCTGTCGTTCACCGGATAGGCCCGGTTCTCCTCCCCGTTTCAATACGGCCAGAACGTAGGCAGCGGTGGCGGTGGTGGCGGCGGCACGGTCGGATATAGTGTCGGGGTGGCGATCAGGACGCAGGCGGGCGGCAAAGGCGGCGGCACGGGCGGCGGCAAAACCGGGGATAGTGTGATCGCTGCGGCTGGGTGCAGGGCCGTGCCCGTCGGGGCACACAACGGGTGCAGGGCGAGAGAGGGACGCTGGCGCTGACGCTGACGCTGCTGGCCCTGGACCTCGCCGTTCTATTCCGAGTCCTGCTGCATTTTGACGTGGCCATTACCGGCGGAATTGCTCGCTGTGCTGCCGCTGCTTGGCGGGAAACTGGTGGGTATGGTGCGCGACGACGAGAAGCACAGCTTCATGATGTACGGGAACTTGCCGTCTGTAACAAATATGGTAAACCCCTATTTAAACGGACTCCCACCAGTCATCTATTGGAGAGCCCCGAGCTACACCGATGGCTATACAACCCAAAGTTTCAAGCTATCGCCGCTATCGGGCTAAGCTTCCACTTGGGAAACCAGAGATTTTCGAGTTTTATGTGTCCAATAATGTTCATATTGTCGAGAAAAGTCCAAATATCGAAGTCACAACCCGCGGAGTTCACTCGTTAAAAAGTTACGCGCGTCTAAAGTTCGTCAACTTTCACTGTTTTTCACAGGAAAGGACGCCGCCATATTGGTAAGTAGGGAGCTGTTGCGTACGGTTGACTGACTGGCGACGATAGGTGGCAGCACTAGCCGCCATATTGCGCCCCACATTATAAGAATCTTCTTATAATGTTTTCACTGTTTTAAATTACACCTACTCGTTTTTGTCGTAAATACATAACAAAATGAACGTTAATGTTTCTAAACAATCGACTAACGAAATTAGTATCCGAAACTGGTTTTTCAAACGGAAAATGCAAAAATTTTCCAAGTAGAGCCACGCAAACAGGTTTTTCAAGACTGCTTTTCAAGGTTGGCGTACCCTGTTAGCGAAAAATGTGTATATATACTTACTGCTATTTTCCAATGCTGTGTGATTGCATTCCATAATGGCGGCGACCGCGACCCCAACGCTACTGAACTCTATAAGGCCAGACGACGATCGTTCCGACTTGAGGGGGGAACAGTTTCACCGTCGTCGGTGCCTCGATTCCGCGTTCGACGAACACGCGATGCACCGTCTCTTCGGTTAAATCCGGAGGGGTGTTGAAAAAGTGAACTATCTTCGAAGGTGGTTGTATTCTATTCTTATTAGCCATCGCTGGGTTTAGGAACCTGCGAATTCAGAAAGAACGATACGGCTCAGATAAACAGCTTCATCGTTTTTATATTCGCATAATTATATTTTATAATTCATCGAACTTTTAACGTATTCTAAATGACCCACAGCGTTCCGGATTCGTGAAAACGTGGCCAAACGTCAAAGAATTTCTCACTAATAAATTATAAGGCAAGGGGTTAGAAGGTATTAAGAAGCTATTGGCATCATTGGTTATCGACGATGAAAATTTGACTTTTGGCCGAGTTTTGACGAAACCACTGTGAGACTTTTCTTAAAAATAACATGCAAATTTTCTAAAAACCGTACGAGCATAGTTGGCTGCGCCTTTAATTCACGCGTAATCAGCGAATAAAATATGAATTGAAATGCGAGAAGGATTGATAAGACAAACCGCAAAAACTAGCAAAATCAGTGGTGGTGCTTTCTCACGATTAATACGAGAAATCCTCTATTCAATATTTGTCGAAAATATTCAGACGTTTTCCATGCATGAGATTTCTGTTGGAATGAGTGTATCTATGTGTGTACACCAAACGAGCGAACGCGAGCGAACACGAGCGAACACGATCGAACCCCAGTAGACGCGATCAAACGCGTCTTTGTCTTACTCATCGTGTTTACGGTTTACACGCGTCCTTTTAGTCCGACTGTTATCCTCACAGAAGCAAGTCGCGTAATTGATATCTTTCATAAAGCCGTTAAATACATTTAGAGGCTTTAACAATTTCAAGTACGGGTAAATTCACGGCATGCGCGGAGGCTGCGTGGCGTTCTTGAAAACGGACGCGAACGGAAAATGATTTTAATCGGAACGTTTCCGACACACATTTCACGTTTCAAAGGTTCCGCATGGTAATTAGTTCGTCGCAATCAGGAGGGGCGGGCCGATCCGCACAGAAACATTCAAAAATCCGGACGCAATTAAGTTTCCGTCGAGTAAATATCGCGAGTGTGGAACTTGAACCTCACGGAAGGAAGAACGTCCGTTAATTGCTGTGCATCGGAATTCCGTTCTGTGCGTGTATGTATACATATGTATAGAAACGTCGCCGATAGAAAACGCGAGTTTCTCATTAACGTCCATTCAGGCCCGGTAAACGCGTCTACGACGCGACGGCTGATTAGAATGGCGTCGGAATACACCTCGATGGATCGATACTAGGTTCGAGGAAGCAGTTGGTTTTTCGATGAACACCCAATAATCCCCGCGAGGAGGATTTAAACGGATCAAAGGGTCGATGACTACGGAAAGAAAGATGATCGACGACCACGGCAACAAAGAACGCCGCACGGTGGTTTGAAATCGCCAGTAACAGATAAATTTTACAGGACCGTTACCTGTTATTCTTGCTTCCTGTGAAATCCTTGAAACTCGCGGTCTTGTCGGGCAGGATGTAAGGATTGGTTACGTCCGAGAGGAAAGCCTGTTTCGAGAATCCTAGCTGCAACCTGCCGTCCGTGCCGATTGTGACATTGTTCAGATTCTGTAAACACCGTTCCACGGCTATGCTATCGCCCATCTGGATCATGGCGCATCCCTCTTTCGTCTTCAAAAACTTCACCTGCGGCAAAAAAGATCCGAGAGGGTTATCGATAATATCGAGCTTCGACGCACGACAAGATCGAAACTTATCGACACGGTATCGATCCCATCGATAGTTTTAGATCGAGTGGACGCGGGGACACGTACCTTCGTAACGTTTCCATAGAGGCAGAACAGGTTGAAGAGTTTGTCGGTGTTTACTTTATCCGGCTGCAAGCCGTACACCATCATCACCGAGCCTTGCGTACTCGAAGGTGGAGTTTGTCCTAGGGTGGGTACGTAACCAGGCCGCGGTGGCGTGGGGTGTAAGGGGTCTCGACCGCTAAAATCACTCTTAATAGCGTAACGCTCAACGTACGGCTCCGCATACGTTGCTGGTCCATTGAAATTCTCCTCGTAACGATCGTGACCAGCACCCGGGGGGGAAAGTTACCTGTGGCGTGGATCCTGCAACAATAGAAACGACAGTTGATTTCTTTCGTCTGACAGATTTCAAGGTACACTGAAGAGAAAACATACTTTTTGCGTTCACTGAATTTTTACGATTTTCCTTCCTAAAACGCGTTAAAAAATCTCAATCCTATAAAAATATCGCAAGAAAAAAGGGGGTCCAAAATTATATTTTGCGAAGTAGGGGGATCGAAAATTTATAGTTCCGTCACTCTCGTAATAACTGGTGAAAATACCACATAACTTCCCCCTCCATAGCAGGCAACTTCCGTTGAAAAATTTTTTCACGAAGTAACTTCCTTTTTATAGGGTCTAAGCAGCGATTCGTTGGTAATGACTAGACTGCGGATATTTATGCAAAATAATAATTCTCTACCTGAATAGCAACACACCGAGTTGTTCAGGTTGTTCATCGAGTTGTTTCGAGTTCAACCGAGTTGAAACAGAATTTTCTTTTTTATTAGCTTTTATAGGCTGAAAATCGTACAATAATGTTTTGATATTGTTCTAATGTCTTTACCGTTTCGCATCATTTTTATAAAAGCATATCCGCAGTCTACCAACGACTTCAGCGATTAATACTGTATCTTGATTAATACTGTAACTTTGCGCGAGGCAGGGTCTCGATTATTAGAATAGTTCGCCGTTAACCGGCTAACGATCGATCAGGAATCGTTCGTTGCAGAAGTATCGGCCACCGTTCTTTAAATCGAACGTAGCAAACATCGGGATTGGATTTCGTCTACAGTTCTACAGTTATAGATCCGGTAGTGTGGACGCGACATAACTCTACTACAATTACACCGTTGATTTGTTGCGGGAATTCCTTCGGTCCTGTTACTTTTCGCTGTGATTCATGGCAATAACTTCTGATTACTTTGTAACCGAAACGCGATTCAATGTACAGGGTGGGTGATTCGAAATAAACTCTGAAATATCTCGGAAGCTCAATTTATGATAATTTATAAAATCTCGGATTTATGTCCTGATGATTATCATCGTGGATCACCGTCTTTCTGTGGATACTCTTCTTGTTCATAAATTTACAAAAGATCGTTTAATTGTAAATAATTTTTCATGTGATTTTTGTCGGGAGGACGCGACGCGTGTTATTTAAACAAATACTAGCGTTCTTGCAATCTCCGATTTGTTTGACCAATGTTGACAACCAACAAAATTGTCTTGCATAAATCCTACAGTCTCGACGCTTATCCGTTAATCGTCAGAAAATATCCGGGCCGATGAAGAAGCTATGCAACTACTAGAAAATCGCGTATGACATAAATAAGTGAAATGACTGTTCGCTAACTTGTTCGATTTGTATGGCTATCAGGCAGTCGTTGGTTTCACAAGTACTCGTGAAAAAATTGGTGATCGGTAGCAGTGGCCGGGTGCTCCGGTCTAACCAATCGATTTGGTTAATTCGACCGTCGAACGGACAAATGGAGAGGGCGAATCCTAGAAGCAAACTTACCGTATGGCTGGGGCGCGGCGCCATATCTGGGTTCTGCCAAAAGGGGAGCCGGCCTTCCATTTCCGGTCGCGTCATTTTTGTGTGCACCCGATCCTGTAACAGCACGAACGTGTCCCGTTTAATTTTATACTGATAGAAACGTCCATTCAAATGTGTATATGTACATTCGGTGTGTGGTTTGTTCATAACAATTGCAACGGTAAGCAAAATCAAATTAAATCGCATTTTATTACGCACGATGTGTACAGGCTGTCCCAAAAATGTCGTACCTCCTTGAACGAATCCCCGAGGTCATTTCAAGTAACTTTTTCCTTCGCGAAAATCTTCTCCGCGGCTTCGTTGAGGAGTTATTAACGCGGACCAATCGGAGCGCGCCTACTACAGGCCTCGCGCCGAGCGGGGCGTTGCCATTGGCCGGGCAACGCGCTGTCCGTTGCGGCCGCGCTCCGATTGGCCCGCGTTTTTCGTTGATAACTCCTCGACGAAGCCGCGCAGAAGATTTTCGTAAAGGGAAAACTTGTTTGAAACGACCCGAGGATTCACCGTTTCCAAGGAAACATTTCTCAGACGCCCTATAGCAGACAACGAAATATGATTCGAGTGCTTACAGTCTCAAAAACTTTTTATTTATTTGTTAATCTGATAATTTTTCCTATGCAGAGACCAGCGAATATATTCTCGTATATAGTGTTATATGTTCGACGTGATCTAGTGTCGCATAAATACACACTCGTGGAACTGAAGATAGAGTTACCCATCTATGGTTAAACGAACGAACAAGTTTAGAAAGGTTGAAAGATACAGATGGTTATGAACGGTGACCTACTTCATCTTCCTGGTCCGACAAACTCTCGGAAACATCGATTTGCTAGTTTAGCGCCGGAAGATCATACCTGTCCGAAGTCTGACTATGGAAAAAGAATGTAACAGCCTGTCGGGATCAAATCTTTCGACGTGAACGTCGCAACGTGACGATCAAACTCGTTTGTTAGTTGTACAAAAATATGTTTCGTACATAAGTTGCACGATTTCCTGGGGGAAGTGTTCTAATTTGTTTTTATTACTTTGTTTTTATCTTTAATAATTTTCAATATATTTATACAGGGTGTCTCAGGTTTCGAGGATCAAACTTTGGCATTCTATGACATTTAATACAAAAAAAATTTTATGTAAACATAAGTCACATAGAGCTTTATTAAAAAGTTATAACAAAAATACGGAATTGAAGTATTATAGTAACCTATAATTTAATAATTTTCAAAATGTCTACCGTTCGTGACAATCTGTAGTAATAGCAAAGTCGGTTACTATAATACTTGAATTCCGTATTTTTGTTATAATAATATTTTTGTTTTTATTAAAGCGTGACCTATGTTTACGTAACATTTTTTCTTTATTCAGTGTTATAGACCACCTCAGTGTCATGGGACACCCTGTACATATAATTCTAACGATTTTTAAAATTATTTCAAGTCTCTATAATACTTTTTTACGCAGAATTTCACAATTTATCCGAATTTGAGAAAAATATTAGACGTTCCATTTAAAAAACTGAAAGTGAAGTAAAATTAGGGCACCGCGTGTCCCCCGAAACATACTTTCGTACAACACTCACGAGTTATTTGAGATCGCTACGTTACGAGACTCACCCTGTATATCGGACCGTATCATTGAAAATGTTCATTTGATCTCGCGGCGGGCTACCAATCAGCTTGTAATTATTTATTAGAGCCACAAGACAGGCGGCTGATCGTATCGACAAGTTTCCTGCTATTTTTAAGCGAAGTCTCTAGTAGTTGGCGAGACCGGAGGTGTGTATCATCGATAATGCCTACCGCATGTACTCGAGGTATGTATCCTAGGCCCATTTGGGCAAATTCTCCGTAATTAGAACTGCTGATGAATATTATGTAGCGCGCGAAGGATTGTCTCTAGGGAAACGAAACTGGTAACTTTGAATTTATAATGTCTAATATAGGAGTCTACCGGGGCCTGCTTCCTCTTATCACTATCGAGGTTGATGTTCAGATCTACGTTGATGTGGTCGCTAACTCGAGGCATCTAAGGAGAGGAGTTCAGCTTTCTTCGGCCGAGAAGAAGTCAGGCTAGAACGGGACAAACGTATCATTCTTTTGAATTGCTTGCCAATAAACAAACAATTCATGTAAAAGACTCTTGTGCACAGTATTATTTATTGTAAATTTTGTATCGTTATAACACAAATTCATTGTGAAGCAATAGAAAGATTTGCTTGTTGAATCTACTGTATTTTACGTGAAAGATTCTTTTGAAAAGTCAAGTATTATACTGTAAAATTAGTCTCGACATAATTGAACAAAACAGTTATTTGATATTAAAGAATAAATTTTTGATCGTTGTTGTACAAATTCGCTAGGAAGCAATAGAAAGAACTTTCTTATCGAATCTACTATTATATTTTAAATAATCTTGGTTCATGGAAACAGCTTCTAAACCCGGACCTCGCTTTTTTCGAGTAACCGAATGAACGAGCGCCGAAAACATTAATTGATTTCAACAATTTACGATCGACTAAAAAAATTGAATATTTACCGAATGATAAACGATAAAAAATTTTTGTATATGACGTAAAACGATCAAAAGTTTCCACTGTGAACAGAAAAATAATGGTCACCGCTTATCTCCGTTGCAAACGTTATGTTCCACCCATCTACGGTCGTGAACAGTCGTTGACAATTGTGCCTACTGAACTCGAAAAATATTGAAAATTATCCCTTCGTCTATAGATAATCGGAGACTGCAAGAAGCTACGTTATGATCGATTCTTTTCCATATTTTCACTAACTATAAGTACAGTACAGTTTTGACGGTGTGTGTGTGTGTGTGTATCGTTGCGCGTGTATTTGAAGAAATCCTATACGCGATTTTTGACATTAGCGTATTCGACAAATATTACACGGGAAGTGATATAAAAAATAATATTGAAATTTGAGATATACAACGGGAGAAATTACGTTAATCTATTAAATTATTAAACGAACTTAAACATACTAACCAGGCGTATTTGTTCCTTCCTTTAATATATTCTTTAAGGTTGAAACAACAACTAGAATAAAGAAAGATGTTTTTAAATACATTTGATTAACAACGTTTTCATCGTTCATTCATTTCATATGTAGAAAAAAGAGTAGAGCTTGTTTAAGGAAAGTTGTAAACGTTAACATCTTTCGAAACGTAGATCACGAAGTGAACTTGCTGTTGCGTGGGCGAATAATATTTTATACCCTCTATAAATAAACTAGTACTCGCAAGTTAGAAATTTCTGCGAATATTACATTGCATATGTTGCACATATATAGTTTGACGCATAGAAAATTAATTGATCTTTGTGTGACGATGGAAGTGATTATGTAAGAATAGACGCCGGCTACGAGCAAGAAGCAATACACTCGTTTCAATTAGATTAGCTTTCACCATCGAAGCAGCGAAGGAAACTATGTATCAGCACTGCAGGTTGAAATTGAGAATCTTGTATTCGGAACTTCATCAATCTACCGTACGTAAGTAGTCTTCCGTCTACTCGAGCAAGTTCTTCCCACGGGATCGATTATCCCCCTTTCGACGACAATACCGTCCGACCGAGGGATGGTTAAACTCCTTTTTCCAGAATATTACACAAGTATCGGGAAACAAGGGTCTTCAAAAACTGTTCGTTTATAAGTTTCGAACGAAATTAATAATAACAGGAACCTGATTGTTTTCGATCGTTAGCGGATCTTTATGCGAAACGAATTTTTTTTTACGCGAATTAGAACAAATTGGAATTGTCGTTTCATAAGTTGAAAATAATATAACGGTATCTTGAAATTTTTCCAATATTTTTACTGTCTTAAATTAAGCCTACTAATTTTTCCCATAAACGCGTAAAATCTGCAGAAATCTACAGAAATCTGTTTCAGTTCGATCTACATTGCTAACGCTGCAACTGATAAGGGTTTTAATTAATTGAACGAAAAATTGAGTTCGGTACGATTATGATCAAATGTGTGAATGGTGTACAAATGATTTTTACGGTCGACGAGACTCCCTTCGAGCTCCCCTCGGTTCGATAAAAATTGAACATACGAACGTAAAACATAATTTGTTTAATGTATCGAATTGCGGGACACGTTCTGCTCGGTTTTTCTGTTTCAGGCGCACACGCGAGTTTACGATAGGCCAAGGGTTGTCAAGTCACTGATTCAACAATAGGGTTTTTCTAACAGTAAATCAAAGAGTGACTTGACCCACGATTCACAGCTATCCCGAGAGAATAGCTTCTTAACTTGTGGTATCGAAACGGAAATTATCCATGTATATTGGAATAGCACATTCCAAAATGCATACAAGCATCCGGTGTATTCCGTTAACAAATATTTTATTGACACAACGAAACTCAACACAAAAACGTGACGATAACGGTGCAGTTCGTACAGTAGTCTCTCCGTTACTGTCGTCGGGTTAATTTCGCTCGTTACACCAGTAATTGTGATCGTAACTGTATCGTGTTCGATGTTATTTCAATCAGGAAGAACGAGAGACGAAAAAAATCTTTTTCTTCGCTCGCGTTCGAGTCTACTCGACCTCTCGCTGGTCAAGCGTGTTCACCGCTTCGACCGTGGTTCCAAGAGAGATCCCCCTGCGGACGGGATAAAAATTTCACAGTTACGGTGGAGATCTCTGCGACAGTTACGGAGAGAATAGCAGCGACATATTTCTTTGGAGAAGGATAAAATATGACAAATATTCAAATTTTTTTATCGATCGTAAATTGTTGAAATCAAATAATGTTTTCGGCGCTCTTAAAAATTTAAAAATGTTCAAATAAGAGGGTTTTTCTGTGCTTAAAAATATGTTCTAATTCTTTTCACATATAGCAAGTGAGCATTGTCATTGGTGCTTTTCTCTACTTTGCTTAACCTACAATTCAATAATATATTACTTCATAGACGCAATTATTTTTCTTGAAAATGGTCTAAACTAATACGTCGTTAATTATATTGCAAACATGCTATTAAACAGTAACAATTGATCGAACCCGAGCGCCGAAAACATTATTTGATTTCAATAAAATATGACGTTCTCTGTTGTTCTGGCAGTAATAATAATAATAAGAGGGGATTTTCTTGTTGCGAAAAAAAAAAGAAGAAAAACATCGCCTTAAACCGAAAGAAAACTGCAGCTCTTCTAAAGATCGAGCTTGCAGCTTGCAGTTGGTCTCGCATATGGCCTGTCAGATGTTTTCCTTCGACAGGGCTGTCACTGTGCGATACAATCTGGCCGCGTCGCGACGCGTCGCGCCGCGTCGGCCTCTCCGCCGAAACCAACGCCGTACACAATCGGTCTATATTAAACCGCATTACGTACACGGCTGGCTACGTGGAACGGGATAGCGATAGGATGGGATCGAACGGAACGGAACGGAACGGAACGGAACGGAACGGGACGAAACGCTGCGAGGCTTCTGCACGTGTTGGTGTACGGACACCAGTGACGTCGGCCAGGTTGCCGTAACCTCTATTGATTTCGAATATTCGGTATCGTGTGCCGACACTCGACGCATCGGTGCAGTCCGTTGAGGCCGATGCATCTTCATTCCGGACGGACCGGGCTGCTATCGCCGTTGATTTCATTGCTCGCGCGACAGAAAAAAAACACCTCATTTTTTTCACCCACCACCATTTTTCGAATGATTCCGAAACATTTCCTCCGGGTGTTTCTAGCCGAACGTAAATTTTCGGCGTGCATAATTCTTTCGGGTAATTGGATTTTTCGGATCATCGAACGCGACGCTGTTGTTAAGAGCCGAACGAGTAATAAATATGCTAATCCTTGCGAACCGTTCACCGGACAGGTGAACAGAATTTCGATCAGTGTGTAGCGTTCGAGATGTTTCGTATTTGTAGGGACCAGTCGGGGAAACTCGAAATAAATGTACTAAATCGCTTACAAGTTGTTCGAACTTCACAGTCGATTTTCTCGAAAACGGAGCCTCGGATATTTTCTTCTTTTTTTAACGTAGAATCTCATCCTGCCCGGTTGTAATACGATTTCCGGCCCACCCTGTATTATTTACCGTTTTAAGGTACGTCCTACTAATTTCTGCCGTAAACGCATA
The DNA here is from genome assembly GCA_028454225.1 of Lasioglossum leucozonium. Classification (NCBI taxonomy): domain Eukaryota; kingdom Metazoa; phylum Arthropoda; class Insecta; order Hymenoptera; family Halictidae; genus Lasioglossum; species Lasioglossum leucozonium. The sequence goes on from CM052218.1 coordinate 805,745, forward strand.
AAATCCGCTCTCCAGCGATGTCCACCGACGAGCGAGAAACTGTATTTCAAACGATTTTTCAGAGGACAATGTAACATTTCCTCGGGCTGTTTTTCATCGGAATATAAATTTGAAAATATAACGATGAAATAGCAAGAGCGGATCGATGTAAGCGGATGCTTTTCTTTCTTTCTTTGCTTTCATATTTTTATTTGCTCGGCGCGGAAGCTTTGGTTCTTTTGGTCTTCGCGGCGGGACGGATACAAAAGCAATTTAAAGAAACGCAACATCTACGTTTCAGGATTTAGGTATCAAAGGTATACCGAATGTCCCGTAACTTTCTGATAGAAGTTCCTGACAAAATGTGAAAAATCTCCAAGTTGGCGTAGAGCTCTGATTATGAACGTGTACCGAGATCTAGAGCAGGATTTCAAACGCTTAAATCCAGATCTACATATGGATTGATTGATCCAATAAATCGCATTATTACAGACTCTATAACACTCTATATAATCGGCTTTACAAACTTTGAAAGAACAATTACGCAGGATTATCGGATAGCGCCGTACCTTATGTACCATGAGCTTTCGTGCAGGTCCCTTCTTTGTTATTTTATGTAAATTCTTTTTTCTATTATATAGAGTTGAAGTGCGAATGTTGTATGTATGATAACAGCCAACCCTGTATAGTTAAATTTATGATAATAGAAAGGCAGAAATAACAGAAGAATTGTAAAATTGTGATCGCCAACGGATTACAAAAAGAAGGCAGATTGAAACGTGCCCGCGATAAACACGCATCGTTAACCTGGCTATCCTTGTGCCCAAATTTATTAATAAATCTGTTTTCGTTACGGCTTTGGCTTTTCCTTACGTTTATGTTAACATTTATGTAAGAGGACTTCGTTTATAATGAAATGATAACAATAATAGTACAGTGGTCGAAATTTCCATAGTTCCATACTTATTTCTTCTCCACCTCGTGGCGTGTTAAGAAAAATCGATATAACCTAAAAATATATCCTATTTATAAAAATAAAAGTGAATCAAGTGAGTATATTTTTATACTTACACACGCTGTTAAAGATATATCAGCTGGAACTACGGTAGTTTCGCTGGAATACTCAATAAAATATCAAATATCACTGTAGTAATCGAAGCTGTAGGCAACAATCGGAATTGTAATCGAAGAAGTAACCATGCATGGTCAACGAATAACAATGAAAATTCGACAACGATCAAAAACAAGGATATTTTTAGTGGACCTATGGAAATTTCGGTCGCTGTATCACCAAAGGGGTAGGAAGAAAGAAAGATACAGGAGCAAATGGTCTCGATCTCGGTCAGCAAGGTACGATACGATAAATTACAAAGCCTAACAATTTCAAGAACGAATACGTATACGATTATCGATTCGAAAAATAAACTGTTACGGTGACGCAAATAATCGGCTGGTGACGTCACGCGTAGACTATTCCAAACACAATCCATCTATGCCGGAAGAGGCACATAACCAAGAAAATTAGGACGCTGGTCGTATTAAAATCTCCACGGTGCAATCGATAGAACTCGCGCGTACTACCTTGATCCAAACAGATTGATCTCGATTCCTCAAATTCGACGAGTCTAAATTTAAAATCTCCGATTGAGTCTTCCATATTTCCCGAATAGACAAACTATTATCTGGCCGTCCTTAACGGAAACGTGTAAATCGCAAAGAAATTATGTGCAAGATATGAACGTGTAATCGTCCTCGCCGAAGTAACTGCGTTTAGATAATCGTAAATCCGGATGGATCAACCTTTTTTTTAGGATTGTTTATTTATAAAGGTCGTATTAATAGAATCATCACCGATCATGGTAGTTCGCACGACCAACTAGGGTTTTCTGGTGCAAATCGATATTTTTTTAATGTATCCGCAACACATTGTGAGCAGAGTTGGGCAAAACGTAATCCGGAACGTTTGGTAGTCCGACACGATATCCGAACTTGCAATCTCCATAGCCCTCCGCGAGACCTCCGAGTGCCAATATCCAGTCTCGCGGATCCGCAATAGCCGCTCTATCACTCGAACCTACTATTTTCGCCGTTGTTAAATTTCCTTCGGTGTTTCTGTACCTCCGTTATTAGAATCCGGTCCAGCTTGAACGCCGCATCCGCGAAATTTTCTGAGCCCAGCGACCGGTTTTTCGGCTCAGTTAGGTATTACGCGTACAGCGACTCGCATTAATATTCGGACAGTCTTAAATGAACGATAACTTTTTCGACATTCGACCGTACGATTTGAAATTTCGAACATTTGAAAAGTTCTTAAAAGTGTCCGAACAAAATATATCTTTTCAATTCTATCCACGTGTACGTTTCGGTGATGCGCAACAAGAAAAATCTGATGTACTGGATCCGAAAGCAAGTTTCGCGTCTTTTTGTTTCCTTTCGGAAGCGAGTCGGAGTGGCTGTTCTCCGGGCGTTTTACGAAGGACGTGTTGCCGGGAACGGGAACGGGAACGGGAACCAATGATGACATGACAAGGTCCCTTGCTGTATCGACCTACACCGTCGCTACGCAGGCTACCGCTGCGCAACCCCATAAAACGCCGTTGCAACGCGTCGACGACCACCACACGGGTTCCTGTTTCATCGCCGACAGAGAATCAGTACCAGAACCAGAACCATAAATGCAGACCGGAGCCTAAGTGGATTGGATGAGCGGGTACAATCGGACGCTCGTGACTACTAAATGCACTAATAACTGGCCTCGTTAATTAAGCCATCGTTTAATCAATCGCGATACCGATGCACACGGTATAATTTCTGCTCGCGGTGTACTGTACGTTTCCGAGGCGGAATGTTCATATTTATTTTAATGTTCTATTATTTTAATTGAATATAAATTATTACTCTAATTAAACTCATGTTTTATTATTTTAACGTTGATTATACTGTTATATTTACTCTTGAATCCGTTGTCGAACGGTATTTAATTTCGATAATTACCTGTCCCATCGTTTTATTAATTGTTTGAAGCGCGGCCATTATTACACACAGCTTATCACTCGATCAATGACTACAAGCGTCGAATTACGCCGAATGTCCAACTAATTGCCAACCGGTTCAATACGTTTGCTTTAGAATAGATTATCGAGATCAATTTCCCATTAAAGCTGACACAGAATTTTCCGATGAAATACGAGAGTCTTGGTTCAAATAATCTTAGATAGTAAGTTAATAAATTATGCGAACGAGCCCTCCGTAATCTACCGCGACGAATGCGATTGCAAACGTTTTATGTATGTATATACTATGAATAAATAAACACAATGTAATAAAAAGCATACCTGTTATATTCATTGAACCACCAATTTCTCCCGAACGTCCTATTTGTGGTGGAGTTATACTAACTGATTTCCGCAAAAATGTACGCTCGTCTAACTTGTTATCGAGTTACTCTACCGATTTGCAATTGCAAAATTGCAAAACTTTGAAAAATTTTTCGGTCGTCTGGCTTGTCGTTGAGTTGTACTACTGAATTTTCGTGCGACCTTCTTTGCTATCGTGTTCTCCTAATACAAAACTCAATTTTCAGTGAACACGACAGCGAAAGGGGTTGCCGAAAATTCAGTAGTACAACTCAACGGCAAGTCGGACGACCGAAAAATTTTCGACGATTCAGTAGTACAACTCAACGATCGTCCAGGCGGCCGAAAATTTTTCGAAAATCTCAAAAATTGAATTTTGCATTAGGAGAATATGACAGCGAAAGAGGTGACCCGAAATTCTCCTACCACCTCTTTTACCGTGATAATCTCCTAATATAAAGTTTAATTTTTTCCTAATTTGAAAAATATTTCCCTATCCAAAATTTTCGAAGGTATCTATTCCACCATCGAAGACTCGTGTACAGGGTGGGAAAAAAAGAACACATTAACTGCTGTAACTGATATTCTTTATTTTTCACAAAAACAAAAAAAACAATACAATATTAAACGTGTATCGTGGTGAGATGAGAAGAAGACCTCTGACAGGAATACGGTGAGGTGCATACGAACACGCATATTCGCCGCTAACCGAAATATTGGTTAGAGCGCTCGCACATACTGTACAGCGTGTGACGCGAAACGTAAACATCGGGAGTACCGATGTTAAATCTGTGGCGTCGCGCGTCATCAAACAAACGGAGCCGCTAGATGTCAGGACAAGCGCGCGATGATGTCGATAACGTAGATTTGCAAGCGTAGTCGGGCCGACCCTGTCCACCCCCTCTTCACCTTGTCGCGACTCCGCTCATTGGACGATGTCTGTGTACCTACCGAAATGGCGGCGCCCTTGCCTATCGAAAACGCTTAAGAATCGCTCAACTTTACACTCCCGTAACTTCCGAACCGATGAACTCCTAACATTAAAACTTCTCGGCATTTTGTCGTAAAAATCTACAGGATTGCTTAAAAAGAACAAAGTTGAAAATTTCTGTTTTCATCGTGCGAAATTCTGCCTGGTTTGAGGTGGAAAAATTCAGGAAAAATTGACAACGAAGCGTTCGATTCGTCGAACGGAGAATAATTCGATGGCAGCGCGGCACGGTTGTCGTGTACCTGTCCGAAGGTAGGCACTTAAACAACGTACGACTTCCGGGTGTCGCTTAGCAACTTTAGACGGCGCCATTATGAATCGATGCGAGGCGAGGCAAGGCGAGACGAAGCGAAGAAGTGCGCACGAACACGGATCGGAACTTTCTTAATCCCCAGAGTTTTTAATCTCCGATCCATCGCTCTTCCAAACAAACTGGCGTCCCATCGATCACCGTGTTTCCGATAATACATAACCGATGATAGGTTCGCAAACGACCGCCATCGAGTGGCTCTGTAACAGACTCTCTCCCGTCCCCGTTCGTGAAATCGTACCGATTATTATCGTTCGAGAAAAAAAAACTCTGCTCCGATACACGACCCCTCTGAACGTCGCACATTACATCAGCCAATGTATAGGGTGTCACAAAATTATATGTCGCGGACACCATGGGGCGATTCTGCAACCCCGTTCTAGTCGAAAATCGCATAAGGAATGCAAAATTGATCTTGACAACATACTTTTTTTTTAGTAGTATAATTATTTTCGACCTTTTCAATTTTCCGCGGGGTTCGTCACTTGATTTTTCGACTAAATCGGGGGTGCAGAATCGCGCTATGATGTCGGCGAATTAATTATTATAATTTTGTCACAACCTGTACACATGTGTCGTACATCACCAGCTTCAATCGATGCGGAAATCCTTCGATTATTTCAGAAATTTTTATAAACAAATCGTTCGGGAACAACTAAATCTTTCACCGATCGAGAACTCGATGTCCTTCGTGCACGAACAAGCACAATCATAGAAACGAATCCGGTGTTTATACGGATTTGGTGGTGTTGAAAAAAATTATTTGATGGTACGTATACAGGGTGAGCCACCTAACCTTTGCACCTCGAATATTTTTACTGTTTTTAAAGATACGTCAAACGTCTTAACCCCTTCCCCTAACTTTAACGAGTCTAAATGGCACGGGAAGGGATTAAGGACAATGCTGAACGGTTGCAATGGGGTTCACACGATGAGATAAAAATATTCGTTTTTATGTTATTCTTTCCAGGAGATCTCAAGATCACCTTCATTTTTTCAACGGAACCACCCCCCTCTTGAATGCTCTGACTGTGACCTCGTAAGAGACTGTCATCTGAGTATTTAAAAAGGGATGATCCAGTTAAAAAAAAAGATGGAGATGACCTTGAGATTTCTAAAAAAAAATATTTAATCAATTATTATTATAATTATAACAAAAATAAATATTTTTATGGCATCCTGTGGGCCATTCACTGGACGATTCACCTGGTGCTCAAGACGTTTCGCGTGTCTTTGAAAACAACAAAGATGTTCGAGGTGCAAACGTTAGAGTGACTCGCCCTGTGTTGGATCGTACCACTCGTACAGGCTCGGACAAAATTGAAAAAGAAAGCGTATCCAAATATTTCGATAGAGAGTTTTTGTCTCGTGGTCTTAGAAACAGAGGGATGCAAAGAGAGACATAAAGAGAAGAAAGAGAAAAATAGTAAGAGTAAACAGTAAGAGAGTACAGGGTAAGAGTACGAGTAAGAGTAACAAGAGTGAGAGAAAAATAGTAAGAGAATACAGGAGGTAAGAGTACGAGTAAGGGTAAGAGTAACAAGAGTAAGAGAAATAGAAATAGAGGGGGAGAGAGAGAGAGAGAGAGAGAGAAAAGGAAACGGAGACGTTGATGTCTCCGTTGGTAAACTTTGTTAGGCACTGATTTTATGTACTGACTTACCGTGATCGACCCCATGTGTCTCGGTCACCGATCCCCGTCCGACTCGAACCGAGAATTACGGGACCGTTTGGTCCAGCGTTCACGGACCGGGCTATCACTCTCACTCTTCGCAGACAGTAGTAGTAGGGGAAGAAGGTAAGTAGCCGTAGACCTGCCTAAGCCCCACAATCACCGGGCCCTGACTCGGTTCCACGTGAATCCATCATCACCGTCAAGTCAACAACGAGTAGGCTGCATCTGCACACAGACAAACATTCCAACATAACAACCCCCATTTTCTCGTTTCCACGATTCCTTTCGATCGCTCCTTGTCTCGCTCAACGATCCGTTATTTTTTTTTCTGTTTATACACTTTGTTTTTTTTTTACATCGTCCTGCCTCTCCGGTCGTCCCGTGTGTGATTCGACATTTGACTTTTTTTTTTTGGAATTGTTATACTTTTTTTTTTGTTGTTGTTGTAGTCTGTTTTTGTTGTTTTTCGAATCCGTCTACGTAATACAGGGGTACGTATTACGCAGATGTGTGTCTTTTCCTCTCTTCCTCGGACGGGTTTTATTTTTCGTGCTGCCGGGTTAGTTTATTACACAGATCGATCCCGTTTTCTCCGATGTATATTTATTATACATATATGTACTTTTCTGTAGTGTGCATATATACGGTAACGAGCGAGAAGAAGATTAGCTAGCCGTGTGCGTACATATATACGTACATGTGTATAAATAGATACATACATACATATATAGATGTGATAAGAAAGAGAGAAATATATACGTTTGTACTTTTTTTTTCGACGGATAGACAAAGTGTGGTGTCTTTTTACTTTTTGTAGTCCGATAATCTCTCTCGTGACCGGAGTAGTAGGTCCCTCGGTATATCCGATTTTGTGCATACTTTTTTGTTTTTATATCCGATTTGTCGTTATTCTACAGATACATATATATACTTTTTTTTTATTTTTTTTTTTGGACGGTAACAGTGGTCGATCGAATGTTTGTCTGTGAGTGCACTGGTAGCCTTTGCGGAACATTGTGGTGGTGAGCATTATAAATACTGGAAGGTTGACTCTGAGTCGTATATTATGACGTAATTACAATATATCTTGTCGGGAGGATGCAGATATATTTTTCTGGTGCTCCCTACATAAAGATATTTATTTAGTCCCGATAGTTACTCTCGGGTACATTTTGCAGTTTTCTGATGGTGGTGGTGGTGGTCGTGGTGGTGGTGGTGGTGGTTGTGGTGGTGGTGGTGGTGGTCGTGGTAGTAGTTTGTAGTAGTAATAATAATAGTAGTAGTAGTAGTAGTAGTAGTAGTAGTAGTAGTAGTAGTAATAGTAGTAGTAGTAGTAGTAGTAGTACTAGTAATAGTAGTAGTAGTAGTAGTAGTAGTAGTAGTAATAGTAATGGTATTTTTCTATAGAATATTTATCCGATGATTGGCTGATAGGTGAAGGGTCCGGCAGATCTACGGCATACTATGTAACACGTATATTAATTATTATCTTGTATATTTTCTGTGGTGCATGTACGTCGTGGTTGTTATTGTTGTTATCCGATTGTCACGGAGCCATAAAACGTTAGACAACGGAAATTCGTTTTTTCACGTGTTCCGGAAGCCTATCCCTGATGCCCTCTAGCAACCTGGATTTTTTAAGGCTCCCCCGACGGTCTTGATTAACTTGGACAGACCGCATTCTCGAGCCCCTATTCCTGCACTGGGTAAAGTAAGTACGAACAACGCTCTCTCTCTCTCTCTCTCTCTCTCTCTCTCTCTCTCTCTCTCTCTCTCTAGCGCGCTATCTCTCTCTCTCTCACTCTGTCTCTCTCTCTCTCGCTCTCTCTCTCTCGCTCTGCCGACGAAGGGCCACACGATGTCAACGTCAAACACTCGAGACAAGTTCGAATTGCTCGAAGAACACGCTCGAATCAAGATAGAGGCTATTTCTGGGGTCACTGGGGACATTCTGCGGGAGGAGGAAAATCGAAGTATACACACTTCGATCCAATCGCCCGAGGAGCTCTGTGTAGTCTCGATGTGAACGTTCGATATTCTATAATATTATCTTTGCATCGAACCGCAAACTCAATTACCGATGTTTCTTTTGCGCGCGAACTGTAACAGCAATTACCCGCTTCGATGAAATTCTCCTCTCTCTCTCACACTTTTGTTTTCTACCCGACAGCGTGTAAGTATGTACTAATGTAAGACAATTTACGCGATCGTTACCGTGTAATTACGGGCGATCACGTTCACAGCAATTGGCTAGTTATGTAATTACCGATTCGAGAATCAGCAACGGTCGAAATAGTTGATAATTGATTTGCATTCTTTAAAATTGACATATGATCTAGGAAATATCAAATATGATGTAGGAAATTTCATTACATTTCCGTGTAATTATAGCAAAAGTTTAAATCTGTAAAACTATTAATTGTTTATCTAACTTATTAACAATTGATAAAATGGACTGCAAGAGGAATTCGAAAATAAGGATTTCACACATGATTTCGAAAATTTCATTAAATGTCCGTGTAATTGTAGCAAAAGTTTAAAACTGTAAAAATATTAAAATTGTTTATTAGGAAATAAATACCCATTCGATTGAATATTTTGAAAATTTCTTTCCGAATTTAAGGTGAAAAAACTGAAGGTGCTCCTCGTATCTCGACAAAAAAGCAAAGTATTAAAAAACAAATTGGAGCACATGCAACTTTTGTTCGAAACATTTTTTCGTACAACAAATAGCCCTGTGCACAATATGTAGAGACGCTGTTGTCGTATGGATATTATAATTGTTAAAAAGCGGGATGCTCGTTGGAAATTTTTCGAAGAAAAGAGCGAGGAGAAATTGCTCGAGCAACATCGAGATCGTGTTCGGTGAGATGTCCGACAGAAAGTGGAGTCGTCTGAAATCGGGCCATCCTAATGCAAGGGCTCTACTACTGGTTGCAGTATGTCGCAACCATGTTTCTCCCTGCGTTCCCGGATGCACGTAGCTGGCGTGTCCGATGGATGAAAGAACGCGTGTAAAGCTTTGTCTGTCACAGCCGCGTGTCACCGTCGAGACGAGGCTTGTCTAAACGTTTGTACGGATTCGGTTTCCCGTTCGAGCATATCGACTCGCGTGCTCACCAATTCCGTCAGGAAAGAATACTAACCGACGATGATACCTATATACCGTACTTCTGCGAGTCCACATGCTCCGAAAATATTATTTTTAACGGGTGTATTCTGGGAGTGACAGCGCGATTCTGGCGGCGAGAGTGTCTCGTGGCTCCTTGTTTTATTAACCCTCTCTTTAAGCAGGAACGGAACTACAATATCGCAAGATTACGAAAAAGAAATGTTTGCATTTATTATATTGTAATTTTACTAAAATTATCCCCAATTTAAGTCGGATTAAAGACAAAAACAACATACTGTTTGCGTTTATTGAATTTTTACAATTATCCTTCCTAAAAAGCATTAACCTCTCAACTGTGGAATTTAGTTTTAAAAATCGCCCGCAGAGTGCGGAATTAAAATCGAGCGAGTAACGTGGAAGGATTATATTTTTATTTGATAAAAAATTAACATAATTGGTTAAATTAATTGAATTAATTGAAAAGGTTCTTGTCATTGCAAACATGAAAATTGTCAAGAAATAATAAAATTCATAAACAAGAAAAATTAAAGGGAAACAATAATTTTCAGAAATTATTGTTGTGTTGGTAATAGAAAGGACCGCCAAATGATATTCTTATTATATTTTATTGAAAATAGTTAATGGTAATTTTTTATTCTACACAATGAACGCAGTTAATTGGTTAAAACATCGAAGCTCGATTTAATTCGAAAATGTCAAAAGAAAAAAGTATGTAATGTGAGTTTTCTTTCCTGATATAAGTTGCTTTTTATGTGTGAGTTTTCTTCCTTTATATAAGTTGTTTTATTTAAAAAAATTGTAGTTCCGCCACTGATGTTAAGGACGCTTGAAAAGATCTCAATTTTTTGGATACACTTTCATTCCAAATGTAACGTATTCGCGAACGCTGTTTTCCACTCGAACAGGATGCGCGTAAACGAGAGATGAAAGTTGAGTACTGTTAGTTACGGTCTACGTACGCCTGTAGAATTTCGATATTAAAAAAGAGTCTATATTTGTGTGCGTGTGTTTAACAGAAATGTAAATAAATTGGAATTAGACAGTCGTGAGATAGATTAAAAAGTCGAGAGAGATATTTGAAAATTCACGAAATTCGTTATGATCGAATGTTGTAATATTAACAAATTTTATGCTGTTTGACGCATCGATCCTAACCTCTCTGTAAACTTTCCTATTCTTGGTTTCTGTATATGTATGTGTTTTTGGTTGATTGTTCAAAGCTCCTGCGTTTTTCTTTTTGTATTAAATCTTGCTTGAAATTGGACACAACGAACCAGATTAACCCATTGCGCTACGATTTATTTTATGGTTTCAGTGATTAGAACATTTTTGCAGTTCGTAATTTCCTAAAAAAGGAGAAAATTTATATCCATTGTATGCCTATATATATTCTCCAACAGCTGTACACCAACACAACCAAAGTAGAATTTTATTTCGGTTTAAAGGAAATTAATAACTAGCCAGCGGATGTTTATACAATTATGGCAAAAATGAGTACGTATAATTTACAACAGTAAAAGCATTTGTTATATTATTTTCGACCTATTAAACATATTAAGATAAATTTCTATTTCACTCCAATTTGTTGTAATTGATATAAAAAAATTTTATTTTTCATAAAGATCTGCTGTTTATTAATAACATACATATTTAATAGACTCTGTTCAAAATCATCGTCGCGTGTCTGACACGCTATTGTAAGGCAAGGGCTTAAGACTGTTGTCCCCACTCTACCTTCCCCTCCTACGGGACGTCACGTGACGCGCTTCTGCCGTGCATGCGTCACACTGTCACGTGACTGATTCAGTACTGACGGAGAGAGGTTAACCGTTTCACCTCTGTTCGTGTTCCCTCCCCTTGTACGGCGACTCTGCTACAAACGCACGTTACAATAATTTATGCGACTAGAAAAAGCATCTTTTAAGTGTCGCGAATGCCTCGCGACAGTGTTGATCGGAGAATTTTCCGCGATTTCGAAAATAATAGATGGGACAACAGAGCGAATAGAACACTTTTACGTTCTTTTAGGGACGCCACGGTTTCGCTGGATATCGCGAATCCTCGAACTCGGGGATCAATCCGGTCACGGAGCGGGATTAAACGATCGACGGACATTAAACGCGAGCTTCCGCCGGGAAAAGGAAAGTTACGCTTCCGGGACCGCTTAATTTCGCGGGGAATTCCAACCGGTTCGAATGCAATTCCGGCCGATTTCATGCAATTAAGGCCAGGGCGACACAGGAAAAACCTGCTCGTGGGATTTTCAATTACGCGTCGCCTCCGACATCGTTGATCTCTATAACGTAATATCGCGATACCAAGCCACGCTCTCCTTACCAATGCACCCGATAATTGAACTACCAGCGATCGGCCGGGGCTAAATTGGCATTCTACTCAACGATCCGGACACACTTTTGCACCAGCCTGTGTCCTGTAACAGGCGAAAAATTTCCGGCGAACATGTAGACATTTATCCCGGGTATTTCGAGTCGTACTTGAATCCAATGTGTTGCGTGGTCTGAAAGCAACCGTCGATTCGAGTTCTCACGAAATCAATCGGTTTTACGAAATATTTTATCGATCGGATCGATTCTTCCACTGCGCAGCGTATCTATTTTACAATGATTCATGGTGCTTCAATGATATTGTTGAAAATATGGAAGCATTGACGATACAAAAGTACTTAACGAGGACGGAGACATTGTGTATGATTTTTGTGGGATTTTTGTAGAGAAAATCTGGAAATTAACTTGGTGTTTGTTGAATTGATTCTGGAAAATATATTTTCATAGAATTTTTGGGAAATTGACTAACTACATTTTCTCCATACGTTTTTCTTTACGAAGATTTTGTGTACACATTTGTACAAATGAATTACAACAAATCGGAGCGAAATAGTAATTTATCTTCTTTCTTAATACGTTTCATAGATTAAAAATAATATGACAGTATCTTTAAAAAAATATATGTCTCGATTTAAGAAAAAGTGAACAACCTTTATATGTCCTCTACGCGTACAAAAAAATCTTTATGCGAAATTAAATTTTTTTATGCGAATTACAACAAAATGGAGCAAATTTTTGAATCTTTGAATTTCTCCAATATTTTAACTGTTTTAAGTTACGCCTACAAATTTTTTCGCCATAAATGCGCTGTCAGGTAATGTTATATTGTTATAATGTTTCCTCGCAAACTAACTTTCCACCGTCGGCGAGCAAAGAAAAAGCCGGAATAACAGGCGCATACTGCGCGAAAAGGAGAAGGACGATCGAGTCGATCGGAGACGGGAAACTACGTACGTACAATAACGACTGAAACTTTAATCGTTGCGCGTTTCTTCGCTAAACTTCCGACGGGGAAAGAAGAGCTTCGAACGCGATTTTAAACCTCGTTAAAAAAGACTTTCTGGAGGGAGATTTTTTTATTAAAAAATGAGAACGCGACTGCCTACGCGACGAGCTCGACCCGAGTCCGAGGGTACGGTTTACACCGGAGCTGCGAGAGATCGTTGCACCGTGGTCGATTTTTCGGCGAATGGCATCTCAGCTTCTATCGCAGCTCCAATGTACTCGTACCCTGAGAACGTACACTGCGGAAAGCGACACGTCTACGTTCCCTCTGACAGTTATTGCGTAAAGCTAAAGCGGAACACCACGTGCGCAAGTAGCCACGAGTGAAATGAGCGTTACGATGAAAGCAATGACTGAGAAAAAGGAATCGAAGGGAAAGAGGTATAGGCGAACATACGTAGGAAATAAACGATAAATGTCCTATCGATCCGTGATAAAATTGGGAAGAAGTCTCAAATTTTTATGATTTCTTTGTACAATCGTAGAACTACGAATATGAGAAACTCGAATTTGAAATGTTCTTAGCGTTCTATTCTATAGATCTCTGCTAGCGAGTTTGTTGCTTACCTTTCTTACTCATTGGAGCCATGAATGTTACAAAATGATTGCCGGTAGATTCTTTTCTACAACATAGTCGTATTCTCCCCCGAAAATGAAAATGTTCACGCACTACTGGATCTAAGAAACCTCTTAATTTAACGATTTCTAGATTTCATGCGTAGGGCCACAGAGAAACTACTTTCTGCCACTTGCGTTCACTTTCACCGATGTAATGACATGAATATATGTATTGTATACCTATTGTAATTCATTTTTCTTCGGTTCTCTGATCTTGGAAAATTTTGCTACCTAATCATTTCTGAAGATAAAAATCTGTAGGCGATGTACATATATTTAGTATCGATGAAATAAAAAGCGGAAAGACATGACGAAATTCTCCGACTTTTTGGACTGTTTCAAGTAGCTACTTCGTTTTTAGTTTATTCAAACAGGAGCGAATGTTCATTAATGATTTTTTTTGTATGAACGATCTTGTTTACAAAGTTTACATTGTAGCTGATTGAATTTAAATATTTAAGGAAAAAAGGAAGATTCTGTATATCTTGTGGATCGACTGGTTAGTCAAAATTAGGCATACTTAGAAAAATCGCGATATTTCTTAAAGTTGTTTAACAGAAAATGTAAATAAATCGGAAGCACTCCAAGTGGCCATACTAATGTTCACAAAATTTGTTTTTACGTAGTAACTAATTCAACATTGTATATACAGGGTGGGTTAATCAAAATTTACTGGTAAACTGTTCGTTGTACAAAAAAAATGTCAAACAAAAGTTGTTTTGACAATTCGCTATTTTATGTTAATACGGAGGACACCTTGAATTTCAGTATGATGATGTGTAATATTTGACCTTGTGGTTTGAAAGAGTAATGAATGATGAATAAAAAAACTATGCGGAATTAAAAACTGATAATTACCGAGAAACTTGATACCAACCATTGGTTTGAAACGCTTTTTGACATCGCAGACAGTTTACGAATAAATTTAGGTGTCACGGTTAAATTTAGTAAACGATAAATTAATAATATAAGTTAATTTAAGCAAAGGATAAATTAATAATATAACTTAATTTTCGTAATACATAAATTAATCACCTTTTCCCCTCGAGTACTGATTAATAATTGCAGATTACAATATGCAAATAATAATTAAATTGACTAACGACCACCATGATTAATTTTCGCAATCAATTATAAAATTAATCACAAAATAATCGATTACCGCGCAAACTCCGCTGCGAGACGATGTAGAATTCTAATAAAGTTTTATTCCACTACTCTCCCATTGGATTTTTTCTTTCTTCTCTCTATTCCCTATCGGCCGACTGCATCGCGATCACGCGGATACTGTGTACGCTCCCCGCCGCGCCGTAGAACGACTACGCTGAAAACGAAAACGGGAAATAAACCCCGCTCAAGTACGCGACACATGATCCGTGGAAACGGCCGTGAAATTCTATTTCTCTCGTACGCTTGCGCGGCCGAACCACGGATCACGCTTCAAGCTCTAATCCTCCAGACGGGCAAAGGAAATAAAAAGAGCCGCTACGGCTTCTCTGTAGGGGAGAATCGTTAGCAGACCGTCGCTGATGAAACGGGGAACGAAACGCAGCGAAGGAGGAACAGAGACAGAAATAAACGATGAGAGAGGGAGAGAGAGAACCTGTTCGATATCTAGTTTCATCGGAAAAGTAGAATAAACTGCTTCTCGCACGTCACACGGTCTTTTCCCCTATTGTGGCACGCTAGCTCCGTGAAATTGGAATGATTGAATAAATTACGATAGAGCGACCGCCCCCCCTCCACCGACATTGCTACCGATCAAACGAATTTTCCGCGGGAACGTACGCCTTCATTGTTTTCTGATTCTTCGTTACGGAAGTGTAGAAAATTCCGGCGAACAGGCCGATTTCGAATGCTACTCACTTCGGAATTCAACTTTCTACTTATCGACTGAAATTCTTGCGCTATCTGAAGCGAAGGAAATTTTTCAGACGAGGTATGTCGACTAGGAAGTGACATATGCACAAGTTTCCGGTCATTAGACTTTTTGACGCCATAACTTCAGGGAATATGACAATGTATTTTTTTTCAAAATTTAAATCACTTAAAAAAAAGAATTTGTTTACATTTTTCGACATTGTAAAGTTAATTATCGACGTTGAAAAAGTTATTTTATAACGTCTCGAACCTTCCTGAATAAAAAAAAAATTGTAGCTCAATCTGACCATCAGTTCCTGAGATAAAAAATCGAACGTGGTAAAAAATGGCAATTTTCCACGCTTTTCGGCCTGCAAGTGCCATTTTTATCACATTTGATCGTTTATCGATCTCGATGAAACTTTCAGCATGCATATTAACTTACGCGAGTCAACAAAACGAATTTTTTAAAATTTTCGTCGTTGGCTCAGGTAAAAAAAAATTGTAATAATCACTTTTACCATTTTTCTTTTTTGCCACAATTCCGACCAAATGTATTTTTTCAACGTGTTTGTCAGACGTCGTTCAATAAACTACTCCTTCCAACGTTACAGAGAAATCGAAGTCGGTCGATCCATTAATAAAAAATTGATTCCGATCTAAAGTGTGCGCGTGATCAATTATGTGAGTAACTGTTGATCCTTAATCTGACGACACTGCTCACTAGACCCGAGCGATAATCCCCACTATCGCGAGATAGTAGCGATTCGAGAACCCATACGAGAGTAAAAACGAAACAGCTTCCACTGCTTTTAAATGTCTCGGTGTATCCTTCGAGTCAAGGTCACGAGGAGAACACTCTGCAAGACCGCATCAACCGTATTCGCAAAAATCGTTGTTGATGCGGCTGAAAAACATTGAAACGCGATGGAACGCTGTGTGCGTTTAGGTTTATCTCCTCGATGCTTAACGTTCGACGAACTGTTTTTCCCGTGATGCATTAGCTCGATATAATACGGTGTACGGTATACGCTGTTCGATCTTATCCGAGGCATGTTGTCAGTGATCGTGTGGTTGTTTCGCACGTCTGTTATTGTTGTTGTTGTTGTATCTATTCATGTTGTTACTGACTACGACGCCAGGCTAAGTGTGCGATGATGGTAGAGGTCTGTCTTCCTCAGAGAAATCCGTTCGAACTGTTTTGACTTTTATTTATTTATTTGTTTGGTTTCTTATCTCTATTCTCGGTTTCTCTAGAGACCGTACACGGTGTAGATCGTGGTGTGGATCGATCATCTCGGTGTTTGTATTATTTTGTTGTATTAGTTGATGTCGATGAATGTTGTTGTTGTCTTGCGTTGGGACACCGTTTGCGTTTCCGCAATTCTGACTATGAGTTCGTATGACCGAAGAAAGTTGTTCTTGTTCGCCGGTGCTCTATTGTGATTCATGGTGGTTTTTTTTTTTTTTTTTTTTGGTGGAGAAGTTGTTATTGTTTTAATACTTGTTGGACTCGGTGAACGGTTTTTTTTATTGTGCTGGTTACTGGAGAGAAGATTCGGTGGTGTGATGCTTTGTGATGCACAGGTGATTTATGTTATGCTTGTCACTTGATAGAACACGTCGCACTGTATGTATTAACATATCAACGTCGAAACGAATTTCAAGTATTCTGGGAATGTTGTGTGTGGTCCTGGGATTTTGTCCGCAGGAGAGTCGGTCGACTCGATTCGATCGAGATCTCGCGCGACGGAGAGCACGATCGATGGGGAATACAGAATGACACACGTCGAATAAATAAGCGAAATAAGAGGACGCGCGGGTCGGTAGAAGAAATGTGGGTCGTCTGCGAGCATCTGCCCGCCATTAATTCCACGAGCATGCTAGTCAACCATAATATCGTAAGAATTCGCGCTATTCCGCGAATAATAGCCCGGATACTTGGCGACCCAGCGAGATCGTCTTCGTTAACGGACATACAGTGCCTCCCATTAATATTCGAGCGATTTTAAGAAAACTTTTTCGATATTCGACCGTAGGATTTGAACTTTTTCGAGAAGTTAGAGCAATTTGTTTGCTACACGATATGGAAAGAAATTTTTTCTATAATTGCAATTGGTCGGAACTGTAAAAGAGTTTCATTCTACAACTTTTTTATGTGCGTCGACATTGGAAATTTAAAAAATACGTTTTGGACTCCCGGAAGTAGGAGGTTCCTCAGGCGATTTCAAGCACTATTTTCCTTTTCGGAAATGGCCGATGCGGCTTCGTTTGGGAGATATTAACAAAAAACACGGACCAATCGGAGCACGGCTACAGCGGATGGACTCTGGCTCGTCCAATAGCAACGCGACCCTCACCAGGACCTATCGCCGCGCTCTGATTGGTCCGTGTTTTTCGTTAATAACTCTCGAACGAAGATGAACGAAAATGTTGCTTGAAATCACCTCCTTTAAGGAATTTTGAAGACGACAGGCATTGAAACATGTAAAAATCCTTAGATTTGTTGCAGTTGAATGCTGAAAATTGTGACAAATTGAAATTTTTACCGGCGTTAAATGTTTGTAGCTGATTGCAACGTTGGCTGGTTTCGATAAAATTTTCAGGATGTGTTTAATCGATGCAGATCTACGGAACGTGTTTTCTAAATTATCAATACAATATAAAAAAGCTGCAAAATACATTTAGTATTTTCCCTGCAATTCCGCCCGATTTTTTCAAAAATTCTTTTCGCTTTACGTTAGAAATTAATTGTTCTAACTTCTCGAAAAAATCCAAGTAGCATGATCCAATATAAAAAAAGTTATCGTTTTTCTAAGAGTGTCCGAATATTAATGGGAGTCACTCATACATACCAAACGACCCGATTTTTTGAGAGTAATACGTACAAATGACGTGCAAACAAAATTTCGGAGAAATTTACAAAATTTTTTTATTCGCACACATAATGAAAATTTAAAATACTTGCAAATCTTTGTTAATTAATCGTCAATCAATTTCGATGAAATTTTCAGCAAGCGTTAACGTAGATCCACAAAGCGCATATTCCAAGTTTTCATTGTGGGACCGAATAAAAAAGTTTTAAAAAGGGTCTTTTTGCATGTAATTTCTATGAATCACGTTTTTTCGAAATTTTTTTTTGCCCGTCCTTTAGTAAACCAATGCTGCGAATTACTCACAAAAAGTCAGGTCGTTTGGTGCAATCGTAAAAAAGTTATTCGAACGATCTGGGCGAAATTTAATCTTTGATTCAATTTGTCGATGATCTATGGATCGTTATTGTGCCGATGATATTAATCCTGGATGAACAACGCGATAATACTCGTCGCTACCATAGTCTGTCAATTACCGTGTTACGGACCGGATGGATGGATCATCTTTGTTTTTGCGTGGTATAATTAGTGACAGATCGGTGCTAAATTTAGGCACGTGTAGCTGTTCGAAAGTCATTTTCGGCTAGACTCTTCGAAAACAGTTTGCGTTGTGTATCAATTGTGTCCATGTGTATCTTAATTTTTAATTGGCATTAAACAAGGTATAGATACAGTGGCGGAACTACAAATTTTCGGGCCCCCCATAATCTCATTTAAATTAGAGATAATTTTGGTAAAATCACAAGATAATGCGAAAATTTTGAGCTCGCATCGCGGGGTGTTGTAGTTCCGCCCCTGGTTCAACGTTACGGTAATATTGTTATGCGACATGATAAGCGCCCGTCGTTTCCTGCCAAGATGAATCAATGTTTGCACATTACTCGTCCATCGAGAAACTAGAAACAAATTTTCTTACAAATATGTCTACACGATCGGTACATGCAATTTGAGGCGATCTCGAATGTTAATAAAAGCATAGAAACATTCTGTGTGGGTTTTTTTATTTCGTGCACAATTTTACATTTCTGTCGACACGATGCTCTACTGTTTTTAGTTTGTTTTTATATAGGAAGCAGTCTGCTGTAAGAAAAACGAAAACGTCTCGCAAAATGAAAAGGTACCGTTCGCATGAATTTCAAAATGGTTCTTCTGTCGTGTATGGTGTTTCTGCTCGTATCCGGAGAGACGAATGATTCCAGAATTTATCGATCTGAAAATGTGCTACAATATCGTGAATCAAAAAGCATCGTTTAAAAGTACTAACTTCCCTTTTTGTCACGTTTTTTAAACAATCGTTTTCAGCCCTGCATAACAGAATTTTTGTAACGCGACGTTTCTACCTAACTTGCACAAATTCGAAAAACTCCTTCCTATAATTTTCAAGGTCACCACCTTGATTTCTTTTTTATAGCGCTAGGTAACTCCGTAGGTAAGCTTCTAAGCAATACAACGATTTACTCGAGCTTTCCGAATCGAATGTAATTTCGAGTTTTAGTAATCAACACAAGTTATTATCATCGATTCAGAACGTCAATTCTTATTGAAATTTTCATCTCTTTGCCAATTCGTTTTGATACGGGTGCAATGCTATTTAAAGAAACAAAGGGGCGGTGACCTTGAAAATGATCGTAAAAGCGTTTTTCCAACTGTTTTTTTATTGCAACGTATATTTAATCGAAAACTGATTTCTTTATTGCAATGTATAGTTAATTGAAAACTGATAATTTTAGTATAATATTCGTTTGCCACTTTATTCCTTTACGAGTACTTGAAAAATCGTGAGAAACGTTACGCGGTACACCCTGTACATTATTATAGGGCAACCGCTTGAAAAGCAAGAGACCCGTAAGACGTTTCGATGTTAAAAAATCTGCAAAATTTCCCATAAAAAAACTGTCCTATAATTCTATTAGCACCCTGTATAGGAGGCCAGCACATGATCGTTATAAATATCGCAGACGGTATTTAGACGGTAAGTAGGGGGCTGCTCGCGATGGATCGTCGTCGTCGTCGTCGTCGTCGTCGTCGTCGTCGTCGTTGCTAATTCAGAGACATTACGAGGGCGTCCGTTCCGTGTACCGCCCGAAATATCGATAGCGGATCACTGGCCTGTCGCCGAACACTACCGACGATTTCGCGACGCAGACAGTGCGACACTTAAGCTCTCCGGAGGCCGTAGCTTGTCACAATAAATTATACGGAAAATTGTTACACGTCTGATCTTTATGATTCCCCTATACTTTCTCTCGTGGATTATGCGGCGTCTAGCGATGGATGGTCGAGCTTATCAAACTTCACCTCCGATATTCCCCTCACCTCCCCGCCCGCCCATGTAATCCTCAATTCGGGAAGTTACCGAGCTGTGATTTCGATCCGGCGAATCCCTTGGCGATGCGTTTACCTCTACGCTGGTGGAATTAATTCTGAACAGTTTGAAGAAAAATATTCTTTATTTTCATCAAGATCTTTTTCTTTGTTTGAACGAATGCTACGCAATCCCGACTGTTGCATCGTTTAATCCTCCAGTGCACAGATCAACAGAACCTTCATCGGTGTACGAACAGAGCTAAAAAGGTTCGATTCCCTTTTTAAAAAAAGTCCGTCGACTCAAATTAACTGTGGATAAGCTCATCGAAGAAATTTTCATTACTTTTCGGTCCCCCGAATAGTGTTATATTATTTTTAACCTACAAAAGATATTAACAAAAGGAATTTACAATTCATATAGACAATTTTTATTTTGCACAAAGACCCGCTGTCCACTTATTAGCGACGATAACTTTGTTACCTTCTTCAATGAAACACACACAAATGAAAACGGATTTAATTTGGGCTACTAAGAAATTCTACGAAGATTCAACGAAAATGTTCTTTCACGGATCCTCACTTGTGCACTGGAGGGTAATATTCTCTATACACGTCCACGTCGTACACCTGTACGTTGTCGGTGGTCCGAGGTCGTGTTCGTATTGAAGCCAATACTCCGATCCTGCTCCCGAGTTTTGTGATATTACGAAGGAAATTCCGTAGGTATATTGTCATCCAACACTCGTCCCTTCCTGGCTGAAGGGAAGAGGAAAATCAGAGGTAGCTTTTGATTGTTCAAGCTGAAACGAACTCGGGTCATTCCTTGCTCGAGTCTGTTTGCGAACGTCTGTTTTGCACGATTTACACGATTATTATTATTCGTAGCGGAAAATGGTACACGTTGAACGGTGTCAAGAAGTGCATATTCTCACGTTAATAGGTTTTTTACACGTGTAGAGGACATATGAAGTTCGTTCACCTTTTCTTAAATCGAAACTGGATCTGGATATTCTTTACGAGAGAGTGTTAATCTACTTGTGCGACAAAATTTTTTAAATTTTAAGGCACCGATACATTTTCAGGCATATTAAGAAAAAATATAAATTTCTATTTCGTCCCAGTTTGTTGTAATTCACATAAAAATATTTTATTTTACACAAAAATCCGCTGTCTAGTTACAACATCCGCAAATATTTTCTCTCTCGAGTCCTCCACGCGTTTTCACGTGCAAAAAATCTATTAACCAATTTCCGCTGCGAATAACAATAGAAATTGAAGTGGTAATACGTGTCGACTCATCCTGTATACCAATTGGCGCGTACACGTTCTGCAATCCGTAAAGGTATTAGTAGGAGAAGCTACGCTCGCGCACTAATGCTTGGCTTAACTGTCGCAAATTCGGGGGTTTCATTTTGACGGTAATCTGTCGCAAAGTGGAGTTGTTCACGGTTCTGAAGAACTTGAAGCGATAAAGCGACAAACGCCGAGAGTAACTGAGATACGGTGCTCGATCAGCGGATGAATATTCAACTACTAATGAAGAATTTATACACGTCATGTTTATTTATCTTGTGCTAGACGTTTTCCGTAGCCAGATACGCGACAGTTACCTCAGGGCATTATTGTATTTACAGACCTGAATTATACATTCACTGTACAGGGTGGTCCAGTATTACCACATCTTTGCTGTTTTTAAAAA
Source organism: Lasioglossum leucozonium (assembly GCA_028454225.1). Classification (NCBI taxonomy): domain Eukaryota; kingdom Metazoa; phylum Arthropoda; class Insecta; order Hymenoptera; family Halictidae; genus Lasioglossum; species Lasioglossum leucozonium. The sequence continues at coordinate 827,896 of CM052218.1, forward strand.
TAAAATTATTAACCAAAGTTTTCGAAGACGAATCACAGATTTTTTTGTAGGTTTCGGAGATTCCAAGGTCACCGTCATTCTTTCCAAAATAGCAACATATTGTTACAAATAAGCTAATATTAAATTATTTAACTAATTAAATTAATTAAATTATAGATAAACTAAACAGATCGTCATTCTCTATAAAAGACCTACTGTGCGATTAATAATATGTCGAAAAATGATTAATTTAAGAGATATTTTAACCTCGATCTCGTTTGAATTCCGTAAATAATAAACACCGTATAAAAAAAAAAAATCTGCAGAATTCAACAAAGTTTAAAAATCTATCTTCCGATATAGGTTAATCCTGGAACCAATAATAATTTTTAAAAACAATTATTTACACATCAGCTAGTAAACTAATCCCTCTAACGTCTAAAAAAAACTCAAGCAGTTGGGTCGAATTTTGAAAAAGTTATTCGTTTTTAAAAACGAATACTTTGTACACCCACTGTATGTATAAAAAGTGTGAGAATTATACTGTGATTTACATAGAAGTCTCACAGTTTTGTCCGCCACGTAGGTTGCAGCTGCGCGCATCTCGTCGCCGGCGTGTCCCAGTAAACTCGCTTTCCGAGGCGGGAATATCGTGGTGGACAGTAAACCGATGCCCCCTTCCCCCGAACGCTACGCAAAACGCAGACGTGACGGCGCGGCGAGCCGGTTGACAGTGATATTTCGAAACATTGACGAATCCGTGCCGACAGGAACGCGCTCCGCTCCGGCCGATCGTAATAGTCTCGCGGGTTTCTCGATTTTAGGACACGAGAAAGGAACCCCCGCGATGAACTGTTTAACATGACCTGTCTTCCGGTTATTACGTCTGTAACCTGTGTACAGAGTACCCAGCGCCTCCTTTCGCGGAACATATTAAACTCGACGGCGCGTAAACTGTTATTATCTCGTTGAGTAGCGAATCCGCGTGTCGTCGGCAGACTGAACGAGACGAGATTGTCTCGTTGAGCGATACTTTGACTGCGAATGTTTGGGCGACTACCAGTTTTCATTCACGTAGTATATAGCACGAAAATGTTGCTAGCGTGTAATGCAGAAGTGAACAGTCTCTGCAGAGTAGAAAACGTCTGTCCGTAATACGACGACAGAATTACAGGAAACGAATGTCAACGAGAGATGATGATGATCGTGATCAGACTGCGGATATTTCGCGAAATTGATTGCGGGAAGAAGGCGGTCGATAAAAATTGCCATTCTTGGATATTTATAATCGTTTACTATTTTATACTCTATCTAGCCAATTTCTTCATAAAAACATAAAAATCCGCAGTCTAGTAGAAACGAGAGTTCAGAAAATATAATTCTGAGCCTATTTTTTCTTTCGATATTTTTATATGATTGAGATTTTTGAATGGAAAAGTGTGAAAATTCAATAAATGCAAAACTTATGGTTTTATTTCAGTGTACGTTCAATTTAATCTAAATTAGAGATAATTTTAGGAAGATTACAAGATAATAAATGCAAAAGGTGAATAGGTAATTAGGGAAATTGTTGAAAGAAAAGTCGTTTCGAGTAGGTAGAAAAGTTAGTGTGTCTTTTTAAAAATAAATGATTTTTGCTAGAAAAAAATATTTTTGTTTTAGTTGTTCGTGTTGTGACAATTACTGCAATCATGTAAACAAGGTAGCTAATATTGTCTAATAGTGTAGCAAGTGTGAGAGCAAAAACTGAAGAATTGACCATTACTTTTCTTACACCCTGTACAATTCCGGAAGGATGATACTGCACTGGGAAATTGAAAATGCACGCGACACACGCTCGATCCTAATGAATTCCGAGTGTAACTTCGGTTCCCTTTCGGCCTCGGATGGCTCTCGGTTAGTCTCGCGAAACCACGTGTTCGGACAAAGTGCATTGTGTATCAACAGCAAGCCGCGTTTCCCTTGAATTCTTTCCGAGTGTACGCGTCAAAGCGTGACCGTACGCAATTACCGGGCCAAGCCCGTGTTAATTACACCGTTACAACCCTCGAATGTTGCGTCTGCGCACTCCCTCTCTCTCTTTTTCTAGCGCGCGCGTGTTTGCTGCAACAAGGATAATTTGTCTCGCGGTAATATGCACCTTTTATGATCAGACGTAAACAGTTCACCGCTAAACGATCCCTCTCCTTTCTCGCGTGAGCCGGTGAAATATGTTAGCCCGGGTGCTACACAGCGGTATAGGCCCGCGCCGGAGAACAAAATAAGTGGAAACGAGAAAAACGAACAAAACGGAACAGCTGTTCGTACAACGTTCAACCGTTCCTCGGTATAATGAATTTATCGCCGGCGCACGTGACTTCGCTCGCGCGTATAACGCGTCCCTAATGACCGGACTTAACGATTTACCGTGATGAGAGAATCTACGCGCGAGTTTACGATCAACATTTATTGTAATATTCTGTTGCCTCTGGAAATGGATTGTGTACCGTTCGTCGTATAGATATATGTATAGAGTATGTAAGAAAATTTGTAACGTCTCGGGCGAGAAGTAGACGACGACAGAGCGTCAAGGAAAACCCGTGGCAAAGAGTGTCCCGCATTTAGAATCGCGCATTTGCTTGAATCGGGGATACCTGAAGCGAGATTTCGTGTTTAAGTTTAAATCCGATTACTACTCTGAATTCGAAGCCCTCAATGGCTCCTTTTCCAATTGGAATATGCGATTTCAGGTCGTTCCCGACTTAGGAAACGCTAGATTTAACACCGTTCAAAATTCGATTCCGATTTTTCCAAATATCTATCCACTTGGAACTTGTTTTCTCCGATTTGGAAGCGTTCTAAGCCGATTGCAATTCATTTCAACGTTCGAATGAGATTTGCAACAATTTTTTAACACTTCAATTTGATTTTCTCCGATTTGGAAGCATTTGAATTTCACTGTAATTCATTTCAGTTTATTCCGACTGAAGAAATTCTCGACTCAACACCGTTCGGATTAGATTCGCAAATATCTCTGAGTATTTCAAATTGATTTTCTCCGATTTGGAAGCGTTCAAATTCGATTTTCAACAATTTCCAAATACTTTAAATTTACTATCTCCAATTTGGACGCGTTCGGATTCAAATGTAATTTGTTTCAGTTCGTCTCGATTTAAGAAATACACGATTTAAGTACACGGTTCAAAATCGATTGCCAATAATTTTCGAAAAAATTTTCCCCAGATTTGGAAGCGCTCGACTGTAATTCATTTCAGTTCGTCTTGATTTAAGAAATAAACGATTCAACACCGTTCGAATTCGATTGTCAATAATTTTCGAATTCATTTCCCCCGGATTTGAAAACGTTCGAATTCGACTCTAATTCGTACGAAGGGCGTTCGAGAACGCGTCGATTTAGAAACGCTGCGCAATTCGATCCCAGTGCCGAAATTTTGTCGCGTGCAATTAGAATGCATTGAAAACCGGCACCGGCGCAATTCGAAACCGTTTAATCCGAAGTTGCTGGCTCCGTGGAAAGCACTTCGGGCATCGCTTCGGACCGAAAATCGACGTCGATTCATCTGCAGTTGAAAAGCCCCCGTCGTGTTGCCAAGCAAATGCGCGACAGGCATCCGAAACGAAATCCGTCGCGCGACGGAATGTGTGTTCGTGAAACGTAACGTTGATAGATAGAGAGTGTCGTTACGTGGTATCTTCGTGGACGAGAGAGGCTCGGTAGGACGGCAAAATTTTTGTAGAGCCGACGCGGTGTGCGCCGCGCGTGTCCGTTACGTTTCAAGAGGATCGTGAAACGCCTGAATGCGACGCGAGATCAAGCGAAAAATGGGGGTAGCGACTAGCAACTACGGGGACCGGGGGGCTACTGGCTACTATACGGACCGTGTACATGCAGGAGCAACAAAGAAAAAAAACCATGCTGCTGCGTCGACGTATTCCTTCGTTTCTGTGCGCGTACCAATGTTGGGCAATATTTCGACAAAAAATTATTTAAACAACGATTCGACGAGCATCGAATAAATAATTTTATTCGACGAATAAAGATAATTTCTTTTTTATTCGACACGGATTTATTCGAACTTCGAGTAACGAATAAAAATGATTTTATCTCATCTTAATATAATGATAATAATATAATAAATATTATCTTTTGTCCGTTATTCGGAGTTTTTATTTAGACGAACATTTTGCCCAACTGCGTCGCGTAGAAACGATCGCGCGTCTTCGAGCGGCGCATTCTTTCGTAATCCATCGAACCCATCAACGATTTTTATCGTTCGTTTCATCGTCCGTCGCCGAACAATCCGACCGTTTCGGTTGTTCCATATCGCGAGAAATCGTCTTTGTCCACGTACACGTAAAATCGGCTGCAACGGACCCAGCCACACGTGTTATTGTTGTTACACTTGGCGGAATGTGCGCCTTTTCTCTCGATCAGTTCATCATTCGTCCTTTCACAATTCGTCAACGAGAATTTCGAACGCGCACCTTTCTGACGTCGTATCAACGATTGCGATCCATTTATTCGCTGTTTACGTAGTCTATGTCGAATCGATTTCACCGAAGAAACCCTCCGCCGTTATTTTCATACCGAACGCGATCTACTGATAAGAATTGTAAACCTCCTACGACACACTCGGTAACTCTGGGATCCGAACATCCATCATAAATTTCAACAAAGTTTCCTGGATGATTCACTAAGACGGGCCTCGTCCCTCGAAATCCGTTATTCTGACGCGTCCTTGATCTTCCCAACGGAGAAACGACTTTCTTCCGGAATACAAGCAACGATTCGGTATGAACCACTCCTAATCCCCCCCGTAAGCTCCCCCCTTAGAGTCCCTTTTGCACTTTTACTCGTCCAGCCGCGTGTTAAAATACCACGAGCCGACGACAGGTTCACGCTAAGACCAGTCATCAAGATTCCTCGTAAATCTTTCACCGTTCAAATAAATACAGTACGCCTGCTTCAGAGACGCGGCGAATAATATTTCCCCTTTCCGCGTACCTAGTCATACTCGCTTTGCGTGCGAGACGCACAATGAAACTCCGAATTTATTTAATTTTCGCAATGGGTCTCGAGTGAACAGCTCTCTTAAAAAACGAATTTGAAGTTTCGCAAACTAATTTCTTCCGTATGCCTACAGGGTGTCTAAAAATTGTAGAAACGTGGAGGGAACGATTCTACATGAAAGAATAAATTGAAAATATAGAATCAATTTTTTTCAATTTTTTTTTTGAGAAAATTGGCTTTAAAAGTCCGTCAAGTTCGCGTGTCTAACGTTTTTAAAAAGTAGTAAAAGTATCGTACCTAACACAATTCGTGATAAGATTTTGTCGTAGATAGCATAATGCACACGACGCGTAAAATGCGTACAATACGAACGAGTTCACTCTAGAAATTAGCGTAAACTCGTAAATTTCGAGAAAAATTCATAAACCATAACACGATCTTGGCAGGAGATCGTAGAAACACGTCCGAATATTACGAAACGTAAAATGGATTGGAGCTTGATTTAGCGAGGAGGAGAATCTCATGGGCGGAAGTGTATATGTATTTTGAACGCTGAATAGCCCTGCTTCGAACTAATATACAAGGACTATGCTGAAATGGAACAGGAGGTTTTAAGTCTTTCGAAGAGAATTTCCAGACATTGCGTCTCACGGACGTCTGGCTCTCGAAACGACTACCTAATGGAAAACAGAACAAACAGAATAAATTGGTCCGTTTCGAAATTGCTCGTAATTATCGAGCACTTCCTGCGCGTAAATTTCAAGTCGAAATCATTTATTACAATCGGCATGGCATATTGATAACACTAGAATGTTATATGCTCTAATTATTGAAATTCCCGAGCACTTAATGACGACCCGTTTATTTTTCTTATAACATCTACGAGAATTCGAATTTAAAGCGGTTTATACATTATTTATGCGAATTTATACACGGTTATTATGACTTTCGAACTTTCGACCCTTGAATTTCAAGGCCAAAAAACAATTTTTTCTTGCATCGTACACTATTCAACGATAAAAAGTGCAGAAGGTCGAAACTCAATCGTTCCCTTAAAAAATTATGGTAAAGTATTTTCACTATCGAATTGATTTTATTTATATTATTTTTCCGTCAAAATTTATGTGTGTAGCGAGCCAGTGATATAAAATATTTTATATTTTAATAAAATATGTTTTTAACAAAAATTGTTCGCAAAAACACTTAGCAATATTATTACTATGTAAATGATATAAAATTCAGAAAATTTCTATGGTGATCCCCCTTTCCCTTGATGCTTGAACATAAAATAGAAAATTTGCGTGAAACTTAGACCGTGTTTTAATAAATGAGAATCTCTTTTTTAAAAAAATGTTCGTCGAACGCAAAAGCTCGAGTTCGTTCCATTGTACGCGAAACAGAGAGAATAAGTTCCCGGAGTCATTCGAATTCAGTCGTCGAAACCTTCATTGTTCTCCGAAGTTTCACAGAAGAAACTGCGCGGTAATTGATTTGAAAGTGTTAATTAATTTACTGATATACCGTATCTGCACTACAGTCGCTCCCTAGCGAGCTAGTTGAAGTATCCATCAGGTAACTTTCAAGTTAAAGTTTGAATGAACGTCTCAGTTAGCATGTTATCGTATAAATTAGTAAATCGTTGCTTTGTTTATACATATACAATACATATTCATTGTACAATCAAATTTTCACATAAAGATATTGTTTGTCATTATATCTTCTAATTATACTGGGTGCTTCTTTCTTGTGCACAGTAGTCTATGTTATTGACAAAGACGAAGCTTGAACTGTTGTAAGTAAATACAGTCTTATAATTTTGAAACATTTTAATCGATTTCAGTGCCCGGTCACAGTTAATAACGAGCTAACAGTATTCTCCTCGTTTCCGCAGCAATTCTACAGCTAAATATCGATATCTTGCACGGTAGACGGTTCGCGCAATAAAACCGCTATAATCCTAAGAGTTCCGCGAGTCGACAAAGTTTGATGGCGACTGATCCGAAAGTAGGATCGTCGAGCGGAGAATCAACGATACGCTTTTCCCTGGAAGAACCGTTTCATTCCGGGATCACTCGATACGTTCGCGTCAGCCTGCGATACATTATCGCGCGCGTATGTGAAACGTCTTGGTGGCGGAAGCGAACGATCAGTTCGAAGCGTGAAAACTTCCCGAATCGGCAATAACTTGGAGCACGCTCGCCCCGAGATACGGGGGTGAGAAAAAGGGATGAAGAGCATCGGAGAGTGGTGGTGGTGGTGGTGGTGGCGGGCAAGAGGAAAAATAAAAGTTCACTAACACCGATATAAGCGATTTCCTTGGACTCCGAGGTTTTCGTTGGCTGGAACACCTTTATCGCGCAACGTGAACCTCGACATGTACGTAGTTCACGAACGTGGGAAACACATCAGGGAGAAATGTATCGGGAAATGGGTCGGGAATAATCGTCGTATGAGAGATCGATCGTCCTATAGACATAGACGGATCGACACTGGCTAACACGCGCGTCTCTGCGTAGAAAGAAATTCGAGCAACTTGATTTTCTACCTTCTCCGGCGAGAATTTCGAAGAACCTTTCTCATACGACTTTTCTAACCTGTCCAACGAATGTTAAGCTGCATTCTTCTGATTAATATTCAAAGCAAATCGTTATTTCGTTTCCAGAGTGCAATGAGGAGAAGGTTGTGTTAAGTTTTTACATTTCAGTAGAAAATTCTATAACAATAGTTGATGAAAAATAGGCCAAATGACCAATGAATGAACATTAATTTCGAACGAATGAACACTCTAACATTGAATTACCTCAAAATATAAATGGCGAATCTCGCGACAGCAATACAGCGAAGCCTTGATCTAAGAAAAATCCTCGGGTCCGTGCTGTTTCTTAGATCCTGCAGTTCTACTGTTTCTTTGTGACAACACGTGTAAAAACACTATACCCCGCAATAGAGGCTTCACTGTACTATGTATTTAAGCAATTGCATCCTTATTATTCACAAAGAATTTTTAGTAATGCATAGAATTTTTTGCAGGAAATGTGCAAAAATAAATGAATATTGGACATCGGAAAAGATTGTGCTCTCACAAGCACGAGCTGTCTAGTTGAGTGCTGCTCACTGAAATGATTTATCGAAGAGCTGATCGATATTTTCTAAATTATTAGAAACATTCTTATGAGTTCTCTGTTCTTACTTCGTAACGGATACAATTTTAATTTCGTGCACAGCCGACCGCATCGACGATTCCCCGCGACAACCTGCTTCGGTGACGGTAGGAAATTGGCTTTACTCTACTAGGCAGTCTAGTTAATAATTTCAGACAACTCATAACCGTCTGATCAACATGTCATATTTCTATTTCGAGCTGTAGTCTGACCGTACGATCCGGGCATGCCATATTTCTCTTCGACTGCGACTTTTACTGGCCATTCGGAAATTATTAAGCGACTTTCATGTGTATTATTCACTTGACCGTCTTTTAATGTTGATCGATGATAGTGGCTAGATCACCTAATTACGAAATCGACCAAATTCGATGGTCTACAGTGTTGCAAGATCTGCCTAAGATATAATTAATCATTGAAGGTAATCATGATTACTGATTTATTTCAACGGTGATTAACTGATCAACGATTACCAGTTACTGTGATTACAGGAATCGATTACAACTGAATTAATTACCAACTCTGCTCCAGTATCGCCAGAAAAAGTTTCATTAAAATCGGCGAGCCCGCAGATGCGGCCTCTCCGCCCCTTCGACGAGAAATAAATCGTTCGTGGCAACATCGGTCTCTCGGCAACACTGTTCCTCCGTGATTCATCAAAATTTTCGCGTCCTCTAATTAATTGAAATTACTAACAGGCTAATGAGAATGTACGTCGAGTGGACGATGGAGAGAGCCAAAATTTCATACGGGCGCCGTTAAGAAAAACTTGAAACCGCGGCGTTCATTCTACAGAGAACTCCGACTGGATAGAATGTGTGCTGGGTCACGGGAAGAACGTTCGCGCACTATGAGCGTAGCATAACCGGAAAAATAGTAACGCGGTGTAATTTGTAAGAACGAGGGAACGCGTCCTTGTCGGAACGAAAGGAACGGTTCGTTAAGTGGGCCGCAGTCGAAAAAAAAAAAGAAAAATGAAGGGATCGTGAAAAAATTCTTTTCCCCGGGAAAAGGCTGCCGCTAATGGGGAGTAAGAGTCGTTGTTCGGAAAACTGCGGTTGAAGAGCGGCGGTGCTTTCAATTACCGGCCGAGACTGCCTCACCCCCTCCCCTCCAACCCACGGGTTGCATCGCACGCACATTCTCGCGGTTTATTTGAAGACGCGGCTCGCCCGACGAAACCGCCTCGCGTATTCCATTTTCCGGGCGTAATTTCCTCGCCATCTGGCCGTGCGCGCATACTCGCAAGCCTTCTCTCCTTGTACAGCTCATTTCCAGCTGAATCGGGGACCTTGTCATCGCCATAACATCCACACTGTCTGGCTTCGACTTCCCCGATCGTCGGAACTGATCTCGTATTTATTGAGAAACCGACCGGCAATCGTTGCCGGCCATTGCTGGCGTCGGTGGTTCGAGGAAAATGAAATTACACAGGATCCAAGAAGTACTCCAACGCTAAATACCCGATTCACGAGAAATTGTCAATATTTAAAATAATTTCGTAAGAAACGATCACACGATCATAAAATTCGACACATTTTCAAGCTGAAAGCCTCTAGTTTTGAAATCCATCGATCATTTCATTGAGGATGTGGATGTGTGTGCTTGCCGATCGAGGCACATGGTCGCGGCGGCCCACAGTCGGCAATTCGGACGAAATCGGCGACAAAATCAAAGAACTTTCGATAGAAATGAGATAGAGCGATGAAATTTTTTTTAAATTGTAGCTGAAACTTTGTAGAATATGGGAAAAATAGGGAGATTATGGTACGAACGTTTTTTAACATTGATAAAATTCGTGAAACTTGTACAATTTCAAGAAAATTATGAAAACTTTTGATTTCTTGTCACAAAAATAGATTTTTCGCAAAATCCTGATGTCGTGGACAAATTTTGAAAGCAGATTTGAAATCAGCGTGAAAAAATCTACGGGAAATGATGTATAGCATATATTAAAAAAATTTTTTCGGCGCGTCGTACTGAAAAACCACAATTTTCTTGAAATTGTACAAGTTTCACGGATTTTATCAATGAGCATTGGGTCGAGAAATTGTTTAAAAGCGATTAATTTTTTGCCGGTCGGCTGTCCGCAGGTTGCGCTCGCATCTAACAATGTCGCCAAAGTAAAGGGTAGCCTCGTACCCAGCAGTCTTACCGGTAAAACTGGAATAAGCGGAAACAGGTCAATGCAGTCTTATAGCAACTACAAAGGTTGTTCATTATCGCGCGAGATTTTAATTCGATCGCGAGCCTGCATTGACCTATATCCAAGTTCGCCCTTTCATGCGGGTTAACTGCGTTACGAAACGAGTGCGCGTTTTCCAAAGTGAATCCGGGATAATCAATGGCGAAGCAAACGCATCAACCAACCAACCAACCTTCCCCTAAAGCCCGTCCGTGCTTCCCTGGAACAACTTCGCGGAAACTATCGGCGGACCGTGAACTACTACTCCACGGTTCTCCGTGCGTCACACGGACCTCGAATAAATAGATTAGACGGAGGATATCACGGCGAGACCGAAACGTGGATCGAGATTCGAATCGGAAAAGCAGTCCCTGGCTGGCAATGAAGATTTAAAAAGCGCTTCTGTTAGGAACGCATCGTCCGTAGAATTTGTGATGCACTGAATGAAGGACCAATTAAACGACTAACTAAATAACTGCTAAATAAATGAATAAAAATCTCAATATTTCCCTGAATGCTACGAACACACGGTATAGTAAAAGAGATGCGCGAGTAAATATATCTGCTCCAAACTTGAAGTTGCAATTGTTTACTTGAACAGACACAACTCGGTTGCTTATGTACTAGAATAAAACGAATTCGAACACTGTATACTGTTTTTACAGGCGTTGTCACAAAGAAACAGTAGAACTGCAGGATCTAAGAAACAGCACGGACCCGAGGGTTTTTCTTAGATCAAGGCTCTACTGTAATCTGATAGTTTCGAAGTTCGACGATATTTAAATGGTCCAAAGTCGAATGAAAAATGTCCGAATTCAAGGCGAATTGAATTTAAAAGCTTCGGAAAAGCTTCCAACGCCAAACCGAACCGAATCCGAAAGCAGAATGTAAACGTTTGACGATTGTAGCGAGCAGCAAACTCAACTTTGTTGCGCGCGCGTCGCTCGGAAAACGAGCAAACAGTGCGTGTCGCCGGATTGAGTGAGAAACGAAAATGAAACCAACGAACCGTCGCAACTGCAACGGTATCTCTTCTTGACCGGGCGTGGAATATAACAAGAGCAACATTTCAAATCGGCCTCATTCAATAAATTCACGGCACACGCTCCGCTCCGAGCATCGTATATATTACTGGAGCATTGAATCCTGAAGGAAACTAACGTCTCGCGCTAATGACGCTGCTTTACAACTGTCGGCCGTAACGATCGCCTGGCTGAAGATTCGCTTCGAGTTCTGGTTCTACGTGTCGGCAAACTGTCTTCATGGGAAATTTGCGACAAGCTGTCCGAGTTAGTTGTACATGCTCGCGAACTTCCTGTCCGACGAAACAGTACGAATGGACTCTACAATAGAAAACGAACGAGGGTGGTGCATAGTTGTAGCTGGTCAAGTAAGAGAACAGTGGGGTCGCAGAAAAGTCGTCAGACGACCTAACAAGTTTATTCTGATTTTTCTCGTAGGACCATGACATTTCTGGTGATCACAGTGAAAACATAGCAGTATCTAATAAAGCATTCGGTTTAAACAATCTTTTTTGCAACTGTTTCAAAGTAACTTTTTATATATATAATTTTTGAAAATTAAATTTTAATATATAATTTAAATAAGATTTAAAAGTAATTTTTATTAATTTATAAAATTGAAATTAGTTTTATTTAGTAAAATTTTAGTTTAAAATAAAAATTTCCAAAAATTTTAATTTAAATGTAACGCATCTCAACCTTAAAAAACTACATTTTGATTTGAATTATTATTATTATATAAATATTTTATATATCATAATATTTTAAAAATCAAATTTTTATAAATTTTTTAAACAACAATACAGAAATTTTATTTTTAAGTAACTCTTAACGTGGAATATCAATTTAACAATGCAATGTTATGTTTAACAATAACAATAACAATGTTTTCGTGGCAGGGAGGAAATTGAAAAATTTGAGAAAACGAGGATTACCGTTTCCAGAAAACACTTTAATAATTCGGTTATACGATCTGATAAAATCACGAATCTTTTCGATGAAACGCGACTATTGTTTGCTTATAACGTACTCGCTGTCGCATCTAAGTAGATATGCGAAGCTTTAATTCCCATCTCGAATTAACGTGGAAGTTTCCATTCCAATCGAGTATATCTAAATCTAAATAATCGTACGCGTTCCGAGCGTCTCGACGTTCAAATTTCCCGCGGAAATCCGCCACCGCGGAAAACTTCGGGATACGTTTCGAAGTTTCGGATGGTATCGCGTTAGATTTATAATGCAAGATGCAACTGTACATATATATTTATCGGAATGCGACACGGAATAGGCGGTCCGTAATTTTCGGTCGTCAGGCCATTACCTCCCGGCCAATCCGCGACCCGAGAACTAGTCTGAGGCTGGCAAATTGCTAATTTGTCTGAAACTTGGTCGGAGGGGGCGACGAAGAAAGCTGACATGGTGGAGGAGGAGAAGGTGAAGAGGAGTGCGCTGGAGGTCCATGGTTGCTGATGGGAAACTAGCTGTAGATAGGGCTCAATCTTTTCCTCGTTCCCGTTAAAACGGCTAGCCGAGGCTGGCTCTCTTCTTCCCCATCGTCTTACCGTTCCATTTTACGGGAACGGGTGACGAGGGGGTAACTTGCTCTCTCTCTCTCTCTCTCTCTCTCTCTCTCTCTCTCTCTCTCTCTCTCTTGACACATGGAAAGAAGCTGCATTGCCTCGTAAATACAAAGATTTCTAATTAAGATACGCTTGTGGTGTAGGAAAATTAAAAATTTTCGTCGCTACGACGCGACGATGTAGCCCCAGGGCCATCGACAACAGATGGAAACTTCATCATCGAACGGATTTTCCTTCGATACACACGCTTCCTACCCGCCTACGAGACGCTCAAGTAAATCGCGATGAAAACTTGCCGCCGAACAATGTAAATAACAGCAAGAGCACTCGAGAGAGACTTCCGTGCGGGATCAAAAAGGCAGAAGGACTATACAGGGTGGTCGAAATTGTAAAAAAATAATGCAGTCTTGAAATGCAAGTGTTTTTAGTTAAATTCTACTTCTATTATTTATTGTATTATACACAAGACTTCCTAACAGCAGTGTAAACATTGTTGGCATGTAATGAAGACTTTGGTACTAATGTTAATCCTGTACTGGAGTGCAATCTCCATATTTCCAGTGCAAAATGTAAAGAGAGAACTTTGACTGTGTGAGTATTTCTGTTTATTCTACAGAGAAGTATAAAAAGATGAAAACGTATAATCGAATACATAAAAATTCTCTATAAATAAAAATAAGAGAGTTTTAGAAATTTTAGAAAGTTAAACTCAACGAAACAATTAATAACAAATGTTTATTCTATATTTTTTGATTACTCTCGTGATTTTCCATCGAGCTGCCTTATAATACACGAAATTTCGAGAAATAATAAAAACACAATTTGTACACTTTCATCGTCCCGTCGCTTTTAACTACCTTGTCAGAAACACGTGTTCCAAGACAGGCAAAGAGCACTCTGTGTTCATTAAAAAATATGTATATATACACAATGGAAGTTCCATTATCCGGCTATTCTCCAGCGGTTTTTTTTTGTATTCTCTGTAGGTTTAATCACTTCCCGATAATCACTTCCCGATCATTCCTGAAATTGCTTGTGCAAGCACCGGAACCGACACAACAAGTATGCTCTCGACCGTCGGCGCGACGGGCTGCTTTCATTCCGCGGAAAAGTTACACAATAATCAGCAATGGAGGCTTCGCTGAAACGCGGACGATAAATTGGACGTTTTTCCGCGTTGCCGTTAAACCGACCGAAGCCACGGACGAAAAATAAAATTTTGTGTGAGAACGGCGAATAAACTGTTGAGAGTAACAACCAGCCTCCGCCGGCGAACGAATCGATAACGAGCAGAAATCTTTCGGCAACCATGTCAACCGCGCCAGCTCGAAACGCGACGATTCCGGTGAATTTGCATTATTTTCCTATTGCGTATTTCGTGGATTTGTTTACTCTGGCAGTATGATTAAATCGAAAGCACGAGAATTAACAGATTTTACTACATATACAGGCTGAACTTCGCTTCAGGGAACCAAAAATTCTTAACTTTTTTTTATGCGATCCCGTAGATATCGACGAGAAAATGCTAAAAATCCAAGTTTCAATATTAGGAATTCACTGGTTTAAAAGTTACACGCGTGCAAAGATGAGCGATTCTAAGCGTTTCTTACAAGGCCGCCGCCATTTTGGTTACCATTAGACATGGCAATTTGAATTCCTGATAGATGATTAAAAATTTTTGGGTCCCTGAAGTTTAACCCATATCCTTGTTTAACCCATATCCTTGCTACTCAGATTTCCCTATGTTATTTTCTTGAAAACGCAGCTAGAGATTTTTCAGAAGCCAGCTAACTGTATACGTATACACAGAATATAGAGAGAACGCTAGGAATAATATAATTCGAAGACTACCGAGCAGAAGCAACAAAGGGCCTAGTTGAAATTGTAATCGAACTCTCATTCGGGACGTTAGGTTTAGTCGGAGAGAATCTCATTGTCAGTCGCGCGAAGAAACCGAGATTCTAAGGACGTCGGAGCGCGAGCTTGTTAGCCGTCGGAAGTTTACTCGTCACAAGTTTTCGGGACAGAACAATTTACGATTTCCATGGGAAAAGCTTTCTAATGAATTCCACTTTAACATTCTTTCTGGAATGGCAAGTTCACCTCAAGTAGGTTCCCAGTCGGTTCCATTATCATAAGTCAGTTTCATCGTGCATTTACTATAGGGACCGGAAAATCAAATTCAACTCTCACCCTCAAGTGGAACTACAGACATACAATAACTTTTTCTTTCGAGAAAATAAATAAATATTATATCGAATAAAATAATTCACATAAATATGAAATATAAATTGAAACAAAAGTTGCTTAGGACCCTTTAATTTTGGGTTCCTGGGCTACAACACTCAAATTAATTCGAGTATTTTTGTATAATTCATTTTTTATCAAGTTTTTCATCTAAATTGTTTTTACATTTAATTTTTTTTGTTTTATTTGAGCGGTGAACAAAATATTTTCGAAGTAAACGTGTTTGGAAGCTTCTACATTTCTTAAAATGGTGTCGCATATTTTTAAACATTTACTTTTATAACGCTTTTTGGGGCAATTGAAACGAGCACGGTGTACTCGACCCACTTGCAAAAGTGAAAATGTGTCGATGATAAGTTTGAGGAACGCAGAGGGTAAAGTGGAATTTCGTGTAGTACTTATCACAAGACTGCGGATCTTTATGCAAAATAAAAACGTTCTGCATCGATCGTCAGGGACTAAGTAAAAAGTTCTTCCTTCCGTTAACAATTTCAGAAAATAATACATAGATGATTCTGACTTCACAATTTTAAATTGTACTTTATACAATAAAATCGGATGCGGTGTGCGCAAACCAACATCGTTGCGGCGCGAGATAGGATTTTTCAATAGTAATACTTTGTGAATGCAAAGCATATCTGAAAAAACATTTTGCAAGATCGACGAACTTATAATACACGCATCATATACTGTTAGAGACTGTTAAGTAAGAAACTACAGTTGACTCTGCGTACAATGTTAACTATGTACTGGGGTGCAATCACACCCCCAGTGAAAAATATGAAGAAGAAACTTTGTCTAAGTATTTGTGAAATTTTATTGATTTTCGTAGGTTCGAAAAGATTGATAAATTTAATTTAATAGATCTCTATAAATAAAAATATGTTCCATAAACATAATATTCAAAATAAAACTAATATTAAAATAATAATAATTTTTTTAAACTTTTATTATAATATGATAAAAGAATATTAAAACGTTTTTCTTTACATATACCATCTAGATTGTGAATATTCTATTGTTTGAGAGGCCGATGCCGAACACTGACCAAAATTCACTTAAAATGTAGAAACTAAACCCTCAGTGGCCTCTAGTACCTCGATAGATAATTAAGATAATGAAACAAACTGAACTCATGCTTCGGGGTGAGGGGGGCGTGTTGTGTCCTTCAAAATTTTCACGCTATGTCATTCAATTAGGCTTAGCTGAGAAGCCGACGAAATTGTTCATAA
This sequence comes from Lasioglossum leucozonium, assembly GCA_028454225.1. Taxonomy (NCBI): domain Eukaryota; kingdom Metazoa; phylum Arthropoda; class Insecta; order Hymenoptera; family Halictidae; genus Lasioglossum; species Lasioglossum leucozonium. Next base: position 844,313 of record CM052218.1, read on the forward strand.
ACGGCCGGGTTGTCGTCGCGTTAACTGAGCTTTCGACATGTTCGTTAATTCCAACGTTCATTAAACGGCCGAATAAAATAGCGTCGCGCGCGTTTCCCCCACATACACCGTTGTCCGAAGCCAGGGACGAGTTTAATCTAAGCGACGACAACGCTCTCCGCCGTAATAACCGACCACGCGCGTTAGGTAATCTCGGATATATTTTTCAGTAATTGGATCGTTTACCACCTGGGCTCGTAGCCGTTCACGCCCCGGGCTCCTCTCTATGTCGACCCTAATGCTCAATTACTGGCTGGACGTCTTCATGAAGCTGATATCAGGGCAGCTCGTGATGGCTCTGCGGCCAGGTCGCAGCGTCGAGTTTATACGTCCGTTCCCCTGGTAAATACGACGAACGTGCCGCGGCAGATAACAACCGGGAAACGTAACTCTTTCGACCGTACCGTCCACGCAAAAATCGGGAACCGTTTTCGATACGTGATCAACAGCTGTCACACGTTCATCCAATATTTTAACCTTCGGACAACGGAGATTGTTACAGCTATAGACGATGGACCGGAGCTTTATTAATGATTTTTTTAAATTTAGTTTTGGTAATATTTCATATAGACACGTTAGCGAATTTTTTCCAAAAAAATTATCTTTTCGTATAAGGTCAACTGTTTCTCGTAAAGAATATCAAGATGCATTAAGTGGTGCGATAAAAATGTCTCGATTTAAGAAAACGTGAATGACCTTCGTATGTCCTCTACGCGTACAAAAGAATCTTTATGCAAAGTAATTTTGTTTTATGAATTAGAACAAATCGGAACGAAATTTGTTTCATGTCTTAATATATTTCATTGCGTGTATGTATTAAGGCTAAAAATAGCAACATTTATTGATATTATCCGTAATTTTCAATAGGGACAAGGAAATTTATTTGCAATACCATTATTGCTCTATCCACGCTAAAAGAATAATTGAAAATTTATCAAACTGTAGCGCAATTTCAGTATATTTTCGTGAGGATCACTGTTCCATACGAACGATGTCATTCCAACGAAATGTGATTTTATACGCATTCCAGAAAACTGTCAGACCATTCATGGACAGTAACAGTAGGAAATAATGTAAACTGCAGCACGTCGTAAGATTGAAGTTTCCGGTAATAATCGCATAACTGAACGGTTAACAGACATTCCGGATGGAATCACGCGAAAGTGTACCCAGCAGAGAACAACCGCATTTTCCATGGGTTTGTCTGGCAGGAATGCAATATTACTGCGTCAAAGATGGCGAGAAATGAGAAACCGGGAAGGTGCAGGCAGATTTAAAAATTCATTTCGCGGTCTAGCCAGCGAGAACCCTCTTCTCTTCGGCGGGCAAGCATTCGCTACCACCTTGCGATTTCTGATCTACGCGATAGCGACTGACTGAATAGGCTGCTGCAAATTTCCCGTGAAACCCTCCCTCCCTCTCTCTCTCTCTCTCTTTCTCCCACCCGTCACAATTTCCCCTCGGCCTCTCACCCCCGAAGAATCCTAATTCAAAGTGATGCCGGGACCGCCATTGCTGGCGAGCTTATTCGAACGACGCCTCCGACGCCGGAAATACCGTTCTCATTGTGTTGGGCTCGGGGAGGACATGCGACGCTTAATTTCGAACCGCCCCTCGACAGATTAATTAATCGCTCGTGAGACACGCCCCGGGAAAAAGTAACTCGGTTTGCCTCGGGACACCTGTTGCCAGCTTCCGCCCCGTAGAATTTGAAAAATTAGTCTTCGCGAGTGTATCGCGGTGAAGAATTAGAGCACGTCAGAATGTCCCAAATTTTGTTGGAACGATACAACCGGAAATAGGCAAACGTTCAACGAAATTATTTCTGATAGTTGAGACAGTTCAAATGCTCTTTTAAGAATTGTCGGAGAAAACGAAAATGGGATCTTTTGGGAAGTTTGCTCTGTCTCGCAGTTTCTTCCAACCTTATTCGTTCACATCGCCTTTTACAAAGTTTTTTTCACAGTATTTTTACATTTTTTAGTCTAGTTGTGCATATTAGATTGATTATAAGTAACTGATCTAAAATAACACGTATCCACTGTCTTAGAAACTATGCTAACAAAACAAGTTTAAAATTAATTTATTATCAGATTTCCTCTGAATTAGATTCTTTATTTCGTCTAAAAGAAAGTTTAAAATTAATTTATGGTTAGATCCATTAAGTTTTCGAAAATTAATTTAAACTTGAAAATTCCTCTAAAATTAAGCTGAAAATTAATTTATTATTAAAAGTCTAGGAATGCATGACCTTTTATTCCCACGTCTGCCACAAGCAAGTCTCTTTTCAATTTGCATTTTATTCTTCTGCGACTGCTACGAAATTTCGGTGAAAAATTGGATAATGAATCGATGACTCGGAATCGGGAGCAGTCGAACGCATGATCGAGAGTAACGAAACACGCGGTACGTGTTGATATATCTGACTGTCCGTCAAAGCAGCAGATTTGCATGGCAAATATTTGGAAGCAGCGGGTGCCTCTTAAATCGGAAAGCCACGGAATGCGTGTCGTCGCCGCAACAGAGATCCCTGCTTTAAGTTAACGAGGTAGCCTGATCCCCATTGTCGGACAAGGCTCATCCTCGGGGAAGCAGAACTTGAAGAAGCACGCATACCGAGTGAGTCGTTTCAAACAGATCGACTCAATGGTCTGGATACGTACGAAATAAATTCATTATTCCGAGCTAAATAAAAATTCCTTTTTCCTTTAATAATTTTAATAAATTGATAATAATTAGACAACGGATCTTTATGCAAACAACAAATTTTCTTCGTCAATTACAAGACACAGAAACCATATAAAAATTCCTTTATATTTTTAACAATTTTAATAAATCGAAAATAACATGGATGCTCTTAAATTATCTGGATGTTTTTACTATTTCAAATTACCATTTTTATCATAAATATCGGAGTCTAATAATGATATAATAAATATTTTTAGATTCTTTCAGTCTCTTTACCTTTAATTAAGTTTCGTCATAAATGTATAAAATCAGGAGTCTATAGATATTTTTAGGTTCTTTCAATCTCTTTACTAAATTAGACTCGTTAAGGTTCGTTATAAATGCATCGAATTCGCAGGCAATTTATTAAATATTAACAGTAAACGTATTAAAATATAATTTAAAGGAATGAAATAATAGAATATCGGATTAAAACTATAAAATTACTGAAATTATTCAGAATAAATTCATTTCTGCGAAGCTATCGATAAGAGAAACCGCGAGACAGAAGATTAATAAAATAATAACATTTTCGGTGACCGTTTGTAAAAATGCTTCGCCCTGCGATCATGGGATCGCATTGACACAGGAACGACCGTCCGCATTCGTATGGCACGATCGAATTATTCTTGCATTAAACTGTTATTAAACTCGCCTCTTATCAGGAATAAGTTTCCACAGACGCTCGTGCGCGCGCGGATATTGGCTCCGAAGGGACAAAGAGCAGAGGATCCTCGATATTCTTTGGGCAGAATTTCATTTTACGCGACGACACTAGCTACCCCCCTGCTGTAGATTTCAATATCATTCGGAAACAGGGGAGGAAAATCCACGTTGTATGAACTAAGCGGACTCCTGTTCCGAGGAAATTGTCGTGTGTTCTGCTTGCACCACTGCGCTGCTGCTGCTGCTGCTGCTGGTGCGGAGATCACCGCGCCAAAGTGTTACGAGTTGACTTTAATGAAATTTCGCGTTTCTGAACAAATACTCTTTTTACGAAACAAAAACTTGCACAATGGTTCATCGTTCTTGTATAGAAACTCCGCGCGATGCAACGTATTTTACGTTGGTCAGTCGCGTTCTTATCATACTGCGCTGCTTGCAAACAAGATTCCAAATGTTTCTCTTTATATTAGGGAAACTGGGACACTAGATTTTAGGGACACCGAGATATCGTGCATTTATGACAAAGAGAAATCAACAACAAAACTCAAGAGACGTTAGAAAAATTCAAGAGGTATTGTTACATTATTTTCGAGTTTTTACGATAATTGGAAGAGGAACTGCAAACATTCTTTTAACATTAATTTCCCACAATTGACACGGACAATGTTCACGTTGCATAGAGATTCGCAGTTTAGATATAATGTAAGCTTCGAGCTACCGAAGTGGCGTGAACAATTCTGTATTATGAGAGCACAGGCCAGGGTACTTCGATCGGGATACAGGCTATACTGTAGATATGAAAGAAGTATCTATTCGAGTTTAGAGGATTTAATGGAGACAGAAATAGATCACTGTTTATGATCGACTGATGCTTTAGGATAACAGAAACTGTTCGCTCAAAATTCAACGGAATAATAGCGTATTGAGCGTCGCGATCGCAGCACTCTTTGAGCGTATGGTTTCGCGAGTCAATAGCAGACGGTCACGTTCATCGAGCATGTACTTATTACTCGGCGCGTACAGGTAGCGACGAAGCCAGCAAGACTTTCAAGAGTTTCACGAATTTCTGGTGTCGAATAAATATCGAATTGATTCGAAATGGTCATTGATTAACTTGAGCATCGAGTGCCTATCGCTACATACAGGTATAATACACTCGAACGCGAAACATCTTTCCGACTTGCAACGATACGACACGTAGGCTCGAGATCTCCGAGGCACAGAAGAAATTCTACATTCGACCGAACGTAATCGATAGTTTATTGACCCGCGGCGACCTCCGAGGATTCGATTCCAACGTGTGTGCAGTAAAAGATACATGCACAGACACACGCGCGCACGCAGCGGTATAGTCGGTTCGCGAATCAGAAATAAAATACTCGCAAACGTCCCGTATATTCCTTATCGGTTTCCCAGTTAACTAAAGCCGGAACACCAGTCGGCCAGATATCTCGTTTCGAATTTCTCGCGCCATTTGTCTCGTGAATTTCAGTCGCCAATCTTCGAATCGGGGGTAAAAACTTTTATGCAGAGGGAGGATCGATCCTCTCCGACCCCCAGCGTCGGCTTCTACTTCTGTTTCCGCTGCTGCCGGGTCTAAGTTTATTCCCGTTTCGTCATTGGATCCGAAGCTGGCATGGCGTCGCAAAACTTAAATCTCTTGTGCGACGCGCGCGGCCGAGAACCGGCAGATTTATATTTTCAATGGTTCTCGCGACAGCGAACCCATCGGCCGACGAATCTTCGTCTTTGTTCCGCTTTTACCGAGGCCGGCCGTTTCGTCGACCGGCTTTGTTCTCCTTCGCGCCGTCTGCGGATCTCTAGGCACAATAAAAATTGTCGAAGACAATTGTAAGAAACGGAAATCAAATAAACATGCATTTCCTCCTTTAACGACTTTAACAAGTCGAAAATACTTTAACAACGTCATTCGATTTTTATAATGTCTTTGTAAGTTTACATTTCACCAGTCAATTTAGTTATAAATACATCAAATCCGCGGTCTAATCACTGAACATCGTAACATTAAACAAACGCAACTTTTTTTTCTAAATGGACTTATTTATAATGTATAATAACCAACGTATTTTATCGATGAATTTCAAGCTTTTTGGTAAAAACTGAATTTTTTTGGTCATTCGCGTTTTTCATTTACAAGATTGCTATCTCCATGCTGTAGTCCTTATTACCATTAACGAACAGTACGTTAATTAATTACAAGAGTACGGATCATTACGAAATTTATTTTCTTCCCTATTATGTTTAGTAGAAAATAATATAATTTTCTAGTAATTTTGCTACTTCAAATTACACCTACTCACTTTTCTCATAAATTCATTAAATCCGCAGTCTATTAATTACCATATTTTGATTAAAAATCACGTAATCTTATCGTCACTGTTATTTTTCCTCACGTATAAAAGCACGCGGCATAGTTTAGGCGTTCCTCTCCGGTGACATTTATACCGGGGCCCACGGGTCGCGGCGCGACAAGAGCAACGGACAAACGCTTTGAATTGTCGTCACACGGTGCCAAACTGAAATTCCGGATCGACCGGTGGCTACGTGACGACGGAAAATTGGAGCCTAACGTGATCGGAAGATTAACTAGCCTCGTTAAAAGCCGCTATTCTCGGAGGTTTCCGCGCGTTCCGACCATTCGTCGTAATTGTTTCGCGACGGTTCGTTTCGCGCGAGACCATCGCATCGCGTCGTGCCCGCGAAGTATCCGGAACAAACACGCGACTCGATACCAGACAGACCGAGAGACTTCTTCGCGCTAGAACACTAATCTTATCTTTTATACTAAATGGTTCTAGCAGCGACTAATCTTGGCCGGTCCGTCAAAGCTACTTGTACTTGTACGTCCAACACCGGAGGCTGCTCTACTTACAGACGGCGAAGGCGGGTTTATCCCGGACAGTTAAACGAATCTTTTTTCGGAAAAATACTATTATATATCATTTTCAATCTACTAAACATAATAGGGAAGAAAATAAATTTCTATTTCAATCCAGTTTGTTGCAATTCAGGTAAGAAATTTAAGACAACGCAAAAATTGAATGACGTTAAATTATTTATTTTTATTTTTTATTTAAAGATTCGCAGTCTATTAATGATACACGATCCCCGGCGGCGTGGTCGTAGAGTTTGTTTACCGCTTGACCGAATCCAAGGACGATTCCCACAGCGATGGGACGCAACATTTTGACAGTTACAGTAGAGACGTTTGCGACAGTTACGGAGATAACACTGTAGGACGCTTCAAGCCTCGATAACGCGAAGATGGGGCCTTTCGGTAGCGAAGCGCGCTCGATGAAAGATCATTCTAGTAAAGTAGGACTTCTGAGGGGTTAAGCGCGCTAGAATGATCTTCCATCGAGCACGCTTGAGTACTTAAAGGCCGCATCATCTTTGTGTTATCGAGACGTACCACGTGATATCCGAAACCCCTTGCAATTCTCGTATACTTATGTACGCTGGCCTGTGCGAGTGTGCCACCACGCTCTCGCTCGAGCGGAGTCTACAACGACTTTTCTAAATACATACTACGCGAAAGGAAATGGACTAGCGGAAAATTAAGAAAAAGACTGGAAGAAACGTTCAGAAAATTTTTTGAAAGCACACAATTTTCTCTACGTACTATGAAAATTAAGAATTTATAATTTCAAATGCATATTTATTTACACACAGAATAATTCTTGCATTGCTACCGGTATGCGAACGGCGATGGCTAAAATTTATTTATTCGACAAAAATTGATAATAGAAAAATAGAAATACCTATGTAAAATCATTTTCCAGGAATCCTATTAATCTGCATTTCATCTAACGCAAAACAAAAAAACACAGCTGTGCTTCGATCGCGTTTTTCAGTTTATTGTGCCTTATTGCCTGCTAATTAAACTCGATACATGTTTCTGCCCTAATGGTTATCGACCACCGTTTGCCTTGTTTTCCTTCGAACTTCATTAACCACGAAAGTACGCTGTATCGTATGGCCTTTGTTCCGCTTTCAATCATCTCTTAATACTCAAACATTTACCGAATCGATTCCATGAATTTTTTGAACTGTTGCCTTGTCTTTAATTATAACGAATCCCTAGCCGTGTAACGTCGATTCGGATCGCGATGGGAAATTTCATATTGAATTTAATAAACGTGAATATTGCTTTCGAGATAAATGAGAGTTCGGAGATAATTGGACGAGAAGAAGAAATTAATAATAATGAATTATTACTCGTAATAATAATGGTAATAATATTAACTTCTATCTACTTACGAAGATAATGCAAAAAGACGAAAATTTTTATTAAATTGCTGTGTCTAACGATATAATTTAGCGAAGGATACAGCAATTTTTATATTTCTTCGTGCTCGAACTACGTAATAAAGAGAAACGTATTTACTTAGCTAGGTAGGTATGATTTCAAATGCGGGACGTGCGTCTGACAATTTGAATCCGCAATTGTGGATTGTCCGGATGCAAATTTGTAGTAGGCAAACCGAGGAATATAAATAGAGAAGAGGCTTTATAGCCATTTGTCACGAGCCCGAATATATGTATTCGAATTTGTGGTCCCAAGTTAGGCAAAGTCGGGGATGAAGTAGGATAAAATCATGGAACTACCGAACTTTCGCGTCGTTTATTTCGTGATGCGATATAGGCGTGCATTTTCAAATACGTCGGAAGTTACTTTTATTTTTTTATTAATGCAATTTGAATCTCAAGGAAGAGATTATTTTGCAATACTTTACATAATACAATAAGATAATACGATTGTGGGAAGCAGTAGACAAATATAAATTCATTTTAATAGACTTTCTACGTTGAAAACAATAATAACAATTTTTTTTAATGCTTTTCACTGTTTTATATTTCACCCAATTTCTTCACGAATGCATATAAAATGCACGTACGATTTATCGGATCGAATAAATATTATTGTTTTCTAAAAAGTGATAATGCAATTTTATCTACCGACAGAGCGAAACGCGTCGAAACTTTTACTCTAATGAGAAAGTTTTGCCCTTTCGCGGGAGAGATAAGATAAACAATTCAAGTGGTTCATGAATAATGTACAAGGCTCTCACTTACACGTACAGGGTGTCCCAACAATGTTGTACTTCGCCGAAAGGGCTGATTCTTGAAATAAGTTTAACGAGTGATTAATGAAAAACACGATCCAATTACAGCGCGGCGGAGCGTACGCTGCGCTCTGATTGGTCCGTGTTAACCCTTTCACTATCGTGGACGAGATGTTTCGCTTCGACGATGTTGAAGAATCTCGTCCATTGCGGCGAAACGGTTAATAACTCGTCAACAAAAGCCGCGGGGAAAATTTTCGCAAAGGAAAAGGTTACTTCGAACGATCTCGGGAACCTTTCAACGAAGTAGATTTTCGGGACACCCTGTATATGTACGAGTATAAAGTACATCGACGAAGACAAATACCACCATGACGGACAGTATCGCGACGAATGCCGGCAATTACCGCAAAAAGTTACTAGAACCCGGTTCTTTCGCGGGAATGGAAGCGGCGCGGCGACCCCCGATGGGATTCAAGGCTCTCTACGATGGTTCTGGATCTAATGAAACTTTCATCTCCTTCATGTAGATGCCAGTGAAAGGTTAGAAGTGCACCAGCCGACCTGACCTATCTTTCGGCTTAATTGGTCTAGTGATCTCTCTGCGCTACTCGAGGAAGTTACTACTTTCTCTCTTTCTTTCCTTTCTATTCCCCACGTCCTTTCTCTCTCTCTCTCTCTTTGAATCGAGACCGGTTGGCGAAAAATTAGCACCCTTTCAGTTCGTTCGAGTAACGAGCATTCGAATCACACCTTAAACGCTCCAATTAGTTCGGCGATGACGTCGACAGTCAAATGGGAACGTTCCCAGTCGAGTTTACGAACATTTTTTCAGCAGAACCGTGGAGCTCGAAATGCAGTTTCACGGTGAACCGAAAAATTTACTGAACCGATCTAACGTTAAATTTATTTGGTAACTAACTACCCAACATTAATATAAATTGTATCAGGGGGATCGAAAACTAATCAAAATTTTTTTTTGCTGGCGAAAAACATTTATTTATTAATAAAATATCTCAAGAAAAACGTTTTATGCGTTTTTGAATAAAGAGTTTTATGTTCAATTCCTCTACCAATTCCTTCCAGTGTTTTATTTACGTAATCCAGTTATTTATTGGTTCTCATTGAACAATTATATTAGCATAATTCACAGAATGAACGCGCATTATATTCATATTGAGTTACGTTTAATAGCAAAGAAACGGTCATTCGCTTGAAAAAACGATTAACCAACTGCATGTTCTTTACCGGCCGAGTTGATGAAGTTGTCTAGACCCGAGCTTCTAGGCAACCCGGTCGCAGCAATCAATTTCGCTGGGCGTCGCGCTTAAACCACAGAATTATATTAAGCCGATCCGAGTGCCAAAAATTCCGAGACAATTGCCCGTTCAAAGCGGCGAATCTAATGCAATTACGATTGACTTGTATCTGCTTTCGCTCGGCTGGAATATTCAAATATTGCCCGCGGGATCACCAGTGGAATTTCCATTCACGAGTATGCATAGAGAATTTGATCGAACCAAAAAAAGTCGCCGGCTACGAACAGCCAAATCAGCCCAGTTAGCGTCGAAACTTTCCTTTTTCCATGAAACCAGACTCGCTCGAGATCGTTCGCGGTAATAGATTCCGAAACTTTATCCATAGTCCGCGAGAAAAACTTTGAAAGAATCGGGTAGTTGCGGGGCAACGATCCGCGATCTCTTTGCGCGAAGATCGGACGATGGGCTAATTTTTCTACGGAACGCTACCCCGAGAGGAAGATCCAGCTTCGTGCTTCGCGCATTTTCTCTGCAGCAACTACCGGAGCCTCTTAATTGTCAAAGCAATTAGCTACGCGGATTAAAAAAGTTTGAGAGAGCACGCTCAATTAGCAGGATTATTTGGAAAATAATCATTGAGATAATATATCTTCTTATTTGAAAATTGAAATAATTATGTTAGTTTTTTTGAACAGCCAAATGATTTTTTTGAAAATCGTGATTTGAACGTCAAATGAAAATGAATTTTTTATGTTATTTCTAAAATACGTGGCATGTTTCAAAGTCATCAAATTCGATGAGGGAATCGCTAAAGTAAATAATTACCGAAATTATAAAACCGTAACTTCGTTTTGCGTTATTATAACTTATATTCCGTTATTTTATATAAGGAGTTATCATTAGAGTTTATTATTTGTATAATTATTTATATGTTAATTTCATATTGGTATCATTGCTATCATAGGTATTCATGTTAATAATCGACAATGAATCTTCATCGCAAAATAAACAATACACGATGACATACGTATATATTCTATAGATGATTGGCAATTTGTTTTATTAAGCTAATGAACTTATTAAAAAAATTGACGACGAACGATTACATATCGAAGATCAAGTAGTTCACTTCAGTGTACTACGTGTATAATTGAAAAAGACAATAAAAATTTACAAAACTAACGAACTAGCAATTTTAAAAACATTAACTCTAAAATAGTTGATAAAGAAACAAGAAGACTCGACCTACTGAATACATTATTCTAGCCAATAATATATACAAATTTAATCATCAATTTATGAAAATACGCAGCCATTGATCGTCCATAGATCGCTCGAGCTACGTAGTCAGGTTAAAAATATAAATATCGAAGAATTCACGGAAGAGCTGGTTGATCGGTTCCGTTTTTGAGACGCTCAATTACCCGACGCGCGACGGAAAATTCGTCTTCGAGAGCAGTTCGAGATTTCGTGCGTGTGTATGTGTGTGTGTGTGTATTCAAACGCGCTCGTGTCTGCTACGAGTGACGGGACGTCAGACCGCGTGTAATTGGACCAAATTCCTCGAGTTCCGTGCTCGGTTGTCGTTTACGTGGAATCGCATCCCTGGCTTCGTATCTGGCACGCGATTCGCGAGACCGTTCCGACCGGGCCGGGTCGGGCCGGGCCGGGCGTTCCCGGCTCCTTGTGGTTGTTAGGCGTTTAATTGCTTTGAATCGTTTAACTTCGAGAAACCGCGTCTCACCGTGTACTTAAATTAATTTTCCGAGGGGCTGCAGACCGGCTAAATTGTTCGGGACGGTGAGAGCGCGAACGTTCACCTTGGCGATCGCTGGGTCTTCCCGGACCCGGTCTGGCGAATACCTCTACTGTCATAAACTACGGTAACGTTCGATGCACCGGAGACAAGTTTGCGTTAACTAGGTATAGTAATAATTAGACAGCGGATCTTTATGAAAAATAAAAATTGCCTGTACGAATCGCAACAAATTCGAGTGAAATGAAAAAGTTATATTATTTTCAACCTATTAAAGTTAATACGAAAAAAAATTAAATAAATTATCCGTGATGTCAGCGCTACAGGTTCGATCCAATTTTAACTATTTAAGCAATTTTCCAATTAGAACTTTCCCGACGTTTCGATCCTAAAATTAAAAAAAATTTAATTTCTGTTTTTATTATATTGAATTACACGCACTCATTTTTATCGTATATGCATAAAATCCGCTGTTTAATAACAATTGTCTATAGATTCTATCAAACATTAGTCGACTGTTTAGCGGAGATGTCATAATCTGCCCAAGACAGAGATGATACGAAAAAAAAGACGAGGGAGGAAAGATGAAAAATTATCGGAAATCGACAATCGCACCGATTTCTGTCATCGATTATTTAATGTAATCATAGTAACTGTAATCGTTAGATCCCGAATATTTGTGCAAAATAGAAAGTTTCAATTGCAAGACAGCCTCGCAACGGGCCGGGCAAACCTTCGCACGCGTTGCTACCTCACGCTAATCGTGAAGACAATTACAGAAGCATACAGAACACATCTAGATCACGGTACTTGAGTTGATACGGTAACCGTATTATTTTAGAAGGTAGACTATTGCCAGAGAGGAATGCAATATCTTCGGAGCGCGGTGTACCCAGAAATCAATTTCCACTCTGCGCGAGTGTGTCTCAATTACGTAGAAACGCAGATGTAGACTTCATTACTACTGTTATGCGCGGCCACGAAGAACCGCACATAGATGCGTCAACTTGTATCAACGACCGCCAATCACGACGTAGCTCGATCGAACTCGATAGTCGATAGTTCGATGCTCCATCGGCACGGGTGTTCGAGAACTCGAAATATCGCGGTCGGGTCGGGTCGCGAACAGCGAAATTTTTTCGAGTGTCGGAACGGGTACCCGAAAATTTCGAGATTCTCGAATTTATCGGGATTTCCAAAAATTCCGAGAACTCAACCATTTATATTAGTTTTAATGAATACATTCGTGATTTCGTATTTTTTATTCTAGTCTATTATACTTTTTGCTTCATTTATTATTATAAAGACTCTCCCGAATGCAGTAGAAGCAAAAGATTGCTTTTAATTTATTATTTTTTTAAGTGACGGCTCCATAAAAAAAAAAATAATTAGAAAAGTTGTAATCTCAGATTTTGGGACAATTTTCAGTGTAGAGACCTTTGCGACCTTTGTGTCCACCACTATGTTTAATTTGTTCCGTGTAAATTCCGAATTGGGTCGAAAAACATATCATATTAACCGACGCGATGATTGAAAATGTCTTTTTAACTGTCTCGATGGAATGGATCGCAAGCGTTGATACGCAAAACGACACCGCGTTTCTCAATTTTCCCGCTCCCTTCAGTTCACATTTGCGACGCGCGTACAGTAATCGCTCGATAACTACCAGCCGGTTAACTACTCGTTAAGGACGCTCCTCGTTCCGCGGGCGCATTCTACTCTGTTGTTTGCTTATAATTAGCAGAAACAGACTGTACAGGCTGTAACAATATCGCGGACACCGCAACGCGAATCTACAGCCTCGATTTAGACGAAAATAACATAAGGCATCTCCCCGCAAAATTGACCTTGAACGTGAAAAACACGGTAAAAAAGAACCATTTTTCAAAAATCGTATAATCGTTAAACGATTAAAAAAATTTTTGGTTTAGTTTTTGACCTCGTTTTTCAAGGTTAAGCGAGGTTAACGTCAAGGTTAAAGTGAGTGAAATTTCTCTATATTTGCGAATTCAGGAGGATGATCGGAATGACTGAACTCGATGACTAGTGCAGAATCAAAGTGAGTCTACAAAACAAAAAAAAAGCGAGTAGTTATCGAACAGCTACTGTACAATCGTCCGTCGAACTTCAGGGATTTCTCAACGCTTCCGGCGAGGCGTGAGCGAAAGCTTCCTATCCGTCTCCCGCGAACCTGTGTTTTGATCGGTGCCAATTGTTTTCTTTTTTTTCGCTGGTACGTCGAATGTACCATATGATGAATCGAGCGAGTAGCGATGTGTACGTAGATAGGCGAGCTTAAGGAGGTGTGCGTTTTACGGAAACCTTCTAAGCTCGCATTCGGTCTGCGCTTTATCCAATTAGCGTCTCCTCGGCGAGGCGCGAGAGAAGGGAGAAAGAGGCCGCTCGAAACGCGGCGAAATTAGAAGGAACAGACTCGGCGCGACCGCTAGAAGATGAAGACGAAGACGAAGACGAAGACGAAGAAGAAAACCGTTCGGAACAGAGCCGCGAACGAAGGAACGATTCCTGGGTTCGTCGACGGTCGAGCGATGGTCGTGTACGCGAGCACACGCAGCCCCTGTGCGAACAGTCGAACGCGTTCTAGTGTGTGTGTGCAGTTTGCTAGACGGACTCGTATCGCTCGAGGGGAGTATGGCTTCTCTCTCTCCCTGGCACGCTTTCCCTACCAGTTGCGAAATTAAACAACATTGCCCCGGAAGCTTATAATCTTTACCCCCAACTTCGAAATTCCATAGTAGTTTTTCAAGGACGATGGAAACTTTTACCTCGATACACGAAATTATATGTATTTTTCTTTTTAATTTGTTATTTCAATTTGTCAACTTTTATGTGTACTAACAATTTTTATGTGTAACTTGTATTGCGTTGGCAAGAAAGTAATTTCAGTTTTCGTTAATAGATGGTGATATAACTTTTGTTAAGGTTATAATTTTTTTCTTTCTGACATTTGATAACTAACATTTGGTAATAAGATTGCAGAGAGGTTAAATAAAATACAGTATAATAAAATTTAAATATAAAAATTTCTTTACTTTGTCAACATTAAAGATATTCTTCGTCGCTTAAGTGAGACACCCTGTATGCAAAATTTCAATGAATGTATTGTGTCGGTAATAAACAATTGATAATGTTGTTCCACGAGTCTTTATCAGAATTTATAAAACCGGTAGCAACTGTTTGCCAACATCTGTGTATATAAATGTTTGTCCCCACTTATTTGTTGACTAAAAAATCTGAATCTCTCGTAAGCTTCTCCGGTAGGGAATGTTTACTGTTGCAAACAGAATTATACTTAATGAGAAGCCTTATACCCATCGAGCGATAGAAGTCCACTGAGCGCGGCGCACTTAGGCTCGTCGCTGTACATGTATGTAACATCGATGAGAACAACAGAAAAACGAGAAATAAATAATAAACGGAAGATAGAGAAGGATAAGAACGACAGAAAACTCACCCAGCGTTGGCGTCGTGTAGTCCCAACTTTCTGCATCGTTCTTGTAAACGTTGAGCTTCGTGGGCTAGAAACAGAAACCGAAAATAATACATTAATTATACGATTCGTTACAGCTAAATTTCTTGCGCGTATTTGTTTATTGTTGCTAACAGTTTATTGCGCTGTGGGATAGGTCTTCTATGGTGTTTCGAGTCTATGTGACCCAGCTTGCTATGTAGGTTTATATTTTTAATTACCAGCTTATTGAAATCATATTTATTGACCTTGCTCATTTTTATGGATATTTTCATGGATATGGAAAACATCGGCAATATTTTTCAAAATAAATATGTAAATAAATAAACAAACATCAATATACTAAGACTGCAGATATATTAGATTAACTAGTAACAATAAAATATGCACGTATTTTTTTCATGACCCGAACACCATTAGTGTATGCTATTATTAAACTGCGGACTTTTATGCATTTATGGCTTGTAAATATTAAAAAAAAAACTACAATATTAACACAAATTTACAAAAATTGGAAATTACATAAGCATCCGCAGTCTAGTTATTATGAAAACCGTAGTAGGATAAAAAAAGAAGTTACATACGCGTCTCAACCAGAAGATACACGTTTCTGTGTGTCTGATTTATGACAGTGGCTCTGGTACACGCAGTTTGATTGATACAGAAAAAAAATGTGAAAAAATCGAACCACGGAGGGTAAACATTTTATTGTGCCGTTACACGCTGTACACCGATACTTTCCGGTGCATTGCGCTTATCTATCGACAGGTTTCAAACGACAGTCATTTCCTTGTCAATAAACGTTAATCGATAAAACAGCAGTTGTAATGGCGCGCCAGTGCATCGGGGAGAGAGGTTTGACGCAAAATGACACGTGAAATGCACAATTCATGAAACTTCGTATGTATAAAAAGTGTTGCTGCAGGCCGCGGAGACCATGTTCGCGATGCGACATACTCGAAAGTCACCATTCAGGGACACTGTTCAAGTATTTCGTGTAACGCGTGCGATGAATGGAAGAAGTATTGGCACTCTTGTTGTTATGGTTCTTGTTGACCATGTATGTAGACACATGCGAATAAAACAACGACGCAATCCGGATTTGTTGGGATTTTCGAAACTTTGACAATAATACTTTTTTCACATACAGCCAATTCTGTTTTTACACGAACTTCTTTTACGCGATTTTGATTTAACACGAATTAAAAAAGAAATTTAATTTACTCGACTTATTTTGATTTAACACGATCGATCCAAATTCTAAGAAGAAAATTTTCCTTTAATTTTATTTTTAATGGACTCTACAAATTTTTCAGAAATGTCCTCCGTCGGATCCACACCATTATTTACTCGCACGAATACATCGAGATTTTCCGCGCGAAAACTCTGCCCTCCCAGCATACAATGTATTCGATCAAGGCTGTTCGATCGAAACAAAAGAAATCGTTTCCAAGGAAATATTGATATTTCGAGAACCGTCCGTGTTCCGTTGCGTACCGCTTCTTCGTGTTGTTGCTGCGGGCACGAAGCCCGGCCACTGGCGATGTACCTGGAAAGGTCGTTCCGGCGAGCAAAAAACGCGTGGGGATCGGGGCTCCGAACTGGCCGATACTTTTACAACCACCGCGCTCCGGCAACTTGAACCCCGACAGGTGGACAACACGTGCGACAACACACCGAAGCGACGCGCGGACGTACACTCATAAATTACGTCATCGACGACCGAAAACAATACGAAAAGGAATTTCTTTGACAGTTTCCCACTCCTCGACCCAAAGTCCTTCCGACACGCGGCCAATTACCGAACGCTACATCTCCCCACCGAAGTCCACCGTTAACCATTCACGAAAAAACCGAGGCGACAATCGCAGAACTGTTTCGATCGTGGTCGGAGTAACTTCTTCTCGTTCGCTGTCGCGATTTCGGAAAACGTGTCGCGTCGGCCATTCTACTTTACGCACTCGGACGCGTAGAGGTAGAGGCTAATACGTTTGCCTATACTACTGCCGTGTACTTAAAAGTTGAGGCAGGCCAGTGCAACCGATTGCTCGCGAGGTCGGGCGAGCACCGGCCGGACCCTCGAAGCTCTAACCCTATTAGCATACCGAATACAGACTTGTGCTCGTGCCGGTACTACCACCCTACTTCAAATTTCGGGCTCTCGTTCAAGCAATAGTACAGGACGATGTACAGTGACTTTTATTAATATTCGGACACTCGTTAGATGACGATAACGGTGTTAAT
Organism: Lasioglossum leucozonium; assembly: GCA_028454225.1. Taxonomy (NCBI): domain Eukaryota; kingdom Metazoa; phylum Arthropoda; class Insecta; order Hymenoptera; family Halictidae; genus Lasioglossum; species Lasioglossum leucozonium. The sequence continues at coordinate 861,581 of CM052218.1, forward strand.
ATTGGACCTTACGGCTGGGATTTTTTATTTGAGAAGTTAGAACAATTGGTTTACAACAAGACGTGAAAAAGAATCTGGAAAATTGGTTGGAATTACAGAGAAAATGGCAAGTTTTTGTTTATAATTTTTTCTGTGGACCTGTATTGAAAATTTTTTTAATTAATTCTGCAGATCTGTATCGATTATAGATATTCTGTAAAAATACTAAAAATTGTTTACAACTTTTTCTGTGGACCCGTATTGAACATTTTTTTAATTAATTCTACAGATCTGTATCGATTGTACATATTCTGAAAAAACAAAAGTTGTTCATAACTTTTTATGAGGTTCTATATTGAAAATTTTGAAAATTAATTCTGTATATATCTCTATCAATTATACGTATTCTGAAAATTTGGAAAATGCAGGCATAAAAAGTTTTAAGAATCCGTAGATTTATTACAAGCGTAGGCTGAAAATCGTAAAAATTTGCAATTTTAACCATCCTTAAACGTTTGTGGTTTATTGCAAAGTTGTTACATTAATATGTAGAATATTAATTTATTAATGATCCGGATGTGAAATGCATATTTGCTATGAATATTCTGTTCAAACTCAACACGAATCGATTCTCTGTTTACTCTATTTCAGTTTACTATCCAAATGAGCTCGGAAGTAAAAAAATACAAATTATTTGCGTTGGTTTTCTAGTACGAGGAAATATCATTGACACATTTGTTTGGCAACTTCAACTTTTGGGCTATTGTGTAACTAGCATGCATTTTTCAAAGCACTGTGGGCCGGCACTCGTGAGCAATCAGTTGCACAGGCTTGATTTAAGACCATCTCTCGTGTAGTACTGTGGCAGATAGGGACAGATCTCCCTCTACGTATACATGTATGTATAAAATTCTAGCGAGTCGACCTACAGGCTCGCTGGCTGGTGAACGATAATGGAAATAGTGGGCTTTTAGTTGTGCAGAGCTGCCCTAGATATTTTTCAACGAACACCTCAACGACTACCTGAAATCGAAAAATTCTAAATATTTTCTCTACTGTCAACCTAATTTTAAATTAGGTTTGAGCTTAGGTAATTTCTCAGAGCTTAGCAACATCTTAGGTAATTTGATATTCTTCCATCTGGTGGCGGCGGAGCGGGCATCGACGTATTACATCGCCTGCTCCGCCCGTCGTCCTGCAGGGGTGGAACTCACGCGCGGGGAGGAGGAGGAGATCGAGGAATCGAGACGTCAGGCCCGGACGGACACTTTCGCCAAATGGGGGCGACTCCTTGCCCTCTGGCGGAGGAGAGTTCCACATAACCCCGGCTTCCCCCCAGGGTGCCGGGGTATGCGTAACGCATTTTCACACGGAAAAAAAGGTAATTTGAAATTGGTTTGAATCGTAAAAAGTTACAACTGAAAGTCTTGTCAATAAAACATAGTTGAGAAACACGTTTAAAAATCAAAATTTTTGAGCAACACAGTTTGTAAAAATCCCAGCTGGTTATTTATTTATTTACAGCCGATATGTTTATAATTTCGTAGCAAACTCGCGACAATGACGGAAAGTGTTTAATTCGTGCATCAGTGCGTCCGGGCAGCACTTAAAGCATCTATGCAATAGCGTTCATCTAAAATTGAGTTGTCGTGATGTGGGATTGGTCGTCATAGAAATTTAACACATTCCATACAATTGCGCTCGATAACCGTGCACAGAATTATCAAGCGGAGAGTCGAACGTGGAACGGGGTCTATTCCGGCCCCATCCCATAAATTTCCGATTAGCTATGCATGTACCGTTGCAAAATAAATTATACAAATACACGATCGTTCCGGTAGAGCTCGAATCGCGGAACTTACCCGAACACGCTCGACGGGTTCTATGCATCACGTGACGCGCGTTTTAATATTACAACAGGTATTAAGTTGTTTATTCCATTCGTTTGATGAAAACCCACACACGCGTACACGAAAACCTGTACAACGATATACAGTGACTTCCATTAATGTTCGGACGCTCTTAAAAAAACGATAATTTTTTTTGGAGAAGTTAGAAGTTAGAATTTTTGGGGAAAATTGTGATTGGTCGGAAATGTAGAGAAAAAAGTTTTATTTTGTAACTGTTATTTTAGTGCGCTTATAGTGAAAATTTAGAAAACATTAGATCTGTATTAGTTAAACATATTCTGAAAATTTCATCGAAATCGGCCAATGTTGCAATCAGCTATAAACATTTAAAGATGGTAAAAATTATTATTTATTTATTGCTTTAAACCATATAAGGTTTATACATATAGGATGTTTATACATTTTCAGGATTTTCGGCCTCTGACTGCAATAAATCCAAGTGAAATGGTCTCTTCACAATGCATACAATTGACACAGATCTACTAAAGGTATTCTTTAAACTTTCAATATACACCCACAGAAAGAAGTTGTGAAACTTTTAGTATTTTCGCTACAATTCCGATCAATTGGAATTTTTTGAAAAAGTTCGAATGGTATGATCAAATATAAAAAAAGTTATCGTTTTTTTAACACTGTTCGAGTATTAATGGTAGTCACTGTACATACCTACATATATTCCGTCTTGCTGTTTTATTAAAGTTCGATCAACTCCGCGTTATAACATCACTTTTTCGCAGGAAGTCGGTCTGATACGATTACGCGCGCGTTCGGTACTCTGGTTTCGAAAGTTTCTTTTTTCTTTTTTCATTTTTAATCCACTCGATCCACCCAGAAGGTACACAGACTTTCCCTTTGTCCCGCGGGGGAAAAAAATTTTAATTCTTCGGTGTGACGGCCGACGGAAGGTTCGCTGAATAATCACTCCCGAGCTTCCCACGGGGAATTTTTCGTTTCCTTTGAGCACTGGAAAGTTGTACTTTCATGGAACGCGCGAGTGTTTTCAACCGTGACGATTTCGAAGTACGCTAAAATGAAATATCCGATACAGGCCGTTTGCTATACCACGCGCGGCCGAAATTGCGATGCGATTAAAAAGAAGGAGGGTCCTTGTGCGCAAGCGAATGGAAGAGTCGAACTCTGCGTAAAAAAGTATTATACCAAATAGGGCTCGTAACTAATAATTACTGAGATATTCTAAAACTTATTTTTTAAATATTAAAAATGAATTGTAGAACGATAATAGGAAAGCAGGCTAATATAAAAAGTTGTTCGTTCACTCATAATCCACTTACAATGCACTTAATAGTAATGCAGTTTTGTCTGACAAATATTTTAGCAATTATTCATAAATCACCAACTACCCGAACGATTGAACTCTGAACGGATTGAACTCTGAACGAATTGAACTCTGAACGAATTGAAATTATTTATAAAATTTGCTAAAAATTTATTGTCTTTACCAATTACTTCTTAAGTATAAATACACGTTCACATCAATGATAATGATATTCCGATTTTATTCTCGTCATGCAGAAGCTTTCAAAAGAAAATAATTAATTTAAAAATTAAAAATTAATTTAAAACAAGTGTAATTTAACTTACAATGGAGGTACTGAGGAATTGACTAAATCGTTTCTACTCTATTAATATAAGAAATAGCATTTCAATTTTACGGAAACAACTTGGAACAATTTTACTATACAAGCATCGTCTAAAGTATGGAAATCAGAAATCTGGTTATCAAGGTTAGCGATTGTATATGAAAACAGAAGGTAATAAAAGGGGGCTCGGCCATCCGTTTCTTAACGAATCACCTAACTTGTTATCAGAGGGGAACATTCGAAACGACGATGTCGGAACTGCTCGAAGGAACTGATAGAAACTTCTGAGAATAGGAGCGAATGAAAAGTTCCCTGACCACATCAATCACCGTTGAAAACGGAGTGACCAGATAGAGATGCACTCGATCAGCAGGAAGACTTTTGCTGACGCATCGATTTCTGGCAACTTGATTTGTTCTTTGATCACGGACGTGATAATTCATCCATTCCAATTCCATGTTTCCTTGCATGTTGTTAACGATGTCTTATTTTGTACTCATTCAATTTATTTTACTGTATGCTTCTTCTTATCGTTGTGATTACTAGATCGCGGATCTTTATGCAAAATAAAATTTTTTTGTAAAAATCGCAAGAGACTTGCACGCTAGATTTCATCTAGCGATTGTCACTACTCGGAAGTCTCAACTTTGCATTATCGAGAAATGATCCGAGGCCTCGTGGATCCTTGCAACCTCGTGTACGAATACAGTGGATCGTCGAGTGTGCCAGCACGTCCGCGGCGATCAGAACACCCCCTTAAGCTTCCTCTAAGCATGCCAAGTGTCCGCGAGGTGCGCCGTAAAGAATAGAAGATCAACGAGATGTTACAGGTATATATGAACCCGGTTGGATTAAGCGGTAGTAATTAACCGTTCACGCGTACAATTTATCGGATTTCATAGAGGGGTTGGCGCAGAGCGGCGGACCAAAGCCCGCTATAAATTCAAAAGTCTTTCCGCCGGGCACGCTTTCGGCGATCGTAAAAGCGTCGGAGCATGCTCGTCGGTTAACAAATGCCCGGCCCGCTAGCTCCCCTTTATTTCTCATAAGAATTATTCCGACGATGGGCAAGAAAGTAAAACGCCGGCCCGAAAAAGATATAATGTCCCGGGACGGTGTGTGCCACGCGTTTGTCAACGCTGGTGCGGACCAAGAGTCCCGGCCCGACTCGGCCCGCCGCGCGCGTTGCTAGCAATAAACCTCGAATCAGCCGCCGCGCAGACCAACAAGAGCCGATAGACGGCAAACAAATGTTCGCGCGGGAACGTTTTACTGCTGTCCCGCCCGTGGACCGACCTCGGGCCGGCCAATAAAATCTTCGAAAATGTGAGATTAATCGCGCGATAAATCCGCGACGAAATAAAGCATGGCTGACAGAAATGAACGCGGACCTCTCGAGCCGCGCGTAGATTTAAAGGATGAACCGGGGTCGACGAACCGTCGCGACATCATAGACAATTGTTGTTCACTGTATTTATCCAGTTTTCGGCTCTGACTTTTCTCACCGTGCACCGCTATTCTAACGTTAACAGGCGGAAATTGGACCCTATGCATTTTTCGAGCAAAATGAAAAAAAAAACTTGGTTGGCAAGATTTTTGTGAAATTTTATTGACCGAGAAAGGAAAAGAAATTTGTTCATGAAAAATGGTTCACATGGTATTTTCCTTGCACGTTCTAGTTGACATTGAAACGGCGATCACGGTAATAACACGACCTTGAAGTGAATATTATGATTTTTTAATAAATTTAAATTTAACTAATTATTTTTTAAAATAAATGATAACTAGTATAATGTTGATATTGTAAAATATATTTCATGTGGCAATATTTTATATTTAATTTTTTTAAATAAAATAAATATAATTAATTAAATTAATTTATGTTTTCATAAGGTGTGCAAGCAGCGTGGACCAGCGTGTACACGAGAAAAGAATGTTTCGGCCGTCGCTGAAGTCGGAAAAAACACGGCGAATCAACGAAACCTGTGGGATCGCCGCAACGGCGCGGCGGCGGAGCCGTCAAATTGTCAACGAAGAAGAGCAATACAAGGAAATACGCGGTATCTGTTTGCCCCGCAGCTGCGTGCTCGGCAATAACAGTAATTGCTGCTGCCACGTGCACAGCGGGAAAAGCTGATACGTTCTGGCGGGGACGATGCATTTTTGCCGCGGTGTTTCGTGTGATTTATCGCGGGGTGTGCCGGTCGGCGGACAGGAAAACAAGAAAAGAAACATACCCGCCCTTTTGTCCGGACAATTTTTTAGCGGATAAAAATTTCGTAGCTGTAGTAGAAAATAACAAAAAAAAGATATGTATGTAGAGTGAGAGTGAAGGGAAGAGCGACGGAAAATATCGAGTAAAAATAGTTGTTGGCGCGGCGAACACGGTGAAACTTTTGGGAAAGATTCCGGCGATGTTTCATGCCTTCTATTTTTACTGAAGTTCCGTGCCGGTTCCTCGAACGCGCGGTGATTTGTGAAGGATGAAACTAGCAGACCGTGCACCCGTATGAATTAAATGTGTTTTTTTTTTTTACACCGTCGGTCGATGGCCTGTACAGATGATAGCACTCCCGTCGAATAAGAGCACCGCACGGAGAAAGAACGATTCTTTTTCTCGCGAAACTTCGATCGGCCGTTAATAAATCCGGAGAATTCGAGTCCATCCAGAAATAAAGTGACTCTCGTTAATAATTAATACAGATTTTAACATTTTACGATCGATAAAAAATTGAATATTTACTCTCGTTAATGTTCGAAAGATGTTTAAAAAATGATAGCTTTCTCGATATTCGACCGTACGATTTGAACTTTCTCGAGAAGTTGGAGCAATCGGTTTACTGCACGATGTGACAAGAAATTTTTGAAAAATTGTGGGTCGATATAATATCACCGAAGAAAATAAACGATGATTGAAAACAATTCTATTTTACGTGATAATAACACCTGTTTGATATCGAAAATTTTTTAAGAACTCCGAAATACACAGATGTTCCAATGTCGAAATCTGGAGCCACGATAAGTGTCGCGATAGTCATTGTGTAAATTGGTTCGGGCTCTCGGGGTCGCGTACCGCACGTTATCGGGGTAGGTAAGTGATCTCAGAAATGGCAGCTGTTATCACTCTCCAGACCAAGTATCGTTCAGTGATAAGCATCGAGTGGAAATAAAATAGAAAGTTCCGCGCTCCGCAGAGTTCCTAAAATTGTTGACGATGTGTTCCAACGCTACAAAGCGAGATTCAAGTGTGAGGGCGATGTACGTGTATGTATAAAGCTACAAGAACATGCGATAAATTCTGATAAAACGTAGTTGGAAACAGTCGAGTCGGAAAGTAAGTTAACGATTGACATATGCAGACGAATGCATATTCAAATGATCTGAGAAATCGTTCCTTTCAAGGAGGTACAACATTTTTCAGACACCCTGTATTTAATTATTTTAAATCGATAACATACATACTTAGCAGATTTTATTCGATATCACGAGTCTGACTCAATAGTATAGTGCAAGGGGTTAATTAAAATTTTTTAAAATTTTCTAATTTGATATCTTTCCAAAAACTATTATTAAAATGACACTGAACACGATATAATTTCAACTGTATTTAGTAGTTTCATCGTCGGCGAGCTCGCGACAAAAAAAATAGTAGAAGTACACGATCTAAGCAACAGCACGGAACCGAGACTTTTTCTTAGATCAAGACTTCAAAAATCAGCAAGTGATCACAAACTTTTGGTCGACAGTGTATGTACACGACAGGGACGACCGGGAATAAACGGGGACTTTCTGAGAAAATAATTCAATCCCGAACCAGAAACTGGTTCAAGACTCAACGTTTACCGAACAAAGCGCGTAATCCTTTAATTCTCAGTAAACAAGCTTTCCACGAAACGCGAAACGCCAGTCGGAAAATCACCGCGCGTCCAGGGATCTATATGTTTCCCCTGCAGAATATTTTTTTTTATTGCTTGCTTAAAGTACTCGTCTCGCGTACAAAGTGAATCGTGAAAACTCTTATAAATATCGAAGTAAATGGTCTTGTTTCCGTGGTAAACTGGCTCGTGCTCCAGAGAGAAAGAGAGAGAGAGAAAGAGAGAGAGAGAGAGAAATATACTGCGAATAGGTTGACGCGGTATTGCATCCCGCAACTGCGAGCTCCCCGAGTAAAATTATTAAAGCGGAGAGCTACAGTCGGCCAGCTGCGGGGCGAATCGTACGACGGAATTATTCAAGCACTCGAAAACGCTAATTTCGCGCTGGAAGAAGGAACGTGTTCTGATGCACCGCGCCTCTCCTCCTCGCTTCCTCATTTCCCCGGCGCGCGCCGACGACGACCCGGTGGCATCTTATTGGATTCTCCCGTCGAAAGTTGAATTAAGGATTCCGAATTCCGTGCGCATTAAGCAGACACCGGAAGCGGAAACAAACGCCGATACCCTCCGGGGCAAAGGTGGAATTGCAATAACAGATGTGCCGATAAACAATAGGGCAGTCGGTGAATAGCTAAATTCGATGCTGATCAGTGCAGCTTAATTTTTCCTTTTTCATACGGACCTGTTAGGATGACATATTCAACGAACGAACCGTTTTCGATGTAAGACGACGACGTTTATCTCGAAATAAGAAAATCTCTATTGGCCGAATCGCTCACAGAAAGACTTGTACGTTTCCTTCGTATACTTCTCGAAAATTTAATAATAGAACGAGCTAAAAATGAAGATTTTACGGTTAAATCTGTGGCCGATTTATGAGGTAAGTTCGTGGCAGATTTTTCGAATTGATCCGAGGTCAAATGCTTAATGTGCAGGATTTAATTGCATACAAGTGCGCGCGTAGTACGGAGACCGCTGTTACAGCAGGCACAGCCGCAGAACGCGAAGATTGCAATATTTACAGTCCAACTACGCAATCTACTCGTTCACTGAATAACGAAAACAACCGTTACCACCTATTATTGCGTACGGAGTAATTGACAACGTTCTCGTCTGTTCGCGACTTCTGGTTTCGCGACCTCGAGCCGGTGTATAGAGTCACTGTCAGAGGCCTCGCTCAATCAAGATTGAATATCGTATTCATCCTCTTTCCATTTAATTTTCTCATCTTCGCGTCATTCAAATATCGAGCTCGCGGATGAGTTGGACACTTTAATTAAAGAGTACTTGCAAAACCACATAATTTCGCGAAAAGGTCTCGACACGAAGAAAGAGAAAAGATCTCGCAGAGAAAAATGTTACACCGACGACACCCGGGCGGTGAATGGAAATCGATGAAGAAGGGCCTTCCCTCTCAGTTAAATCAAGACAACGCCCGGCGAGAAGAGAAGAGAAGAGTGGGGGGGGGAGTAATACAACCGGAGAGATAGTGATGAGAGAGAGAGAGAGAGAGAGAGAACGTTTCCGGACGCTCTTCGTAATGTGTTACAAAAAGCCGAAACAATTGATGGGCTTTTGGAGATGCAGCTTTTTAATCAGAAATCCGTAACGAATTTTAACATATTTTGACTCCTGAAATTACAAATTTTAGTGTACTTTGACTTCTGAAATCACCAATTTTAACATATTGCAACTTCTAAAAACACCAATTTCAATATATTTTGACTTCTAAAATCACCAATTTGTTCATTTGCTCAATGAAATATTATAACAATTGACACGTTGATATTAATTGTTAGCAACATCTATTTTTTATGCATCCGTACGCTACACCGCACCGTACACTTTTTCTTCGACTCATTTCTATATGTAGAATGACACCCTGTATAATATTTGTGCAATGTCCCCTACGGTTTTCAATAAAATATTCTATAACGGCACAATTAGCGAATTTTTCGAGCTGCGTATCGCATGACCGATACCACCGGAAACATCCTCGAACAAACGATGAATTATGGATTTATAATCTCGCGGAAAAATGAGGGGTTCGAACTGGTTGCCAATTAATTCCCGTTTGCGCGGAACGGACGAACCTCTACCCTCTGTTCAAACCATGTTTCCGCTTGGAACCTGCGCTGCGCGGCTCGGCGGTACGATCCCTGATCGACGCGTCCGACGGTGTAATGAAAATTTATGAAACAACGAGACTCGCAGGCTAACCCATGGAATTAATTTTGCCCGCTCGGTTCGCGCAATAGGGGATCGTAGTAGGGGCAGAACCGTTTCGATAGCGGCCAAAGAGAATTTGCTATTTTATTTTTTTAAAGCGCTGGAGCGCGATGCGAAATGCTCTGACAAAAACTAATTACTTCGATTCTACCGGAGAAGATGATAAAGGCAGCGCAACAAAATCAGGTGCCGCGTGTCTCTCGCAGTGAGATGGTTTCATGGTCACCGAGAAGTGAGATGGGGGTGTCGGAACTAGCCGTGGACGGACGTACATGCTCGCCGATAGCGAGGTTAGGCTGGCTTGCACGGCTTCCGGGACCGTCGCTAAGATTCTAAAAGACTAGCGAGCTTCGAAGTTTACGATACGCGTTTCTTGGAATCCGGGAAGGTAAAGTTAACAGAGACTGAACCTTGCTAAATTGACTAACGCTAAGTGCCACATGTTGCCTGCAGGCAGGCCTACTAAAGAAAGCAATTACCTGCGACGGAGAACTAATTAAATTTACAGATGCTCAGGCGTCTCTTTTCTCAACATACGCCCAACTCGTGTTATTAAATTATTTAGCGGATATCGGTTCGTTTAAACATTGGACACTTTAGCACTATATTTTCTTTAAACATATCGCGATGAGAATCTTGCAGAATTCTCCGAGCAATCGATAAACAATCGTCACGCCGTGCCTCCTTAAACAAGACGATATTATCAGAGGGATAATTAAATAGATAGAATCAAATATTTATATGTAAAAATGCTGAATTATTTATTTTTGGACGCATTATTTACATTTTGTTACGGCTACCGAATGCTCAACGCAGACTGGTTTGTTGCACACGGTTTTGCACATAGTTTTTATCTGACAATGTTCACCTGACAAACTACTGCAGATATCTCATTAGGTTTGGTAATAATGGTATAAAAAATAGGACATTCCATAAAAAAAAAAACAGAGTTGACCTTCAAAACGCCACCCAAATGAAAAACTGATACTGCCCCCCTCTTTCCCCCTCGAGATCCTTGAACACGCGTTTCACACTTTTCTAATATCTTTCATACTTTTCGAGATATTCGGCTGGAAAGTTTTCAAAAGAACACCCTGTGTTACGAGTTGCCTTGATTCTGCCACTTAGATAACTAGCTCGTTAGCAGGTAACGACTCCTGCGATGAAACATTTGTCAGTGTGTCGCCTGCCTTCGCGCCTTCTGCATGTAACTGGCTCTGATAGAGTCGATCGTCTGCTAGATGCCAGATATTGCAACGACGACGACGACGCGACGTTGCACCTGTGCAACGTATGAGACTTCTCAGCGGTCAAGCTAAACAGTGAGCCATGAATCAGCCGTGAATTATCTACATATTGCCGGGTGTGCACAGTAGCGCACGCACACACGCGCGTCTCGTGAAAATTGAATCGCCCACGCGCGAAATCTGTCGTAATCTCGAGCGGATTTATGATCCTGTACCTTTTATAATCGCGCGTTTGTAGGTGATAAATGACATCCTGAGACTCCTATCAAAGGGTAAAGCCGGATCGAGGTAGTCATTTTTCGTCACGACATTTTTCGTCATGGAAGTTGGTAATACATACTAATTAATACATTTGACAAGGACAATTGTAACAGTGAATAAATTGAATTCACCTCGAACAGTCATTAAGTGTACAGATCCAAGAAGTATTTCAACACTAAATACCCGATTCTCGAAAAATTGCCGATATTTAAACAGTAATAATTTCGTAAAAAATGACCACACGATCATAAAATTTGACTCATTTTAAAGCTGAAAGCCTCTACTTTTAAAATCCATCGTTCATTTTATTCCAAGACCTTTTTTCATGACGTAGCGAGCGAGAAACTGAAGACGCGTTTCTTATCGAAAATGTTACACGTTCAAACATCTGTGAAGACTTTGAAAAATTTTTCTTGTGACTGAAACCAACATAGATTTCAAGATTGAAGCTTCCTCTTTACAACGACACCTTAAAAATTGATGTACGATTTTTTTTAGCCGTTCCATCGAGCTTCGAATGAGAACTTCTCCGTCAACTGGTATAAGTTACACCAAGGGGGCTGTACACGACCGAACTCGTTCCTCATTTTTGTTGCATAAAACAGTGAAAAAAAATCGTACATTAATTTTTAAGGTGTCGTTGTAAAGAGGAAGCTTCAATCTTGAAATCCATGTTGGTTTCAGTAACAAGAAAAATTTTTCGTGTCGAAAATCGCATGAACATCCATAATTTTTCAATTACAATGTCAAAATTACATCGCAAGGTGAATCAACTGCAGATGTTATTTTTTCTCACTCCCGGAGTTTTCAAGGTCCTCTATATTTTCTTCTCGTAAATGTATTTCTTTTTCCTTCCTTTCATATTCCGGTTGCAATAGAGATGCATACATGACCTCGAAGTGACCTCTGACTTTCGATGGCTACATTTAGGTGTGGACCACTCTGTATTCCTGTTCTCGTTGAATTCTCTTGAAAATGTTGTGAAAAATTTCAACGTTAACTTCCGAATTAGTTTTCGGTGAACAACAAGTTTGACCTTTTCTAGTTTCATACACGCGACTCAGCTCTCATAAAGGAGTAACAATGTGGGGCAAAAACAGAAAAAATTCAACACCGGGAAAAATTTTGCGAACACCTTTCGCGGAAGAGAGCTTTATTCAAATTTACCGTGGAGGTGCAACATCTAGCGTAACAATTCGCCGGGAATTTTCATAATCGTGTAATGAATATTAATGCTGTAATCGGACCGGGGCAATATCAGGACAAAACACCTGTGAATAACGACGTTCTGTTTATTTACAGAAAATAATTGCGTGGACGGACTTCGAGACAATTATACTATGTTTATGTTTATTCCTTCCGTGTTGTATAAACATAGAGCGACAAGCGCCCGAAGCGGACCGAAAAGTAATCAAAATTTTTTTTGCTGGCGAAAAACATTTATTTATTAAAAAAATCTTAAATACTAATCAACAAAATAATTTCCATCATTTTCTAACACTTTTTGCCAGCGTAAAGGCAGTTGTCCGATTCCCTTTTTAACCCTTTGCACTTGAAGCTATTTTAACTTAAAAATTAAACATTTCTTCCAACCTAGAATAATTCCATTCTATATTATTTTTCTTCATTTTATGGTTATAGAACTGATAATACCTCATAACATACTTAACTGTTTAGTAACTGATTAGATACCAATTTATTTAATAATGTAAACAATATTTTAAATAATGGTACAGCAATTTTTAGCGGCGACTCCGTGGTCGCCACTCGAGTGCTAAGGGTTAAAAAACTAACTGCGAATGAGCTCATCGAAGAGATTTTTATTACTTTTCGGTCCCCCTAATAGTAGAACAATAAGCGGCACTTCTTGGACGACCTAATAATTGCGATGACGAGCAGTGTCGAATAGACCGGAAGAAGTCTTCGTTCGCGATCGGTTAATCGCAGTGGTCGTTCCCTATCGGATTTACGTAACGAAGGACTCTGGAGGTCTTAAACCATTGTTAATCTTGATGTGAAAGCCGCCTTCGGGGCGAACGAGGAATTCATTAAAGGCGGAGAGAGAGAGAGAGAGAGGGTCGACTCCCAGAGCGGCCAGATTTATAACGCGATTCAACATTTCAAAGCGGGTGCCGGCCGCGCGTTCATAGTTACGCGGTTAACCGGCCGCGAATTAGCGACCAATGGATTAATTTCTGCTAATTTCCGGCTGTTTTACCGCGAGCGCGTGTCTAATTGCTGAAATGGACGAAACACGGTTGGAGAGATATGCGAAAAGCGGCGGCGGGACTCGTCGCGCGACAAAATCACTAGATTCCATTTTAAAACCATCGGGGACGTTCCTCGGGCATCGTTATAACGTGGATTTATAGCGGCACGCTAACTGGAACTGTATCTCTCGTCGCGGGTGTGCCGCGTCGCCGGGAAAATTTATGTCGCAAAGCGTTTCGACGACATTTACGAGATTCAAATGGATTTAAAGTTGTATCGGCACGACGGTGCTGTCTTGCCGCAAAACTGTGAATAATTGAAGAAAGGCGATCTGCATATTTCAACGCCTACCCCGCGTTCAACAAACACGCTGTTTTATTAATTACTTACTTTCCTTTATCAATTACCAGCAGGTCGCGCAGCGTCTATTTGATTTACGTTCGTTTATCTCGCCGGATGCTCCTGTCTCCCTTTTATCATCTCCTATAGAAATGGAGAACTTATCTGCGAAGCTCTACTGGGAAAATTAAACGAGCGTGCGCGTTCAGAGGTTCAAGGTATCGGGTAGAATAAATAAATGTGAATCACGAGTTACGTAGTAAAAATTATTTAATACCGAATGTCAACGAGAAAGCAAAAGCGTCACGATAATATTGCGCAATTCGAAATACGAACGCAGTCAGCTTTCTATCTTCTAACTCTGTCGGGTAAAGGAGGGTCTTATACAGGGTGTCCCAAAATTCCTTCATCTCCCGTAAGTGGAAGGTTCCTCGGGTGATTCGAAGCAAAATTTTCCTTTGCAAAAATGGTTGCCGCAGCTTCGTTTGGGAGTTATTAACGAAAAACAGACTAATCGATACAAAACATATTTTTTAAATTTTCATTAAGGGCCCAAATAAAGAAGTTTTGAAAAATGCCTTTTTTAGAAAGTTGCTTGAAATCAACTGAGGAATCAACCCCTATTTTTTATGCAAACCGTCAAATTAAATTTCAAATGGATGTATATTATAAATTAAAAATGTCCTTAAAGACAGCAATGTAAAATGAAAAAACTCCAAGATTATACAATAAAAATGGATAATTAAACATTAAACCATTAATTAACCGTTTAATGCGAGAAGACATATTCTTCATTGTAGAAATCAATGCATAAGAAAAATTGTGAAATCATTTTATTAAATAATCGCGTAAAGTCTTGGTCGAAAGTTGAAATGCATCGTGTTTTACGAAACTCTACGCAGTAAAACAGAAAATTTCCTGTCATGCCACCCTATCCAAGTATTCTCAAGTTAAAATACAGTTACCCGGGGAACTTGCGTTTGTCTTTTGTGCAAGTTCGATGTCGAGCACAATAGAACGACGTTAACTCGAAACAATATTACCGTCTGCTTGGGACTCTGGACGACTTTCCAAGGGAAAAGTGACTGATTAACCAACAACGTGTAGTGGGTATACATGGTGGCCCCTTTCACTGGGAACGATTCACTGTTCCACGAAGACAGTTGTCGAAAATTGTTGCACAAGTTGTTTAGTGACAATCAAATTATAAGGACACTAACGTACACTATTGTATTATATTGTATTATACTAATCAAGAATCCTTTTGATTTTTTCATTTCAGATAAGCGGACCGATCGGAATCGTGTCAGCCAGTAGGGCAGCTTTGTTTAAACACACCTTGTTTAACAACAGGTAATTCAAAAAATTGAAGTTGTCAATATATGATTTCTTCTGTATTAAAACCGTTAAGGGAAGAAACAACATTAAATTTGGTTTCTACTTCTTGCAATCGATGCAGACAATTTTTATTTTGCGTAAAGGTCCGCTGTCTAGTAATAACGTAACGTAGAATATATATATTGATGTGTTCCCAGGTGGGATGGGGAGGTACACGAATAAACCCGTACCACCCACACGACTAAAAGAGACCATTAGAATTTCGCCGCGCGCCTCCCTTTTTCTTCGTTTGAATGTTCGCAGTTCATAAACCTAGCGTGTAAACATGTGTTGCTAAATGGAAGGACGAGAATAAGGGGGACAAGAGCAACAAAAGGTATATGCCTCGTTGAATCGTCGAGTCGTTAGGCGAACTTGAGCAAAGTGGAACCATATTTAACCGTCTTCCGTGTGCAGCAATGTTCCACGGCTTATAACATTGCACGTATTCGCACGTTAGCCAGCGGATCCTCCGAAATTTTGACTCGCTTTTCACGCGTCGGACATGACAAACGAACCACGCGACACACATTCCAGCGAAAAACTGTTTTGAAACTTCCTCGAGCGTAGAAAATAGGAATCTTACGAAGTATATTAAATATTATAAATGTTTAAAACATAAGTTATGTATATGTAAAATACACACATGTTATGTATGAATCTACAATGAATAAATAAAGACAATGTAATAAAGAAAGCATATCCGAGTATACATTTATTGAACCACCATTTTTTCTCGAACGTCCGACTTGTCGTAAAGTTATACTACTGATTTCCGTAAAAATGTACGCCAGCCTGACTTGTCGTCGAGTTCCTTTACTCGCTTGGAATTGCAAAAGTAGCGAAACTCTGAAAAACAAAATTTTTCCGGCATCTGGCTTGTCGTTGAGTGGTACTACTGAATTTTCGTGCCACCTCTTTCGATATCATACTCTCCTATTACAAAATTGAATTTTCCAGATTTCTGAAAATTTTCGGAAATTTTTGGATTTCTACTACGAGAAGAGGACAGTAAAGTTTTTACAGAATGAATCGAAACGTTCAGAACCTCCGCCGTGTTGACTTGAGTTGTTTGACGAATTGTTAAAACGACCGTATAATACGGTTTAAGGCAATAAATAAATAATAATAAATTTAATTGTATCATATTTATGTATTTATCGATCTAAAAGATCAAGGTGATCTCTCCCAGAGTATTTTGGTCTCTCCGGTTGGCGTTAGTATTCCGCCTGCGATCCGAATTTGATTAAATTGGACAACCGGCTGCAGCAAGCCCGTAAAAAGGCAGTTTCCCGCGTAAGTGATAAAAACGCGACTGGTAAACATTTTAATGAACTGCGCGCGCTAATCGATTCGGGGCCGGACAGGCCGCGAGGCCAATTATAAACTCAATCTCTGGCTGACGTTGCGAAAATTGGATTTCCGCGCTGGAATTACGTTCCGCTTCTTATTCAAATTACCCCGATCCCGAAAGCGTCGCGCTAGCGAAACACTTCGGGGTAGAAACGATGATATCACACGCTGCTGGGCCGCTCTCCTTCGAAGAAGAACCGAAACTGGCTGACACCACCGAACGAAAATCGATACGAACGAGATCACTTTCGGTTCTTACGTACAGGGTGTCACCAAGTTCTCTGTCTTACGGTTATTTAAACAGTCGATCGCAAAGTGCACCGCGACAAAATTCAACACTTTTTTATTTGGGCCTATACTAGAAATTTAAAGATCAACATTTCTGTAGATCTGTGTCAGTTGTATGCATTAAAAGTTTCATCGAATTTGGAAAAAACGACAGTCATTGAAAAATATAGTCCAAAATTGTGAAAAACTGCAATTTTTACTATCTTTAAATAGGTTTAATCGATACCGATCTACGAAACGTGCTCTCTAAATCTTCAATACAAGCCCTTATAAAAAAGTTAAAAAATGTAACTTTCAGTATTCTCTCTTCAATTCCGGGGAATTGGAATTTTTTCAAAAATTCTTTTCACGTTACGTAAAAAAACAATTGTTCTAACTTGTGAAAAAAGCCAAGTCGTATGGTCCGATATTAAAAAACTTTTTTTTTAAGAGTGTCCGAATGCTAGCGGGAGTCGCTGTAGGTAACGGAACGCTTGGTTGTAAAATACGAAAAACCGGTCGCGTCCTCTGAGAAGAACCGAATGTAGCGGACGACCGAACAAAAATCGATATGGTCGAAATCACTTCCGGTCCCGGCGTGGAATAGCGGTAGCGTGTCATGGCGTGGCGTGGCGTGGCGTGGCGTGGAGGAGAGGCTTAAACGGTCGATCGTACATTTCTAAACGGGCTCGGAGCGAACAATTTTCCGTAGAACCAGCTTCCCAGGGGCGACGAATGTCCCAGGAAGCATTACCACGTCGAATATATCGGCGAATTGAAGGCGGGCCGACTCGGGCCGGGCTGGCGAGACCGAACGCAAAGTCAATTTAACAGAACGGAACCGACGGGACACGAAAATCGAGCCGGTACGTGTCCCGCGGAGGGATTAAAGTAATTTCATTGCTCCTCCCCAATTGATGCGCGCACTCGGTACGCTGAGGAGTGGAAACTGCCCGCCAACGGCTGGAAACGTGACTCGTGACGGCCAACGGCAGAGAAAAAAAATATAGCGGAAGAAAAGATTGACAGAGAACAAAGAAAAAAAGGAAAAATCTGTGCGTTGCTCGGACTGTGATAGTGGACGTTGCGTAACGCTTCGCGCGTCGGCTTAACTTGTGCGAATTGTTTCCTAGAAAAAGGAAACTATTTTCTTTTATTGTTGTTTTTTTTTGGCACACAAATTTGGATCATTAACTGGGGAACACGATGTGTTCAAAACGTTTGGAAAAACACAAAAAACTTTGCTTTTTAGTGTGACGAGATCGTGAAATATTAATATTTTCAACTTGAAAAAAAATATTTCAATGGAAGCAAAGAACTTGCGAGGGAGGCGGCGTAATCAGAGGGGGCCAAAATTTGTGCATTTACTATTCGCAATTTTACTATAATTATCCCCAATTTAAATGAAAATAAAGGAAGATTGACAGAAAAAACATAATTTTTCATCTGTCATCTGACCAGTGGTGTTAGTGTTAATTCGCGGTAATTGGGACGAGCACCCTAAGGTTGACAACAGACTATTGAATCGCGAATACGAGTGACGCATGATGCTAAAACGGCAACGGTGCTGTGCGGTGCGGTGCGACCATCGCGGATGGAAACGCCGGAAAACGGCTAGCCGAAGTTTGGCGGACGGTGATTAACCCGCATACCTCGAAACAATGGGGTTAACGAAGATTCGCAGAAACCTTCCTGACCCTGTTCATACTCGACGATAATTGATTTACTGCCTACGCGCGTCGCGTCGTGTCGCGTCGGGTGAGAACTGACGATGCGAAAGACCTCGGTGAAGTCGTTACACGGAGAATCGAACGTGTAATTGGAGTGTTTTCGCTGATTGCGTTTCGCACGACTGACTGGACTGCCAAATTTCACGAGCTCTTTTCAATTTTTTTTTCTTATCGCGAAAGCAAATCTGTTTCGATTACTAACGAAACGAGTGAAGTAAACGATAAGCATCGATTTCTGTGTCGCGAACATCACAGATAGCACAGAGACGTCTCCGAGACGTCTGTTGTCGGACAGTCGGACGTCCTAAAGACGTCTGTTGCAGGATATTCGGATATTCTGTTGCAGGATATTAAAATAAAAAATTTGTTTGCGGTCCAAGGATGATACGTGATAATCTTTTAAGAAAATGACACATTGTGTACGTAGCAAGCAGCGAAAATATGAAATAAACAAAATTTCAATGAAATTTCCTTGTTATCCCCGCGTAACCCGAACGAGTAAAAATAGGTATCAAAGAGTAACAATAAGTTCGCGCTCCTCCGTTGGCAAGCGTCGTTCGAAAAATAAACCACCGGGCACGCTCGTCCTTCGAGCTCGATCTCAGCGACAGGCGTTCTGCATACCAATTCGTTCGATGGAACGGAAAATCGCCAGGAAGCGAAAGTCTCGCAGCATCGACTCCATTCGGGCCGCGTTCTTTTATATCGCAGGTTAATAAACGATCTCGCTTGACGTCGGGATTCAATAATTTTCGTCGGCTCGAAAGGGACAGCATTTTCATTCCGCCGATAGAAGAGAATTTATGCGACCCCTTAGGACGACAGCCATAAAGAGTATAACGGTCACTGCTTCCGTGTTCGAGTATCGAAATTTCTAATTGTAAGACGATTTTGTCAGGGAGAAAATCCGGGTCCAGTGATCCGCAAGATAGTTCACGTTGATACCGTCGAATTTCGTCGAATATTCCGAAATGAACACGACACATCTGAATTGATAAACGGGCTTTGTAATTTGCATATACGCCCCGCGTTATCAAATTATTCATTATTTCTCATTGAACGTGTTTGATCGTACGCGATCGATACATATGTAGTCGGTGTAGAGAGCAATTTTTCTGATTGGTTTTCTTATTGATGGTACGGAGAGATTGAAAATTAGACTCATAAATTCATTGAATGAATTGTTATATTAATTGTTTATTCGCGGAATTAAGTAGATTTTAAACGGAACATTACGTAAAAATTTGCTAACATTGCAAATAACTTTGTTAGCATTGTAGCATTTCAATTATTTTGGCCCTTATACCCAAGATGTTGAAATAAAATACACAGTTCCGAAAGAACTCAGCGTTCAAAGGAATTGTTGGGGTATCTGCTGATACATTGTAACGGGTGTATGCGCCACTAATTAGACTGAGAACAATTCCACTACAACCACATTCCTCAACATAAGACACTACGGTATCGTTGAATTCCAACAATATTTTTGTGAGTTTTTTTTTAATAAACTTTCTTAATCAATATTCCGTTGCTCGTTTTCGCGTGGAATGACAACCATTGACAACTTTCAACAATTTCGAAGAATTTTGAATTTCATCCACTCAATTCCGCTACAAACGCATAAAGATCCGTTGTCCAGCGATAACCATTCGAAGAATACCGAGCAGACGATTCCGTTTGCTCGGGGTACACATTTCGCGGAGCGGACTTCTCGAACTTTGCCGAGAAAGCGCGCAGTCAGCCTGAAGTATGTCCGTCATTCCGCAGCATGGGTGTGTCTAGGTAGTGCTCCGCATGGAAGGAGAAGATTCGCCGATACTTTCCACCTTAGCTGCTTCGGAGTTACGCGAAACTCGATCGTGGCCGATACGTAACGTTTCTCACAATGTGCATCCGTAACTTCTCGGTTTATGGGGGTGTATATGACAAGAAAAAAGTAAGGTGGCGGTGTTCATGGCCCCGTTCGGTTTTATTGCGACCAGAAAAGTGGGAGGGTGCGCCGAGGAGAGAGATTAGACACGGAAGGCCGAGGCGGTGATCGGGCTCGATTACAAGCGAAAGTATCCTTAACTCTCACGAGATCGCAGGATGCTTTCTATCCTCGAGAAATCCGTTATCGCGAGAACCGCGTTCGCGTGAACGAGCGTCTAATGCCGGCGAATCGATCCGCACAAACACGGAAAGAGATTGTTTTCCAGCGGGGTCCTTACGTAATCGGAGACTCCGCCCGACGCGAAGCGACGATCTCCAGCGGTTAAACAATTTGCATATTTTCGATCCCACGATAAATCGTCAATTTTACGTGTTCGCCGAGACTCCGAGCGCGGCAATAGCCGGCGAAACGAATGGACAGAGACTCGATCGACGTATTCGAGAAGTTGGCCAGAATACGATTTTTCAAATGACCAATGGTCGCCATGATTTTTCAGGCATGATAATCTGACGAAGAAATGTTTCGAACAAAAGTTCATCTGTAAATCCCAATACAAACGTTTATAAGCCACTTTTCTTTTTTATAAAGAATTAGGGTCAACTGCCGATAATTTGGCAACAAAAATGTTTCGCGCAAAAGTTAATCGGTATTCAGTCATCTATAAATCCCATAGAGACGTTAAAATAAAAAATGATGGTCAACTAAATTTTTTAAATGCCACTATGTATTCTTTATTGTTGTAGCTGACGTCGAGACGAATCCAACTACTCGCTGCGCTGTGCACGCAAGTCTTAAAATAATGCTAAAATTGTTTCGATAAGTAATGTTGTAATCATATTTGCAAGTACAACTGAAAAATAGAGCAACAAATGTGGAAACGTGAAATAATTCCGCACCGTTTGAATGCGAGAATTTAGTTAACCCTCGCATGGTATTTTGCCCTAACATGCAACGGAATCGTTTAATCTGTCTCGCTATGCGTCGCGTTAGGTATCACCGAGGAGCTTTCCCTTTTTCCGTTTCTGCGAAGCATAAACCAGAAGAGCCTGGCTTTTGATGCAACCGCCCGATGCAGATTGTGTAACATTAATTCTGACGTGCGCCTCTGTTGCCGTCTGCGAGTTCATACGTTTCAAAGGATATACGAGAATTGTGACATCTAGATGGGTATGTACGCGAAGGAGACAGAAGATTCTATTATCAGAAGTTCAATGCAAAATAGGGCGATACACGCTTCAACGTTGTCGGAAGAAACTTTGAATACTATGGTAGCTACAGTGGTTCCGTGAAGTATTTCAACACTAAATACCCGATTCTCGAAAAATTGCCAATATTTAAACAGTAATAATTTCGTAAAAAATGACCACACGATCATAAAATTTGACTCGTTTTAAAGCTGAGAGCCTCTACTTTCAAAATCCATCGTTTATTTTATTCCAAGACCTTTTTTCATGACGTAGCGAGCGAGACACTGAAGACGCGTTTCTTATTGAAAATGTTACACATTCAAAAGTCTGTGAAGACTTTGAAAAATTTTTTTCGTGACTGAAACCAACATGGGTTTCAAGATTGAAGCTTCCTCTTTACAACGACACCTTAAAAATTGATGTACGATTTTTTTTAGCCGTTCCATCGAGCTTCGAATGAGAACTGCGCCGTCAACTAGTATAAGTTACACCAAGGGGGCTATATACGACTGAACTTGTCCCTCGTTTTTGTTGCATAAAACAGTGAAAAAAAATCGTACGTCAATTTTTAAGGTGTCGTTTTAAAGAGGAAGCTTCGATCTTGAAATCTATGTTAGTTTCAGTCACAAGAAAAATTTTTCGAAGTCTTCACAGACGTTTGAATGTGTAACATTTTCAATAAGTCTTCAGGTTCTCGCTTCCTACGTCTTTGAAAAAAGATCTTGGAATAAAATGAACGATTTTGAAAGTAGAGGCTTTAAATTATTTACAAAATCTCGAAATTTGTCGGTATGACTATTTAACGTTCCTGAAATACATTAATTAAACGTATATTGGAATACAGCAGTCTCATTTAATCACCTCGTTACAAACATAAGACCCACTGCAATGGCACTAAAAGGGAAAAATATATTTTTTTTTGTTACAGCTAGATACGCTCGGTATCTAGTTTCCCGTACTTGTATAATTATAATTAGTCCGTGGAATTTTATGCAAATCCACATTTTTCTATGCAAATTCGAAGAAATTGAAATGATATAGAATTCTGTTCCCTTCGCGAAATGGTTTCAGTAAATTGAAGATAAAATGAAACAACTAGGATACAGTTTTTCATTTTAGAATTCTTTTCGATTTGTACATCAAACACATAAAAGTTACTATCGCAATATAATCCGTTTATTGTTAATCTTAATAATAATAACCGTAGAAATTACTCACGTTACGTTGGTATATCTGTTTTCTCGTTTACGTACCTGAAACAATAAAATTTCGTAAGGTGAGACAAGCATGTTTACATCTCCGGATACGGACGAACATAATATTATCGCACTGCCAAGTTAATAGGGGTCACATCTGACCCGCGCGCTCAATCTGTCCGTCACAGACAAATCCAAAAAAAGCTCGGACACGTGGTCTGCTTATTTTGTCTCTAGAATCAGCAGAGAAAAATTTTATAATTATACTCTAAGAGTATTTTCGACGACGAGAGAAATTAGTCTGAGAAAATCGCGACAAAACAAGAATCTCAAAACGATTTATCCAGTCACGGGCGATCGGCGTTCGTCCTTTTTCGACGGCCGCGTAAAATCGTTCTCCTTTTTCATAGAGGAGTACGAACGGCGCTCGATTAGTCAAACATTTAGAAGCCGCGCCGCGAGAACTCTGCCAAATTGTTCCTTTCATCTCGAATGATCCATGGAAGCGGGAAATGCTACAGTCAAAGGGCTATAATCCCGCGAGGACCAGCCGGCAGGAAGCATTTTATAAATAAATGCGGACCCAGCGAATGACTAAGTAAGAAATAATAGCTTTGCAACCAATTAGTAGGGACGTGAAAGATATTTAGACACGACGTCCACCGCATGGCCAAACGCTAAGGGAAGCGTTATTCAAACAATCCTATTATCTGAAATTTCCTTTGATGTCTATCTCGGAAGTCGAACCCGTCGCGTCGCGTCTCGTCGCGTCTCCTATCGAGCCGCCTCGAACTCGTCTGGCTTTAGGCCAGTCCGTGACGGATCGCCGAGGTGTTGGCCAGAGAAAACCCGTTCGACGGATATGGGTCATCCTGGAAATAGCGAAGATCCATCGATGGAGGTCTATTGTTCGCCGCGATTAACGTAGTCACGGTTAGTATTCCTCGCTTTCCCAATTGTTCCAGTGCTGCCTATCGCCACCAATATTTCTCCCGTGTTTCGGCCACGAACGGCGAAATTGCTGGTTCCGATGGTTTTGTTTCGGCCGTTGACGAACCGATCGAATATCGAGGGGAAGCAACAACCGAGAGAAGAAGTCGTGGTCTACTACAAAACGTCACGGACAACTCGAAAAGTTTCTCACCTTAGAGGCCACGCAACATTCCCTTAAGCACTATCCACCAACGATGGTCTTAAAAATCGTGTGAAATTTTCAAAGAAAATTTATCAAACACTTGCAAAACCTTTTTCTTCCGCTCTAATGTCCTACTTTTCAGACCTACGTCGGAGATATGTAAAATAACTGTACTCCTTTCTGAATGACTGTGAGTTAAAGATTTAAAAAAAAAAGGAAAGAAAGGAATACATCTTTAGTGACCTGTAGTGCAAAATAATCTCTTGAGATTCAAATTGCATTCATTTAAAAAAAAACGATTCGTATCAGCAATAAAGATACACGACACATCTCGACCATAGTACAGCGAATTCTTGGGGACGAGATATCTCGTCTGTAGCATCATACGATCGACAGCATGGTGACAAGATATCTCGTCCATTGTAGCCGAAGGATTAATAACCTAGTAGCTGATAACGACGTAAAACTATAAATAAGTAAACAAATGTTGTTAAATTCTTCTAATGTCTTTGATGTCTTAGGTTGCACTCGTCAATGTTCTCTCATAAATGCATAAAATCGATAGTTATTACTGCGGATCTTTATACAAAATAAAAATGTTCTACACCGATTGCAACAAATAGAAACTAAATTGAATTTTACTTCTTCCCGTAACGATCTTAATAGAGGAGAAATTATATATATAATAATAAAAAAGAATTTCGAACCTGGTTTTTTTGTCTAAAAATTTTACGATCTGGCCCTTTCCGAAAAAAAGTTTGCCAACCTCTTGTACATGACGATGTAACGTGGATAATAATTGTTCTCATCGGTGAGTGTCGGCGACACCGGTGGAATAAGCCTCCTGGAACCGGGAGGTTGACAACAAACAATAATATTTAACAACCTCGGGGGGGGGGGGCAGCGGATGTCAATGTCACCGTGGAGCGTTCAGGGATTTTCTTAATGGTTCGA
This sequence comes from Lasioglossum leucozonium, assembly GCA_028454225.1. Lineage (NCBI taxonomy): Eukaryota > Metazoa > Arthropoda > Insecta > Hymenoptera > Halictidae > Lasioglossum > Lasioglossum leucozonium. The sequence continues at coordinate 886,365 of CM052218.1, forward strand.
AGCGAGCAACGATTTCCGAGGTTTGCGAAACGGGCAGCAACGGGGTAGGATAATAGCGGGAAACGGGATGTTTCGAAACTAAACAGAAGCCGCGGCGCGCGACCAGGCCGAGTTTGCGGGTGCCCGATGACGGTACACGACGGCCGTCTTAAGTGCACGACCGCCGGTCGTACCGCATAAATATCTCGAATTAATTGGTGGCCGATGCACTGTATAAACACACCGAGCAACAAGCCCGGCCTCCGGCCCTGTCACATCAACGTCACGTTTCTGAAATACTCTGGCTATATCCGTCACCCACTAACACGAAGCGCCGAATCAAGTATGCACAGCCAAGCCTCGGTTTACCGGGTTATATGTCTTCGCGAGCACGTGCCTATATTCATCTTGCTTCCTTGTAGGTGCCCTCGCTGTATAGGTAATTCCTTCGGAGCCAACAAACGGTCGCCGACACTCGATTATACGACGCGACGCGTCGCGACGCACAGAGGACAATGCAAAGAAGTCCAATTTTTCCAAGTATCAAATCGAAAAAAAATTCTCCCGCAAAACGCAGTTTGCGATCCGAACATTATTTTTGATTTCATTAAGCTATGCTCAATAAAAATTTAATTCCAACGATGTACATGTATTATAGCATAACTAATATAATTGTAGGTTACTTTCTCAGAAGCAAAAATGTGAAAAATAAATAAAAATTTATTTCCTTCCTTAATATTTCCTTATTAGTTTGATAGGTTAAAAATAATATAACAGTATCTTTAAATTTCTTTAATATTATTATTGTTCAAAATCTCACCTATTAATTTTGTCTAACAATTATACGATAATGAAGGGTATTAAAAAAATTAAGAAACAATGTTGTATTTAATAAATAATAAAGATCACGTTAATTTTACCACTAACAAAATTTTATGTTTTTTGCCATCTTCTCATCCCTGAAAAAAGTATCAGGAGTTTCACGTTGAAAACGGATTAGTTTAGATGTTATTAATTTTTTGCCGACTCAACAAGAGACCGAAACACTATGCGACGGTAGCAGCGTTTCGAGCGCGCGGTCGCTCTTACTGCCCGGTTAATAACTAACGAATCTTCGTTCATATAATTCGTGAGGAGGGTGGAGGATTTCGTTTCACGGAACACCGGGGATCAAATGTTGACCGTTGAATTAATCAACATGAAATATTCCGCAGCTTGGCCAGAGATATAGTTCGCGGGAGTAGCAAAGTCTCGGTAATCGTTGCACAGTGGCCCGAAGCGCCACTTCCGGTAATATTTTAGCGCATCTCCTTCCCAAGAAAATTTGTCAAATACGAATGATTAAATATCCGTAAATTTACGTAAATTTAGTCGAGAATCAACAAAATGGAAAAACAATAGCTGAAGGAGAAACGTGGGTCTTGTTCGAACTGTCGGTAGAAGTGAAATTGTTACTTTTTGCTTGCGGTGGCTGTTACACGAGATGCTTTATATGGTGTCAGGCGGCGAAAGGGTTGAGCCAACAGAGGGCGAACAGAAGAGCAGGACAGGAATAACGATCTGAAGTGATCCTTTATAGGGCAATAGACGACGCCCTACCAAGTCGTCTCAGGTAGATCCACTAAATACGACATTGCGGACAACAGACCGCCCCTTCTCTCCGTTTAGTGTCGTATAACAGACCACTTAAGTGCCTCGAGAAAATCGCCGTATTTGTCCCATCCCCTAGGCTAGTGCAGCAACGCAAAGACAGGAGACTCGGGGCCTCGGAAACTCCGCTAGCAGCTGATCAAGACCAGACCCCCTGTGACGCGCTATAAATAACGGAATTTCACCTCTGACCCCGGTGCAACCGGTTCGAAATAGCCTTTTGCGGATAAAAATATAAAAGCGAGGCTGACTAACTCTACAAAATAGAACAGAAATCTCCTACTTGCAACATTTACTATATCTTTACATTATTTACATTATCTGTATCTCTCGAACTGTCTGAATTTCTGCATTTCTCATCCTGTGAAATTTTATGGTTAAAAAACAAAACGTGTTTCCAAAATTTCTGTGGCAGAAGTACAAATTTTCGGGCCCCAGCAAAATATAGTTTTGGGTACTGCGCAAAATATAATTTTGGGCCTCTTGCAAAATATATTTTTGGGTCCCTCCGCAAGAAATAATTTTGGGTCTCCCGTAAAATATAAATTTGGGACCCCCGCAATATATAATTTTGGGCCTCCTTTTTTCTTTCGATATTTTTATAGGATCGAGATTTTTTAATGCTGTTTAATGCATTTTTGAATGCAAAAAGTATATTATTTCTTGTCGGTGTACCCATACAAAAATTTTTGGCCCCCTCCGATTACGGGGTCTACGGTATTATAGTTCCGCGATTGCAGCATTTACGACAGTCCCTTACTGACGTTATTGATGAAGATTAACCCTTTTTGCTGCTACAACAGAAGAAAACGATAGATTCCCCGTGAAGCCTGATACACACATACGTTTCTTGTCCTGCAGGCCGGTACACAAGCAGAGAAACGAGAGCCTGGAAAACTCGGCTAGTAGCTGATCCGTGTCCTGTGCAACGCGCCATAAATAACGTAATTTCATCTCTGACCCCGTTTGTGACCGATCCGAAACGAAGTTCTTCGCTGAAAGGCAGCCTCCGCGGAAGGATAAAAGGAAAAAGAGAGGGGAACGATCGTAGGGAAGCGTGGTCTCGCGTGAAGTTATGAGAACGTTGAAGGGGAAAACTGCCGGCAGCTTCCATGGTTTGGATCAAATTTACGATCGCCCCGGGAAGTGCCTAGCGTTCGAACCCTTCGCGTCGTGAAGACAATGATAAAGACAGGGAGAATCGACTTCAATAAAAATATCGGGCAAAAGGAAAAGGTTAGGACGCACGGCCGCTGAAATCTGTGCGACGCGTCGCGGTCACTCGGGTAACCTGACGAAAAAATGTTTCGAACAAAAGTTAATCGGTCATCTGTAAATCCCAATACAAACATTTATAAATCATTTTTCCTTTTAATAAAGAATTAGGGTCAACTTAATTTGACATATGTATTTTTTTATCACATATTTTTCTAGCTCTTGAAGTTAGTACTGTTTGCATTAGTTCCTTCTTAAGTAAACCTGGTATAGAACGTCTGAAAATAATTTATAATTTTTTCAAACAACGTTCCGTAAGAATTTAGAAACAATGCAATAAACCATTTGGTTTAAAGCAATAATAAATAAATAAATATTTTTGTGGCTAACGCGTCAAGTTCATCCAATGACTCGCCGCACTACGCACGCGAGTCTCAAAATAATGGTGAGTTTCGTCGAACTTTTCGCGGAAGATACCGCGCGACGCGAGAAAACTTCGCGGTTCCTCGCGAGCGATAAATAATGGAATTTCATCTCCGCGGTGTACCGATAAATCTGGTTATTGGTCGGCGCAGGTGTTTACAGCGAGTCGATACCTCGGCTGGGAAGGAAGATGGAACGTCTCGGGTTTCGATACGGTATTTAAGGTAAGAGCGAAAGAGGGCCGAAGGGCGAGAGGCAGTCGGTCGATGTTCCGCCCGGAGGAGGGTTTTTAAGAGGGTCCGTATCAGGAGCAATTCGTCACTTCGCAGTGGGTTTTTTTTCGGCAGGCTTTTTACCGCGCGCCGTCCGACATCGTCGATCAAGTAGGAGATTACCCGTAAAGCCGCTCGAAAATCTCGGGTACGCCTCGGGGTCTCGTCTACGCTCGGCGCCGCGCGAGAAAAACCGGCTGCCGGATTTTTGTAATTTACTCGATTACTCGTTTACGTGACAGGCGATAAGCATCGGCCGAGATTTCCGAGGTAGACACTGCTCTCCACGCACCGTGCCGTTTGCCTCGATCAGCGTCATGACAAATGATGGCTTCATTGAATTTCTTCGTTGAACGAGAGGCACCGTGAGAAGAGACGCGCAATTTGTAGCTACGCGGGTCTAGTACCTTCATTTTTAAAGAAGTAACAAAGTCATACGTTTCTCGCGGAATAGTTAGGGACCTTTTCAATACACCTACTTCTGTTGTTACACGAATTAGAAAAAAAACTATATTTGTTTATAGTATGCTTATAATTATTGGTCTGGGTTAGGTTTGCGCCCGGCTAACGGAAAAGTACCAAAAAAACATATTTTATTAATACAGTAGCGCGTCAATTATGCGAATCATAATTCTCCGATTTATTTACCCAAAGATTGTTGAAGAAGTGCATTTCTTATCTCACGATATCATCAACCTCTTCGTAGCTGGCGTACGATTTCCTTCGATTTCGCAACGTACAAGAATAAAAAAGCCAGTGTCCATTCACGGATCGTCGACAACGAAAGCATAGTCTATTATGCTCACAGTAGAGCATAAAAGTTTGGAAAACTAAGCAACAACGATCCCCGAGAAAATCTATACAAAGTACGGAGTATTTTCTCCGTTATCTGTGAATGGCTATCCGATTTCCCCATTGTTCCTTAATGTTTCCAGTCATTGCCGTGCTTTCAGGGTCGCGGATAGTTTTCCGATAAAACTATATGTGTACATACAGTATGTACTGGGTGGTCCGTAAGTTACCTTCCCATTTAAAGGACGAGTAACTTTTCTATTTTCTAACTACAGTATTTCATCTTAATCAAAGAAATATCATTTTAATCAGAAAAATTCCACGAATATATTGGTGAAAGTTCCACAAAAAAATAATAAAAAATAAAGAAGTTTTGTCAATGGACAAATTTCGAGAGGACCTCTCGAGCTTCGCTGTCCTTTTTTACGTTTGGCAAAAGTCAAATGGTATCCCTTACGGATAATTGTCCCTGGCCAGTCCCGTGGTTTGGTCATTTATCGATGAAATACCGTAGTCTCGTCAGGGCCCGGTTCAAAAATTTTGCGGGGTCAGAATTTCAAATCCTATACTTAAATTTCACAATAAGGAATTATTTATTACAAGTATAAAGAATTCTCGCTTTTTTCGCCGCAAAATCTTTGCCCCCTCCTCGCTCCGGCCCCGAGTCCCGCCACTGGTTCAGGATCTGCGTCAGCTGGTTGAAGTTTTCCATCGGATTCAGCGGAACACGTGGTCACGCGCGCGGCCATTTTGCGCACGACTGCTAGCAGAAACCGCGGCGCCGCTCCGCATCCGCCGCGGAAATGCACGTGCTTTTGACAGGGGACCCGTGACGTCAACCAATCGAAATAACGAACGGAGACCTCGTGTGCCGCGGACTCGCTGCTATTCCCGACATTTATGCGCACCGCGATTCAGTCTGTTTTTCTCAAAACCATACTCCGCGCCCCCGCGTACTTCCGCTATTTCGGAGCCAATGTTCCATCGATTATCCTCCTATCTATAGCGGAATCGATCGCGTGGACAGAATCGAACGGTCGTTAGCAGCCTGTTAAACTAGTCGAAACTGCACCGGCACGGGCACAGACACGAACGGCGCACGTGTTGCATCGATTTTGTTGGTACAATACGTCCAACCTTCGAGCACGACGGATTTGCCAGCTTTTCTGAAACAACTATTCGATACAGATGTCGTCCGTGCTGTCACCAACTTTTCTCGAGTCTTGTAACGCTGCCAGTTACAGCCCGTTTGCGCTGTAACGAGTCAGACCCGTCGCGAAGACTTCGAACAGAGTTTACCAGATACGCATCTTGTCGATAGACAATAGAATATTATGCATTTATATACACACAACCTACCGAACGCTAAATATGGCAACTATCTGTTGACATATGAAAATGACAAAATCGAATTTACTTGGATTTCCTGCGATTTTTATTATAATGTTTGCTCGAATACTGAAACCAACATAGGTTTCAAGGTTGAAGCTTCCTCTTTACAACGACTCCTTAAAAATTGATGTACGATTAAAGCACCTGATATGCTGTGTCCATGATCAATTCCAGAATAAACCGATCCTGTGACAGCGTGAGCGAATTTATTGATTAAACTCGTACGACAAATAACAAACGTGATAATGGAAAATGTGTCGTCGTATGGAGCTCAAAATTATATTTGAGGGGGGGAGCCAAATTATACTTTGCGGGAGGCTCACAATTATATTTTGTGGGTGTTCGAAATCATGTTTTGTAGAAAATAGAAATTCGTAGTCCCGCCACTGGTCGTTCGGCGACAACGCGAACGCCGCTGAAAATAACAATAGCGTTGGCTGAACGAATGAATCGGGGATTCGATGGTGGGTTTCTTTCGGCATCGATAAATTACCGAATTATCGAGGCGGCCGTGTATCCGGCCACCGCGCGGCGATAAACCAAAAATCTCCAGGGTGGTGGTGGACGCTGGGGTGGGAATCGCGATTATACGTGTACGTGACTGCGGCGTGGCGTCGCGTATCGCGTCCCTTGACGTTATCGCCATCCGACATTTCCCGATGCGCCATACAGAATGCACACCGACGCGACGCGCGACGTTGCACTCGACTATTTTCAGCGGTAACAGGGGGGAGGGGGAGGGGCACAGGGAAAAGCGGTGGCCGCTAATGGGTCACGTGTGTTAGCGCAAAAATAAACAGCATGGGTGGACGAGGGGCGGGGACGAGGGAAAAATCGTATCGCGTGCCGCCGCGGCCCAGGGAACAGGCTATTACGGGGATTAAGTCGAAATCATTGTTATCTACGCGCGACCGTTCCTCTTCATTGTAATGCTCCGCCGCTGAACGGATTAAGTGGGGAAAGGATTAATCATCCGGTCGTAGCGAACGCAGTGGGGCGAACGTCGTCATCGCGCGATCATCGTCGTTTTCACGTTCGTCGCCGCGCGCGGCACGCCCCTTCTTCCGGAAAAACCGCGGAAAACCAGCGAGACAAACACGAGCCCCCCCCCCCGTAAGACGGAGCGTAATTAGCATACGAGTCATTCCTGTCAACTCGAGAACACCGGAAACTCGAGCAAAGGTAATTGCGTGCAATTTACTCGGATAACTCGTCGAGATGTTACGGCACGCGAACCTGAATGCTCGCGCGAAAGTAGAACCCCGGTCGCGTGGGCAAGTTTCTAACATTTCTTCTCGTTTCACGCGCGAATTACCGTCGACTTGGAGATATTCGACTGCGCGCCTAGCATCGGCATCCGGCGAGGTTACTACATACTGGGGCTGATTCCTCGTGAAAAAATAAGTCGAATACAGTGACTCCCATTCATATTCGGACCCTCTTAAAAATACGATAATTTTTTTTATACTCGACCATACGATTTGAACTTATTTGGGAAGTTAGAGCAATTAGTTTGCTTAATATAATATAAGTTAATAAGAATATAAAACACTATTTACACCTAATTCTGTTTTTACACGATAGATACGTTCCCGACGAATACGTGTAAAAAAATGTATATAAAAGTAAAGTAAAATTTTCTTCTTAGAATTTGGGTTGATCGTGTTAAATCAAAATCGTGTAAAAAAGCTCATATAAAAACAGAATTAATGTATTTCATGCACGTACATTAAAGAAGAAGAACGTGAAGAATGGTACGCGAGCACGATCAACACGAGTAACCATATTAGAAGAATTGACTAGAATCTAGGGGAAAAGTTACCCCCTCCCTGCCAGTACAGGGTTAGTCACGTGACCGTGGCGGAAGCGAGGGGCAATAGAATCGTGGAAGGGGAACCGTAGAGTGTGGACATTTTCACATTCCAGAAAAATCATACGCATTTTTCTAGCTGTATGCAAATGGCGAAAGGCGATATGTTAGGGTATTTAATGCAAATAGCGTTGAAATTTTTACGTGACAAAACCTAATACGTTTCCGATTAAAAGTTTTCCGTGGCATAGTTATCCGAGCATGCTGCGAACTAGTCGGAGAAATGTGAACGAATTGCGGTTACGAAGTTAGGTAAACTGCGAAACAAGATTAACATTCATTTATTCCTGCATCGAAGTTTAAAATCTCTTTAAAACTGTTAGCCGTTCGGTGACTCGTGAACCGTGCCTCGGTTAGAGTAATTTGTGTTTTTAACATTTTCCTGATAATAGCAAGCTAATAGAAACCAGCGTTTACTTATCGTCTAGTTCACGCGAGGCCGTGTGAAATTAACTACGACGAGATAATTGTACGATACCGGTTTCGGTACGATACATATGAAATCCATTGTTTTTAAATTTTCTTTTTTTATGCATATTTGGTATATTACCCATTAGAAACTCGTATTACATTTGCTTAAGACCAAATTCTAAAAAGAGCATTAAATATTGAACACGCCCTAATGTTTAAAAGAAAAATGGCCTTTTCACAAAAAAATTGTCTTCGCGTTGTTAAAAAAAATGCTATAGATCGAAAATAATATTAATATTATTGGTATCGCATCGAGATTATTTTATTATTTATTAATTTATTCATTAAGTTTGAGTTATTCGTCACGCAGATTTGGAGAATCAAGTTATTTTAGTAAATTCTCTTGTACTTTTGGTTTCTACAAAAAAAAAATCAATATTTTCAACCTGTTGTTAGAAAACATTCATTTATTCAATAACATAAGCTACCTCAAAAATACGAAAAACGAATAAGTAGACAGCGGATTATAAGCATTTATGACAAAAACGAGTAATTTAAAACATTAAAAACATTCAAATTGCGAATAAAAATTAGGTTATCATTAAATAAACAATTATCGGGTGTTTCAAGACTATACAGGAAAAACTTTTTACACTGAAATGCAACACAGATGAGCAAGCGATAGAGCGATATAAAAGAAAATCTTTAAATTAAAAAGATTATTTAAAAAGAGCATGGAGAAAATTGCTATTAAATGAAACTGAAGAATTGAGCGAAGCAGCAAGAACGATAGTAGAAGACGTTGAATAGCATTCTACATTCCGTAGAATTTCAAGATGCATTGATTGCGATAACAACGATACAATAGAGTGTCTTCGGTGCGATAATGAAGGCAGGAGTAATGGAGATATCGCACACATAAATTGTATTTCACAAGCTGGAACTGCAACTGAAGGTATCTACAATGTAGATACCTTGTCTACTCGATTTAACTTAAATATTCGAAGCACTTGAAGTAGGACTTCGATCTTTACAAAAGGAACGTTATATTCTACACAGTTATTTACGTTAACGAAATACGTGTGACCTAGCAGCTAGAAAGATTTTGGATACTCTCTTGATCTTGGTATTCTCCTATTATTTGCGCTTTTTGTCTACACGGGAGTAAAAAAAAATGTCTCCTAACGACTGCACGTCGATGCAACGTTAAGCGAAAGAATTTCCCCGGATTGAAAACAGTGCTTGATAAACGATCGGGCCATGATAACGACGTCGCGTCGAGGAGTCGCGATTCTTCGACGGTAGGTCGACCATCGCCGCGACAATTCGCCAAGGATTTCAAAGACGCCAGGACGAGGAGAAAGACGGGACCACCGTTCGCTTTAACGAAGAAACATTAAGGATCGAAACTAACGAGCTTCCGGTTTACTGGCTCCCTGTTCCGGTCTCGCGTAAAATAGGTCGCGTCTGAAGCGTAGCGCGGGTCAAACGTTCCCAAAGCAGTAGAACCGAGGTGAAAACCGGTGTGTGCGTGTGCTGGCCGGCTCTTTTTGCTCTCGGTCGCGCATGCAAAGATGCGGAGAAAGCCTCGCTCTGCTCTCTCGCGTGCGCCTTTGTTCCGGTTGCTCGCGAGCTCGGACTGCGATTGGGAAACGCATAAGTGTTCGCTGACCGTGCGAACCTTCGATTCTCTATTACCCAGCCCGCGTGGCGGAACCTTAAAGAAACGCCAGCTCGGCGAAGAGACGAACGCGCTAGACCGAATAATAACTTTTATATTTTTTGATTTATTATAATAACTTCTATATGTTTTTATAGAATATTGTAATTTATATATTAAAAGAAAACGTTATTACTTCGCAGACGCAATTATTTTAAGACCGAAGAATAAGTCGATAAATATATTGCAAACATGCTATTAAATAGTAACAATTGATCGAACCCGAGCGCCGAAAACATTAATACAGATTACATTTTTTTAGATGGGAATGGTATGGATCTCAATATTAAAAAATGTTACGCGATCTATCCGTCGTTCAGTACCTATAATATACCGTCTCGATGACAGTAATCTCTGCTTAATAAGAGAAGTTAAGCACTTGGAAATCCGTTTCTCCCCTACCTTGGACTTTTCCAACCACATTTATTACTAAATGTTCCGTTATATCGATCGCAACAATTTTAAATAAATGATCCGCAATCTCAGCGCTACAGGTTCGATCTAATTTTAACCTTTAAGCAATTTTGCAATTAAAAGTAAATTAAATAATCAATATATAAACTGTATTTGAGATACAAATGTTTATTCTATATGTTTTACGAAGGTATTACAATGAAAAGTATTTTGAAATTATCTTAAGACTTATCTTGTCACGTCACAGTGTCCCATCATCTTTCGGACACTGAATTCTCGGTTGTCCTATACACATACTATACCTATGCCGGGTCTAATAGTATTATATGGTCTAAGTTTCTACCTACTACCAACAACGTAAAAATATATCCGATCTCTTCCCCACCTGGACAGACATTTGCCCCACCGTGAAACGTACAGCGAACGTCCGATCCACCCGAAGAATCGGAAGATTGCAGTGATATACATAATTCAAGGTGTGTATGTATATGTAGTCGACACGCGAGATCTGCTCGTAAAGGACGGACGTGTTTTCTCGAGTGGCTGGGGCCAGACCTCGCACAATACCCAATCTGAACGTCGTCTATTCGCAGGGTCGACGGTGGCTGCTCCCGAAACGTGTATGCATGCGCGCTTCTTGTAAATATAGTTGAAGCAGAGCATCGAGTCTTGAATCTTCCTAATGGGACACGGACAAAACAACATGACCAATCGGGGACAGAGGGAGCATATGTTTGCCGGTTCTCTGGGTTCTTTGTAAAGCGAATCACGTACGTATCGACCAAAGAGAAAGAGAGGGGCGAGTGGGCAGGGGGGGGGGGGGTGTATGCAGTCTCAAAGAAACCAGTGTGTCATCGTCTTCCATAGCCTACCCTAAGCTCCCTTCGTGCCGTTGATCCTCCCGTTCGTCGGTGACCTCGTTCGTACCCGGCAGAATTCGAGAAAAGTGGCAGTTAATTTAAATACCTGTTGCCGAGCAACGTGTTTCCCCCCGCTCGGGGAAAACCGTGAACAGCCCCGGGGATATTCCGGCGAAATTACCGTATTTAAAATAATATTCTCGTAGCCGTTTGTCGGTTCGTCGGCTTCGTCGTCGTCGTCGTCGTCGCGGCTGACAGATGCGCAATTACGCCCGAAAATTGAAACGGGGCCATGAATTCGCTTAGGACCGGCTTCATTTCAGATTTCAATAACTTCGAGTCGGCGATAATCGCGAAAAGTCGTTTACGTTTAAACGTTGTTACATGCGTACCACCCCTGTTCGAAAAGGTCCGGGACAGTCTCTCGTTTACAAGAAACCGTGCAATGCTATAGTGTTTTTATTCTAGTTATTTCTACTTAGTATTTTCAGCTTTTTCAAAGTCGATTTTTTTCTTTTTTAAAATTTTATTCTCTTTTTGACTCATTTAGAATAAATGTGGGACACCCTATATATGGAAGTTCCGAGCTTATTCTACTCTCACCCATCGCTAAGCTCTTGCTAACAAAATGCCATGGAAGAAATTGAATTTTTGGGATGCTTTGAAGAGTGGAGAAAACGTTGGCAAAAATGTATTATCAACTGGGATTATTTTGAAGTTGGCAAAATAGAAATTGATGAATAAATTAATAGTGTACGTGTATTATTTGACTTGTCCTGGAACTTTTTGAACAGTATACAGTATGTATGTGGCTACGTAGTTGGCGACAATACGAGACCCTTCATCGGCTTGTACATCACGCACGCCGCGCCGGAACCTGTAATCGAACTAAGGGCGTACGTGCGGCATGATCGTAACAGGTAGCTGTGATTTCGAGCAGATTCGCCTCCTTCGAGGAAAACTTAAAGCCACGAGGGGACGCTTCGCCTTCTAATAGGACAGTCCGAGAGACATCTGCCAACGAACGCTTTTTAATATAGTATCGATAATTTCGAATCGGACCGAACCACCCGATTGCTTTTTTTTTATTTTAGCAATTATTAACACTGATTTTAAAACGATTTTTAGTAAAAATTCCACAAAACTTTTCTATTTCAGACCTTAATGAATATTTTTAATAGCAAATCTACTACGCTGAAAGCGATAAAAATGTTTTAGCTTGTAAAAATGGCGAGAGTCTATTTATTTATATTTTCTGCAAATTTTATTGCAATACGTGCTTGGATAACAAAAATTTGTCAAATCAATTTCCTAGTAAGAGAATAATAACTAGACTGCGGATGTTTATGCAATTTCCAATGTTCATAGACAAATTTTAAGATAGTAGAATTAAAAAAAAGTGTTCTAGCATTTTTTGAAAATTTTTAAGGCAGCACATTAACTGGGGGCACAGCTAGTTCGAAACCCATTCGAAGGAACGTGCAATACAAGATGATAAGCAGAAAAGAAAAGTATTTTCGTTACACTATCGTGAAATATTAACATATTCGACTTTTCTGAAACATATTCGACTTTTTCGATTTCCTGAAGGCTAGAAAACTACTGACAAAAATAGTATAAGACGCAACTTAAAATTTAATAGCAAAGAAAAAATTATCCACCAAAAACAAAGAGTTCGATACTCAATATAAATTTTGAACGGATGCAGTGGATATCGATTCATTAATTAAATCATGAAGCTTAATGGTACGGTAATTGGGGCAAGGTAACTAAGGCAAATTGTCGAGAATCGGAGTATTTAATGCTCAAATACATCTCGGATCCGCTGGAGTTCTATCAAAAACATTGGTATTTTTTCCGGAACGAGCTCCCTCGACAAGAGGGTGAAATGCGTGCCACGCGGCTCGTTAATGCCTCGGATGTCAAGGTCCTTCGGGTAATGAGCCACGGCGGGCGTTTAATTACGGACGGTTATTAAGCCGCACGTATTTATACTTCGCCGGTAGGATCGCTCGCGTTTCGGAAGCTAGGCGACGCGGCGGGCCCGCGGTCGAGACGCTCCCCTGGCTTCCGTCTTAACAGTATTTTCCAGTCAAATATTCAAACACGTTGATTACTGCCTCAAAGCGTGCCTGCCAGTCCTTTGAGACAGACGTTATTTTTAGAACGATCCCTCTTTTAATGACTTTCCCTCCGCGAGCAAGCACTCGGAGAACGAGTCGGCGCCCCTTTTTTTCCTCTGCTGTTGATCTCGCGACTCAAAGTTACGCGCGCTCGACCTACGCCCGGCGATCGATACACCGGCGATTTTCCACGATGGACGACAGAATATCTTACATAATAATTCGTTAGTTGAATAATTCGAAAAGTTGGCCAAAATACGATTTTTCAAATCTTGCGCGAGATGAAAAATTTTGGTTGTCCGAGCCATTGGAACATCTATAAAGCCCAATACGAACGTTTATAAATCATTTTTTGTTCTAATGAAAAATTATGGTCGACTTAACGCATTGCGTACCGCATAGAAATCTCTGCGACGTACGCCTGGGACCGTACGTTACTTCGATCATCATAGTTTTCAAAATAATTATAACATTTTTATTGAAAATAGTTCTTCGTAGATTGACCTGCACGGTTTCCACCAATAGCTTCATTCTATGTGGACAAGACAGTGCCTTGACATCTTAGGAAAATGAGAAAACTCGTGAGCGGTACGCAACGTGTTAATTTTTTAAACGCCACTATGTATTTTTGTTCCAATGAATCCGATGACTCGCTACACTGTGCAAGTCTTAAAGTAATGCTGAAATAGTTTTGGCCAACTTTTATCGGGGCGAATACTCCACTGACGGACGGTTCGCGTCCCTCGTGAATATCCTATACCGAGATACGAGCTTATCGAGCTTGCACACGGTCACTATTTTCGGAGACGGAAGGTGCTGGAACCCGAATATTCTGATATGGTCACGGTACTGTACACCGTTTTCGATTTATACTGATGTTTTAGAGATTGGATTGGTGACTATCAAAAAACTACAAGAATCGTACCGTTTTATGGAGATTTTACGGATTCCGTGGAAGACGAGATTGGGAAAAATAGAACGTCGAATTGCTCCCTTTCTCAGATTGACGATGCGAAAAATGGGCGGACGAGAATACAGGGTGTAATAAGATCGTTTCTATCTGTGATCCTACTTTTCAGATCTACATATCTACACGGCTCTGGAAGAACATCGGTATATTTGATTTTTAGGAAACTTAGGATTCCTTGGACGGGCATTTTGGGTTTCTGTGTAACAAATTTTATAGACGATTCACGTTTGGCAAATTATTTTTTGAAGACAGATCGTAGGAGATACCATGGTTTAAATGTCTAAAATAGAATGCAAATGTTAGTATACCTGGATAAATTTTATTTGAAATGAAAATAAAAGGGAACTATTTGAAACCATTTATTTCGCACCGTTATTTTCGATACTGTTATTGAAATAATAAGTAAAAATAATATTGATTTATTTGAATTAATAGCAATTTCAAATGGTATATTTTATGAAATTTTGATGTGAAATGTCGATCGTAACTGTGTAACGATGAAATTGATATCGGCGCTGGGTTCGATCAGTAAATATTGTTTATTTTATGTATTTTATTTTATGTTTTTATTTCAAACTTGTCAAAGGAAATAATCCTCAAAATAATATGCAACTGTATTGCAACCGATATAATTTTGAAGCTAAACTAATTAATTCAAATGATTGAAAAATAACATGACGTTTGAAATGATATTTCAAGCAATGTTATTTCTTTAGTGCTGAAAAGTCTGTACCGTATACAACAATTTTTATGGAAGAAATGAGCTTTTCCTTGATATCGACTTTAAGAAATCTGTCTTCGAACAGCAGCAATTAATTAGAGATTCGCGATCTTCCGCTAACAAATCCGATCAAGGGATTTTGTCGATTCCCCTAGATGAAAATGATCATACTCGATCGAGAAAGTATAGCACAAATCAATGCGTGCTTTTGCAAGAAGAAACAACGTCGTACAATTGATCCTCCAGGCCAGCGTCGACGGTTCTTGATCTCCGACACAAAGATTCTTTAAGCGGAAAAAGTAAATCGGTCGAAAATAACCGAGCCACTGAACAATCCTCGCTTTAGAACCACTGAACTAGGAAAGCCCGGCGTTGTTCGCCATAGACATTAAAAGGAGCTTCGTCCTGCGACTCGAAGCGAGCATCGCCGTTTCTTTTCGCAATTCCGAAACTTTAGTAACGGAATAATAAATTACCATGTAAGTTCCCAATTTTTAAAACGAAGGATTCATTGAATTCATTAAATTTCGATCTACTTAAAAACTCGCGAAAACGATTATTGTTTCCAAAAGATATGCACCATTTTCAAAATAACGAACAACCGGATGCAGTTTCAGTCGAGAGGAAGTATTTCAAATTTTAATAACAACTATACGGCGGATTTTGATGCAATATTAAAATCTTTAATAAAAAAATAAACACTAGGTTTACGGGACCAGTCAAAATGACGGGTTCTAATATTTTTAATTTACGAATATTGAGAATACGAAGATGCATTCATGAGGACTTATTAGACCAATTTATTTCTTTAGCTATATATTATAAAAAATATGGCTAAAAATTTTGATGAACTCATTCTTGTTATTTCTATAAAATAATATAAGATACTCAGTTTCCGTAAACCAACTACGATTTCCAAAGGACTATCTGACGTCGCATCAGGGTTTTATTCGTGTTGAAATAAAATTTGGTACAACGGTTGTTCCAAAGCTTCTCAATTTCTCAGCGTCATTGTTAATTGAAACAACCGTAACGAGACAGTTAAACACGCGCTAGCAATTGTCTATTATCCCGTTTACCCGCAACCTCGGCCAATGCCAGAACCCGAATTCCGGTATTGCGGTTATTTTGTCGAATGTTTACACCAGTCTGCTAAATCGGCAGGAAATTGCGCCGATCAGACAGCAAAGCAAAACCGCGATTCGGCTTAAAGAACATCTGTTCGCAACATGCTTGAATAACTTATCGGCGAGGCCGTAGCGCGCCGAGTACTTACACTTGATTCGGTGAGTGTGAATGCATAGGAATGTGCTGGCGGAACACATTTGTTTAACAATAAAATTGCTAATTTACCGAGCTTGCGCAGCTCTCTTCCACTTAAACGCAGTTTAATTCAACGCAGTTTGGCGTCATCCGTCACAGTGGAGCAGAGTTGGCCAGAACGCATTCCATGCATCTGTGAATCCGCGTCCGTTCTCGAGTGTTGCAGCAACTGCGGTCCAGCCGCGCCGCCACCCCGTATAATTCGACGCGATCGAAAATGCGGCGAATTTTACGATATCGATTCGCAGGCACGGCAACCAGTCGCTGCTGTTTACGCCGCGGGCGGTTTCAGGATCAAACGGATAACAACGAGCGACCGATACACCAGCAGGACAATTAACTGACGGGACATTCGTCTGTGGCGAACGTCGTCTACGCAACCAGGAGAGCACTGCTCGTTTTAAACTGCTTCATTTTCTCGAAAGCGATGCTTCAACGAACTTGATTTTTCACAAAGAATTCGCCAACGTTTTCCAGACACTTCGCAGCTTTCAACTTTTACGTAGGTTCGATCCATGTCCGAAAGACACGAGTACCTTTTCAATAATACTGACAGCTGTCCCAGAATTTACAAGCCAAATTTTCTTATCACATTTATTCGACGAAATATCACACTTTTCGAAATTCTGTAAATATTTAGGAATGTACAGCAACTCCCGTTAATATCCGCACGCTGTTAAAGAAACTATAACTTTTTAGAACAATTAGTTTACTACATGGTGTGGAAAGAAATTTTTGATAAAATCGCAATTGGTCAAAATTGTAGAGAAACTACTAAAAATTATATTTTCTGCTTTCTGTGGGTCTATATTGAAAATTTGGAAACAACATTGTGTAGATCTGTTGATGCAGGAAAGAACGATAAGCATTGCAAGATGTAAGAATCCTTACATTTATTGCAGTTGAAGGCCGAAAATCGTGAAAAGTCGCATAGTTTTGTGAAAACTGTACTTTAACAAATTATCAGGGCAGTATGAGAATTTCATCGTGACAGAGGCCTCGTGCTTATCAAGGAACTCTGTGTCATTCGTGAAAGAACCCGTTGTTCTCTGTACTCTGAGTGGAACATCCTATGTGCCCGAGAAACCTGTGTGCAGCTGGAGAACATAATGTTCTCTCTTGAGAATCTGATAATATTCTGAAATGTTCGTTAAGGCTTGATTTCGCCTTAGGCCAGGTCCCCTGTCTCCAGCGCATTTACGTCGCACGGTGGAGTATTCGAGAATTTGGCCAAAATACGATTTTTCAAATGTTGCGTGAGATGCAAAATGTTGGTTGTCCGAGTTATTGGAAGTTATTATTATTGAAGTTATTCGTGTACTCACGTCGTTAAGCGTTTAAATGAAAATTTTATAGAATTTTATTTTTAATAAATTTGTAGGGGAATTTATTAAATAAAAATTTCATAGAAATAGTTAATTTTATATAAATTAAATAGAATTAATTATTTTACATGAAATTTTTATTTTAATTTAATTTAATTTAAGATAAATAAATTTAATTAGTTAATAGAAAAACTTATAGAAATTTTGGAAAAAGTATAAAAAATTAAATAAATGATGAGATTTTAAAATTGAACAAAAAAAGAAAAGAAATTTTAAAATTATCACGTACCGCGATATTGCGACTGAAGAAATGAGAACGATTTTCTCATTTCGAGAGAAACATGGTCATCCGATACCGAAAGAAATCTATACAAAGTGAACGATCGATTTCGGAATGATATCGCCAACAAAACTGCATGCAAAACTGCATACAGAACGCTGCGCGTGGAGATTCAGCAATGCGTTACGCAACATTCGTCGGGGAATTTTCGTCCTGGACAATATCGACGTATTCGCTGCTGTAGCCCTTTTAGAGAGACAACGCCCGGAACACGATCGTTGCGGTCACCTCTTTTTCCGAACCAGTTTTCCTTCGCGGAGAGTTTTCCAAGCGAGTGCATTCCGGCCAATCGTGACAGAATATTTATTTATACGCCCCTCTCTACCTGCCGGTAAATTTCCAGGCGGATCGGTCCCGGGAGCGCGTGTCCCTTCCTCCCCTGAAGTTCCCTTGAACGCAGCATTGTGCAATAATTTACGACGCTTACGCTCTCAGCCGCCGCCACGCCACGCAACGTTTTACGAGCTCGTTTCCCGCAAGTTTCCTTCCGCGGTCTCCGCGATCCAGCATCCCGATTCGTCGACGCAACCTTTACGCGCAAAAACTTCACCCGAAGACCACGGATACCGCTTAGCGCGGGGGAACCAAGCCGTCCACCAGCGATTTAACTCGAAACTGCCGCATTTAATGCCGCCGATAAGATCGCACGACAAAACAACGCTCGGCTCTTGTCGGATTAACAATCTTCTTCTCCCTGCGAGTTTACCAATGTCTGACGTATACAGTGCTCGCCCGATCTAAGCCAGATTCTCTGGCTGCGCTTAGATCGAGCGAATACTGTACTATTTCTAAAAAAGTCCTTCGACACAAACTAACCGTGAATGAGCTCATCGAAGAAATTTTTATTGCGTTTCCTGATCGATCGTATTGAATATTTTTATTCCAATGAATCTCGCCGATCGAAGCGAACGATTGTAAAAGCAAGTAGGAACACCGCGAGCGTTGAACGCGGACACCTTTGTGCTCGAATCGCAAACGTCTGTTCGCGTCAACCGGTTAGCCGGAAGTATTGTAGCATAGTTGAGCGCAGAGAAACCCGTGCGTTATGAAACGCGTGCCGCGGCGGCACGGCAATCGGCGCGCCATAGTTTCTTCAAATCAAAACGTGCCGGCGCGATCAGTATGCGATTGATTCCGGCTCTGTTGATACCGTAGACACGATCGATCAACCGATCCATACTTTTTTTCCTTTACTTTCATTTTATCCATCGTTCTGTAACCCAAAGCGGCACTGGAACTAGCGGACAAGTATTTCTGTAGGATAAATAAATGAAATGAATTATCTGTACACGCATTACAGTGAAAATAGCGGCGAACATTCCCCTGCATTACGACATGGTTATTACACTAGACTGCAGATCATTATGCAAAATAAAAATTGCAGAGAGCCAAATACAATAATCGTATAATAAATCTAGAAACTGGTTTAGTGTTGAATTGCATTATTGTTTTGAACCTATCGAATTCTTTTCCCGACTTTTTTCTGGTAAATACGTAACATTCTGAAGTACAATTATTGCTTAAACTTACATTTCTTCCGCTTGCAGCCACATGACTATATTCCACTTGTATAATTTATAAATTGTATAAAGTATCAGATTAAAATAAGAGCATTCTAGAAAAACGACTCGCAAAAAAATAGTTCCATTATCTTTCTGCAACATTTCTAAACAGTGTATTAATATATTAGAAGTTTCACTTGTTTCTACATTTTGAAAGAGATTTAAATAAATAGTTCAACTATGTCCGCCTATACTTTCAATTGTTTTCAACAAAATTTTTATAAACAAAAAGGAAACTGTGGTGCGAATGACCCTATCGCGTCAAGTATTCCGTCATTTGATGTCAGTTTCGTCGTCGAGAAACCATTGCAGAGACATTCTCTATGCAAATACCATTGGCCAGCAGCGACCCGATAAAACTTTCATAAAAACGGCAAGCCCGCTGAACTATAGGGCTTCTTCTAATAGCGTTCGCCACTTTTATCCGGCATCTTTAATTAGTACATTGCACCGGGGCCGCAAACGAGCTGCAACGGGTCGGAGCGCGAGTAACACCCCGTAACAGCGAAAATTCATTTGGCGGCTTAATGGCGGGGATAATGAGTTCTTCCAAAAGCGGGGGAGGACTCCTGGTGCTCCAAGAGTAACGCGTAATTGAACAATTACGAAATATAATCGCGGCGAAAATCTGTCTGCGAGATATTTTAATAATCGAGTTACCGCGAGTCGCCGGGGAACGCACAAATTTACACGAACGTAAAGTCTTCCGTGTTAGATTTTAACGCTCTCGACAACCGATAAGCAGCTGGGCTTGTATTATCGCTTAACACTAAACCTTTTTATTTTTCATTTTGCAACTGAATTGAAATTGATTCGACATTTTTTTTTATCCAATCACATTTATCGTAGAATCTTGTTTAAAAAAAAAAAACAAAAGAAACAGCGTTTCTTTCTCTTAACCACAAACTGTTGCAACGATCAGGAAATCAATAGTCAGTTGGTAAAAACTCGGACGATAACGATCAGAAACAGTGGAAATTTTTCGCGGTCCTATCGAAATTTCGACCAGTGTACCACAAAAACTGATTACATCTTGTATAAATTGTTTGCGAATCGACCAGCGACGGCGGGGACTTCCTCGGCGGATCCTCGGTCCCGATCGTCTAATTACAAAGCGAACTATCCACCTGCCAAGCTCTAACAGCGCCAGGGAAAAGCTTCATCCAGTCGGGCGGCGCGTCGGAATCGTTCCTGATTTGCAATTCAGATGAGAGGCGAGGATTTCCCGCGTGCCCGGCCACGAACCACGCTGACTGGCAGATGCCAGGTATTTCAGAAATTTAACTGCGATAAGTCGTAACTTGGTTCACCCTTGGACCGTAATTGAAACCGTTGTTGTAAAGGACGTAATGCGCGCCAGTCAGGTCCCGTTGTTTCAGGACTCGTGACGGAAAGCTAACCAGCTAACTTGTGTTCGGATCACTTAAGGCTGACGTAGCCGAATACATTATGTGCATGTATGGATGTCTGTGGACGGTAGCAGGCACTTCTTTCTATGCGAAAACGACGTCGGTGCTGTCAGCGTTGGGCAGTAATTCATTCTTTTGTAATCGATTGTTTAATGCGATCATAGTAACTGTAATTAATCGGTCGATCACCGATGAGATAAATCAGTGACCATGACTGCCTTCAATAATTTGTATTCATTAGACTGCGGATCTTCGTGCGTTTATTTAACTGAAATATAAAATTCGATAGAATTTATTTAATTCCACCTTCTTGAAAATTGCATAAACGTCCGCAGTCTAGCGATCAGTAATTTTTTAATCATTCAATGATTAATTATATTTTACGCAGATCTGTAATGTATATATGTACGTTGAAAATTGTATTCAAAGCAGATTACACTAAAAATAAATAAATAACTTTTTCTAATTTCATATTGTTGTAATTGTATTATATTAGGTGAGTCACCCAACGTTTGCACCTCAAATAAATAGTGATCCCGTTTAAAAAATAGAGGTGACCTTCAGATCTAAAAAAAAAAACAATAACAACAACTTTGTCCTTAAGACATTTGACGTCAACTAAAAACAAAAAAATATTTGAAGTGCAAACGCGTTAGGTTATATGAAGATTCAACTTTTTGTTATTGAAATTTTTCTTACCGTAAAGATCCACGGCTGAAGATCTTCGGCAGAGATCTTTGAGAAATGTGAATTGTTTAATCAGAAGAGGTCAGAAGAGGCAATTTCAGCTACAAAAACCGGTGTAAAAATTAAATAATTCCAACGGCGATTCCCTTCGCAATAAAAACTCAATGCTGCGGGAATTGCGAGTCGTTCGAATGTGGAATCGACCAGTAGAAACTTACGCGTATTTTTTAAGAGCATATGAAAAGGGAGCAATAGCGTGAGCCGATTGTAAAAGTTGAATAATTCATAGTTCCTCGAGACCTTCGAATAATATCATTTTCGAAGTTACTTTTAAGCGTAATCAAATTACAACTCGCACTGGCGGGTACCTATACATTAGCAGCAAGGTGTGCCACGTTAAATTCGCTTAACTTTCCATTTACGCTTCGCGACCCGCCGCACCGGTGCGGTGACCGATGCATTTATGTATGTTTACAAGATGTCTT
Organism: Lasioglossum leucozonium; assembly: GCA_028454225.1. NCBI lineage: Eukaryota > Metazoa > Arthropoda > Insecta > Hymenoptera > Halictidae > Lasioglossum > Lasioglossum leucozonium. The sequence continues at coordinate 908,308 of CM052218.1, forward strand.
AAAATTCCATTAATATCTCTCTAATTTTAGTAATGCGCTTATTAAAGGAGTAAACTAAGTATGATCGTTCACAGTCGTGTGTGCTATTCGATACAATGTTCATGAATTTTTACGGAATTTTTTTTCAGCAGAACGGAGGAGATAATTCATTAAAATCGTACTCCCTAATAACTACCCTTGTGGTAGCGACTTGAAACTTGCCACAGAGGGTTCTTCTAAATCGTAATCCCGCTATACCGTTAGTCTCAAAAGTTGTCCGTATCAAAACTCTCATAATTTCGTTAAAAAAAATAGTGCAACACTAAATCTAGACTCAATTTAAAGCTTAAAATGCTAAGATGACGTACAACAATTTACGGGTCGGAACTACTCTCCCTACTCCTGGATCCTCGTCACCAAACTCCCGTGGAGTATAGTGGTGGGGGCAATATGAAATAATGGGTAGTGGGGGAACCGATGCACCGATAGTGGGGGAAACGGAACAGTGGGGGTAGCCGACTCTAAGCGATCGACTCTCGGAGCACCAGGCCTGCTATAGCAGATGAAGGCACGCATTTTCTAAAAATTGTGAAACGTCTGCAAACAAGCAACTTTAGGGGTCTACTGCAGAAATGTCGAGATCAGCGAAAACATTGCCCGTCCCCCGTAAAAATCACTGGACGAGTATCGAGAGTTGGAGAAACGGTTTGCTTCGAGGGTTCTTAAATGTTTCGAATTATTGCCGTCGGGATTTATCGCGAGGCGATTTAATGGGCATCGAGGATAGGTTTACCGGCGGTAGCACGCGCGCACTCCGATGTAATTAACGGCATTAACGAGCTGTGTCGCATAAATTTCCTCGCGCGCTATCCAATTAGCGTGGCCTGCCAAACTGTATGAATTCCGCGAACAATATTTTCCCTTTTCTACCGATAACGGATTCAATTAAAGTGCACAGACCCGCGAAAAAAGCGGTTCTGTGCCCTTTGCCTCCGGTTTGGGTTTACACGGCTTGCATTAGATCCCGATCGGCCGTGGATCACGCTCATAATCGGATTTAGCCGTGCGGCGTCGGCAACGCTCGTTGCGTCGATAGTGTCGTCGTTTCGTACAATTATGGCGGTCGCTAAACGTTTCGTTTAATCGAACGAAACGATGCTCTGCGAGCGCGAACGAGTGCGCCCCGCGTTATGATAACGAACCATTGTTGGCTCGTGCCTCTCCCTCCAATCTGTTAAGTCTGCGCGCAAATGTTATTGTGGTTTTTGCTTGCAAATTATTTTTTTTCTATAATAAACATTTCAACGTGCAATTAACGTGCGTTATGCGAATCTATTCGTTATACAAGTGGTCGCTTAGTATACAGCTTGTCCCACGTTCAATTTCTCGGACAATATGGATGATGTGATAAAATGTTACAGGTTTTTTATATCAATTTTACAGATCTTTAAAAATTTTCTACACCGATTGCAAGAAATAGAAACTAAATTGAATTTTACTTCTTCCCGTAACGATCTTAATCGTGGAGAAATGATATATTGACATCTTCAATTTTTAAAATTTGTCAATAACTTGGTTTTTTATATGCTCAATTTTGCATAAAGATCCGCAGTCTATTCATCGCGAATACGCTGTCTACTAAGAGATAAGAATTTTGTGAAATTCAAGAAAACGAATAAAAGTTTCTTTTATTCGAATAGTTTAATTTTTTTTATCTAAATAACGCTCAACTCTGCCTAGGAGAGGTACGCGATTGCCCTCGGCAGACGGCATCGTCGAGCAGCTATTCTAAGTGGGAGATCGAACGAACGGTACCACCGGTGTGTCCGACGTGCCGGTCACGAAACTCGAACGCTACAAGAACACTGTTACACGCAGGTCTCCCTCTATCGATCGGGAGCGGATCAACCGACTACAATAGTTGTGCAAACTGATTGCAAACGCTAACGGGTCTCGCAGCTGGTTCTTGATACGCCACGGTAAGTATGTCGTTTTGGGAGCGATTTTGGCAGTACGTAGGCTAATGATCGAGTTACCGTCGGTCCGGGCCACCTCTATAATTATACCTCACTTTGTACCCGATATTCGCATTAACCGAACGCTGACAATGAAAAACGATCTGGCAATTATTTTCTCTCTATATACTTGTCGGAACACGTCCCCCTTCCCCGTGTCACGTTGATCGTTTTATCGCTACATTCGTCCTCCGTTCCCGTCAAAACTCCTCCCCCACCCTCGATCACCGTCCAGGTAATTCTACGTTATTGCTTTGCTCGTTCGAACACTCTTTTGTCCCGTCGACGCGGGAAAACTGCTTGATTACCGTCTAGTTAAAACGCCATTATCTCCGACATTTTCAAATCGAACTGCACCGACCCGGCCCGACCCGACCCGGAATGGACCGAACTGGTCCGGGTCGCACGAAAAATTCTGTACGGGTCCCGTTCCTCCATCGAGCGTCGGAGATTAAAGAGAGTCCGCACGAAGCAAACAGGAAATTAGTTTCGGTCGGTGCCCTAGCGATGTTTCATTAGTTCCGTCCGCCATTCGGCGTTTCTCGCCTTTTTCCCTGCAGCCTAGTAACGAGCCGTGGTTACGCCAATGTGTCCCGTCTCTCGCGGTTACCGACTCTGTCTTGTGTCTGCTCGTTCGCGGTGGTTTTCACAGGCGCGGCATAAACATTGAGGCGCCAGCGATACACGGTGACCTCCATTGATATTCGGACGCTCTTTAAAAAAAAACTATGAATTTTTTGACATTCGACCAATTTGAACTTTTTTTTTAGAAGTTAGAGCTTACTAGACGATGTGGAGAAATTTTTTAAGAAATTCTAATTGGTCGGAATTGTGGAGAAAATACTGAATGTTGTGTTTCACAACTTTTTCACGTGGGTGTACATATATTGAATATTTTAAAAATACGTTGTGTAAATCGTGAGAAACTGCAATTTTTATCATCTTTAAAAGTTCATAGCACATTGCAACGTTGACCGATTTTGATGAAATTTTCAAAATATGTACGATATAGCCGATTCTCGAAAAATTGCCAATATTGAAACAGTAATAATTTCGTAAGAAATGGCCACACGATCATAAAATTTGACTCATTTTAAAGCTGAAAGCCTCTACTTTCAAAATCCATCGTTTGTTCTATTCCAATATCCTTTTTCATGACGTAGCGAGCGAGAAACTGAAGACGAGTTTGTTATTGAAAATGTTACACATTCAAAAGTCTGTGAAGACTTTGAAAAATTTTTCTCGTGACTGAAACCAACACACATTTCAAGATTGAAGCTTCCTCTTTACAACGGCATCTCAAAAATCGATGTACGATTTTTCTTCACTGTTTTATGCGACAAAAATGAGGAACAAGTGAAATCAAAAATCTGGAACCGCTAATTTCTCCAATGATGATAGGTTTAGTGGTAAAATCGAGCGATTGGCCCCAAAATCCAGTTTATCTTTTCTTGAAAATTGGAAAAGCTTCTCGTAATTTCATCGATCGCTCGTAGTTCACGGTCGCGGTAATCAAAGCGATTCGGATCAACGCGTCAGTCTTTCATCGCGTTTCAAGTCAGTAATTTGTCGCGCGAACTACAAAAAGCGTACGTGCGCGTCGTTAGTCTACTACACGCGGCAACTTCATTCGGAAAATATCGCGAGGAACGCCGACAGGTTGACAAAGCATTGGTACGTGCTCGCTTATCATTCAGCTTGCCCCTCCCCCCAACCCCCCACCCGCGGGAGGTGCAAATTTATCGGATACGTACGATTTTCATCTCGAACCGCGCATATTTACTCGCTACACGCGCGTCACTGCCGATGATCGACGTTTCTAGATCGAGCGGCCCGTCGAAAATTACGAGACGATCGCGAACGCACGAACGCACCGACGCGTCGCGACGCTCGGTGCCCCCCGTCCGCGTATTTTCACCTGGTAGATTTCCCGCGACGCGGAATACGTCGTCTACAGCCCCGAAGCGTAAACAACGGGAAATTGTAACTAATATTACAATTATATAGGATAACTAACATTTCATAATAAGATTGGAGAGAGGTTAAAATATTTTATTGATTAACGTTCATTGTTCATATCAAAAATTGGATTTTACTTCACTTTAAAATACCGAAATTACTTTCTTGCCAACCCAATAAATCGCTACCTGGGAAATCGCAACGTACAATTGAAATTTCACCACAAGCCGATACGCGTATTCACGATCAAAATATCGACTTCGCTCGCTGGCCAGAATGGAACTTTGCCCCCCTTTTCTTGAGTACAGTGGGTACCTACTTTGTCCTTATTTTCATCTTTTCTTGGTCCACGTTGAATCGTGACGAGAAATTGATGGAAACCAACATGTTATTGATGAAAACATGTTCAGAGGAGAAATTGTTGACTGTGATTGTCACTCTTGCATCTCGAACACGGTAACATATTGCGAAATTCTAACAATAAAAGCGAGAATCTCTGACAGTTTACTCGTACATTGTTTATCACCGGTTCTAAATACGTCGCGGCTAGCTAATGGTTGTGTAAATAATATATATATATATATATATATATATATATATAATTCAAACCACGTTAAGCTTCGCTAAATATTCGACTACGTGAAATTTCGGGCAACTAGAGTTTTTCGGAGATATTAGAAGCATTAGTTTACTAGCTAATGTGTAAATAATTGTTTTTAAAAATTGGTCGCATTTGTGAAGGAAAAAATAAAGGTCGCGATTTTAATATTTTTTGCATGTAACGAAAATTTACAAGGTGACTGGTAAAAATAGCAAAATTTTGTAGAGAAACTGCGATTTAAACGAATCGTAAACCCTAAATTCGATGATTCTTTTTACGCGTCAACCGAATTCAATGAGTACGTGTATAAAAATTTTTCTCCGTGTAACGAGTCGCGGAGATATACCGGTGGTTGTAACCCGGAGGAGAGATTTTCGTTGTAATTACGTCCGACATTGCGTATCGAGAGCATTCCTCGAATAAATCTGCATTGTTGCGTTACGTAAGCTCCGGTTGCCAGTCCGGGAATAGAAGAAAATAATCTGGCAAGGGTCGGCGAAATAAAGATTCGACCAAATATCGCCGATAAAAATATGCGGGTTCGGCCGAGCACGCCCGGAGACTTCGTTTCAAATGCGTACCTACGGAGAGACACCGGTCGATAGTATTTGCCAAAACGACCGTTCGCCTAATGAAAATAGAGCGCGTAAGCCACTGCCCAAAGTTCAAAATTGGATTTCGAGGCGGAGCTTGCGCGGCCTTACGACCCCGCCCTTTACACGACTATTGCCAATGGAAAGATCTGCCAAATAATACTAGTCCGTTGACGCTGCTATACGTGAATCGTACGTCGGATCCTGAACTCGCTATGGAGATCATGCTTGCACAATTATGAAAATGCCCGACCCGGGTAGACGGAATGAATTCGGTGTGCACTCGAGCTAGCATTGTTAGTTATTGCTATGTAATTTAGGTTCTGCACGCATCCTGAAATAATATTATTTGAAATGTTATTTTATTTTATAAGTGCTTCGATGACTATAGTTGCTTTTGAAATAACTAGACAGCGGATCGTTATGCGAAATAAAAATTGTGTGCACCAATTCTAGCAGGCAGGACTGCCAAGTAAAAAGTTCTTTCGGATTTTACTAATTTTGGCCAGTTCAAAATAATTTTTACTAATTTTACCAAGTTGAAAATAATAGTGTCTTTAAGTAATAATAATATAATAAGTATAAATGCATGAAATCAATGCATTTATATCTTACAAATTAAAATGGTATAAAATAGAACATGTGATTGAAATAGATTAGGTGTAATTTAAATATTCACATCTGTATCACACTTTGAATATTTTTATTCAAAGTGTGCAGAATTAATTCCACCAATATATTCGGAAGAAAAATGTGGGGAAAATCGAGATTCGGCGAGCTTTATGTAGGTTTTCCTGTGAGCACGGCGCGAAAATCAAATGAGCCGAGTGTTCGCTGGACGAGAGTGGTCGGACCGCGAGGAAGCAAACAAAATTCGTGGCGGCACGCTTCGGCTGACTTCAAGAGCGAATCGGGAACCAGTGATGCCGATTATTTAATTATTGGCAGCAATACGGGAGGTGAACAATTATCGGTAATTAGCTGCTACATGGACGCGTCTAGGAGAATGATACTCGAAACGATATTGACGGAGCTCGCACAATGACTAAACGAAACGACATTGTGCCCGTCGGAAAATCCACAATTCCGCAACAGAGTGCGGATAAGAGAAAATCTACGAATGACGTGTAAAAAAGATTCTAAATGCCTTGGTTTTATCAACGAACGTATGGAACAGCGAGATATCACGTTCACCGAAATTAATGAAGTTGGGAACGCAATTCGAACGTGCACGCGCGTCTGGTTAATGTTGAATTTCATTATCCATGCTTTGGACGGTGAGAATATCAAATTAGTTTGTTGACGAATAAAAACGAGTGACGTGCGATTATGCGTCTCTCGGGTACGTTGAAGTAAATGGAAGTGAAATTCGGATCTACCAGGGTTTGGGGATGAAATTTATGCGCTGTTCGAACGCAACTACGCTAGAAAATCAAGTTCGGTCGATACTAGGAATTATTACGCGCGAGCTTGCTTTATACGCACAGTGAGTGCCGTTAATATTCGGACGATCTTAAAAACGTGAACTTTTTCGATGTTTGACCATACGATTTGAACTATTTCGAGAAGTTAGAGCAGTTAATTTATTTTCAAAATAAAAAATATATTCTTTTATGCACTATTCGATGCAGATCGTCGTTCTCTATAAAAAATTATTGACTTATAGACAGCGAATTTTATGTATTCGAATTTTATGTAATATTATTTTATAATATTATAATAAATTTCTATTTTATTCCGATTTGTTGTAATTGACATAAAAAAATTGCATAAAAATCCACTGTCTATTAATTTAAGAGATATATCAACTTTAATTTTGTTGTAATATACAAACACGAAGTCAACAAAATTAATAATTCTAAGAATCAAGTGATAAAAACAGGAATAAAACTTTCTATTTTGAAAAAGATTGCTAGCGTTTAACAGTTTCATTGATCGGACTTTGTTGTTCACGTTATTTATAAATATTTGTACGAACAGAAAATTATTCGCTTAAATTGTTCTTTTAACTTTTCTTTGGTAAGTTTCGAAAAAAGGTTAATTCGCTTCGGCGTACACATATAAGGAAAGATAATTTCTAGAGAACTATGTTAATTGTCGCAACAAATAACGATGACCAACTAAATATGGTGACCAATTGGAAAAACCGATCGACCGGTTTTCGACAAGCTCTGAAACAAGATCTCACTCGTTAGACGAGAAAGAGCTTTCACGCGCCTGGCTCTCGCTATACGGAATCACCCTTTTTTCTTCCTTTCTTTCAAACGACACGGAAGGCCTCGTCGCCTCGGGCCTCGCGTTAATGCGCATGATTTTCTTTTCATTCCCTCTGAGGCACGCCGTCGTCGCTCTGTTTGCTCTGCGATCTTTTCCACGATAGAACCAAGTGTAAGAACAGAGGAGCGCGAAAATTCTTTACAACCCTTGATGCTACGCCAGCATTGATACTGGAAGCGAACAAATATTTGTTCTGCGCGTCAAATGTTTGCGCCGGCGACGGTATTCGAAATTGACTGATCTCTGTTGTCTTCACAGTTGTTACTAGCAAAACTAACTGTTGTTAACTGACAAAACAAATAAAATTTCTAATTAAATATTTTGCTACTAATAAAATAAACACAATAAATTTACCGATCTGTGTTCTTACTCATCAAATGGTTTAAAAATCATCGTACGAGTCCTAGATCCAAATGAAACATATTGAATACAAATCAATTTATAAAATGAGTATAATTTTTAGATAAATTTTTAAAAAATCAGTTTAGAAGTAGCACTATCTATTCGAATTAGTAAAATTGACTTTTTAGATCTCTCTAACATTTTGCAGTAATTAAGAAAAAAAAAACAAACAAAATAATCGAGATAATAATGGAATTTTTCGATACGTCGCCTAAACGTCGCCTAAACAAACCAGCAGAAGAGATCCATCGCAATCAAACGCTTGCCGGCAACCACTAAACCGTAAAAACCGTTCACTCCAAGCTAATTAATTTACTCGCGACAGCCAGAAGGTGTTTCTAAAAAGGGGCAACGGAAAATTTCGCAAACACGTCCGCTGCCGCATTGAATAGACGCGTTCCGGTGAAAATGCCCAAGCTGAACGTGCAAAAGGCGCGGCAACGTGTTGCGTTTCGAGGGGTAGATTTTCTCCGGGTGTATTATTTCGAATTCGCTAATTAGACGTCGGATGAAATATTAGGAAGAATGTCGTCGCCGGAGCATCCTCGGGGCGGTCCTCGCGCGCCAAGTAATTGGAAGAATATGTAACGAGCACGTAAAATGAATGAAACGAGGAAATTTCCTCGGTTTTATGGTGGCGTAAGTACAGGGAGGGCCACGGTTACGTAAGGGAAACGTGAATTTAGAACGTTTCCATTATTTGCGGAACCATTCCTCCGCGGGATTCTTTCTCATGAATATTAACGGCCGGAACTCGGGAGGCTTATTTCTTTTTTCTCCTCTCTCCACCGGTTTTTCTTGCTCGCGTTGTCTTCCTCTTTTTATTTTCGTCTTTGATTCTCGGTTCTCTTACTCCCGAGTCTATTATAATGAGCCGAAGTTCGGCGTTTCGGTCGCATAGCGAACGCGAATAAGCCAACGTTAAAAAGAAAAAAGAAAAATCAGTTTCATGCGCTTACCTTCGCGAAGTCGATTTTCAGTGTGCAGCAGCCGGAGTATATGTCCGCTCCTTGAAGTGTCTCCTTCGCTCTCGTCGCCGATTCCACCGAGTCGAACGTGGATTTCGAAGGACTTGGTTAAGAATATATAGACACTGGTCTTCGTCGTCAGCTTATCGAACGACGAAAATCATCTGACGAGGATATATTAAGCGCTCCCGCCGATACTAAGCTCAAAGAGGATTTCCACATCGGTTTTCTTGCGGAAACAACAGTTGAATTTCACGCCTACTTCGCTGCGCAGATTCTTTTCTGATTATCAGGGGTGTGCGAGAACCCGAAATATCCAGTCGGTTCGGGATTTCCGAAAATTTTGAGATTCTCGAGATTTTATTGGTGTTCTCGAAAAGATCGAGATTCCCGAAAATTTCGAAAACCCACTAACCATTTATACTCGTTTTATAGAATACATTCATGATTTCATATTCTCGAAATTTCCGGAAAACCCGATTTTTTCGAGAATCTCGAAATTTTCGGAAAACGATTCAAATTCTTCTACTGTTTCAATACCCAGATGATAGGTACAAATTAAAATAGAGAAAACATTCACAGAATTTAGAGACACCGATGCATCATGTTCAACTTGGTAAAATTAGTAAAGAAAGAAAAACTATTTTTACTTGGCTCCTGTCTCCTACAATTGATGCATACAATTTTTATTTTACATAAAGATCCGCTGTCTAGTGACGGAAGTTCTACGTCTGACTCTAATCATTTTATAATCGCAACTTGATAGCAGCAAAATAAATGATCTGATATTGAAATTATTATAAAAACCACGTATTTAAATACACGTAAAATATGGATCTCCAGTCCCTATCGTTCGTTCCATCCCCATCAATTTTGAAACAACTTTTTGCTACACACTTGTCGGTGGGAACATTCTCCACCGATGAACGACGCGAGTATTTTTAAAACAAAACTTCTGGCGTACTCTCCCCCATGCGTGGTCGCGGATGAATGGAGTCGAAGACAGACGACATTGGTTAAGTTTACAAACATCTGTCGACGCTCATAAATCTCGCGATCCTAGATAAAGCGACAGGGTGATAGGTCCACAAACACTATTTTGATTAATATTGATTTAACGGTCTGTGTTCGAATATAAAAACTGACGATTAATTTATTTCTGTCAAAACCACCATCTATGAAAATACCGTGGAACTGTGACGGTTCTCAAAATTATGAATTTGGCGAATGTGGTCTGCCAGACAAAAAACTTACTAAAAATCAATCTACGAATTTCAACAGAACAGATCGCATCCCGCCTACAGGTTGACCAAGATCTCTCGAGACGCTGGTGTAATTTACACTGGAAATAGTGCGGGCGGAAGGTCCTGTGACCCCGGTGTATCATCGGCCCCCAAGTTCCGGTTATAAATCCTCATCGCGTTCTAACGGTGGCGCGTGACCGACAAACTTTCGCGTCGAGTCATTCCGAAGATATGTGTCACCATGGAAATCCTCTTGAACTTTAAGCTCATCTATCGTGTCAGTAGCAGCGAGAAGCCGGTATCGTCGCGATTCTCATTCCTAAAACGCGGTCCTCCATCGAGTGGACAGAAAACGGTTCTATTGCAAAGGATATTCCACCATAGCTTGAACGCCGTTTTTCTTGAAGATAACGATACGCCGAACTTGTCCGCTGGGCGCGCTGATCGTGTGCAATACTTCCTGTAACAAACAAATGCGAGAATCTTTTTTAGAAAACTGACAGAAAACAAGAGTTTTTAGGTGGTTTTCGCTGTAAACACTCTCTACGGTGTTCTTCTATATATTAATATTAATTATATTGTGCTATGTTCAATATTAACAACTATTGAAATGAAATACTGATATATTATTTTCAAATTAAGCATATTAAGAAAGAAAATCAATTTCTAACGGCCCCGAGCCGAACCCGAATTTCCGGCTCCCCGGCCAGCCCTAGTAGATACGTGCTCCAGAACAAATATAATAAGATCACCAAGAATAATGAAATAATGGGCGTCATCTGGGCGTTCCATTTAAAGGTGGCCAGCAGCCTGTGAAATATTTCCCGCGGCGTATCTCCCATTCAAATCCGACATTTTCGTACACATCTTATTCCGAGTGCATACAGAATAAGTTTCTAAGAAGCTTTGCGCATCCCGGTAGTAGCGGAGCGTGTTTCCACGGGACTCGTATATCTTTCCGGAACGGTCAGTAAATTTACCGTTCCGTTTCTAGATTCGTGAAATTTCAATGCCTCGTGAAAAAGAGTATCCGCACTTGAGCGAACAAATATCCACGAATTTATAGTTCGCCGGTGTATTTACCGTGTTCCTCGCGGCCGCGCGTTAACGGAAGGACCCACCACCTACGCGTACGAGAATGATTGCCAGAGGCTGTTCTCGCGCCGCACCGTACCGCATCGCATCGCATCGCGGAGATCTTGAAACGCGATCGGCTCGGTTCAACGCCTCGTCACGACTAGACGTTTGCGAAACACGCTGGATCAAGTTCTCGAAATGTTCGATTTCTACACCCGGCCAGCGGGAAAAAGCGAGAGGAGGATCGAGTGGGACGCAAGAACAGGTAATTACACGTTCGCTCGATTATCTTCATATTTGTGCGCTTCAATATCGCATATTTTCATTGAGCAAAGCGTAAACTCACATACCGGTAGCACATACGCCTATACAGTCAAAATCAAAAATGTCAGTTGGCAAAATCGACAATAAGAATGGAGATTGATTGATTTGTTCGTATAGCTACAGAATCTACGAAAAACTGGTGTTCCCTAAAGAAGTTATTCGTCCTTCAAATGGGACGATGACTCACGGGTCACCCTGTATAAGCTAGACTTTTGCGATAGACTGTCCGAGTATGTATTTAGCGAGTGGTTTACCAATGATTGCGCGGGGTTTCTTGAAATTCCTCGTTAAAGCGTTCACCGCTACAGGAGAATCAGCGGAGAGGCGAGGCAGCTCGAGAAAGAACGCTAAGCGCTCAAAGAAAATGAGGAAACGGGAAACGTTCTCGACAAAAGCCGGCCGCGTTTTCTTTTCCTTGATAACAAACATTGACTCATCGGCCGCTATCCTTCGCTTCTCGACGCTGAAATAATGTATATTGAGTGTCGGCGAAAGCTCTTCGGATTTAGTAGTCCGGAGCTTGGTTGCGAAACGGTAAACTGCTAGAAATGTTTTTGTTAACAAAGTTTCGAACGGCGAAGACCCGACGAGGGTTGACGTTAAAGCAAAGACTCGGTAGATCGGAGATGCTTCGACGAGAAATATTTCCTCGAAAAGATACTTTTCAAATAGGTTTCCAGTTTTGCCCTTTCGAGGCATCGAAGCATTAAGCGGGCTAAAAACAGCGTGAAAAGGCGTTTGAACCCGGCTGAACAGAGACCACCAATTGAAATCGTTTAAGGACCAGGTGTACGTCTACCTGTAGCTGCATACCAGGGGCAAACTGGAATCTCGCCGGCGCGGCTGGCGACGCAACATGGCGACTTGCCAAACCCACTTTTCAGCTGAAAACTCCTCCACGAGGACGTTTCGCGTCCAGACGGAGCTGCCGGTACGATTACGAATTCCAACGTTTACGCGACGAAAAATACGACCGCTCGCGCACCTCTTCAACGGTGTACTTAACTCCACAAGCTGAAACGAATCCATTGTGGTTTTCTCTTTTCTGTATCTTCTCAACTCTCCGAATACAGTAAGTAAGTACAAAATTTTCATTTTGCATAAAAGTCAGCTGTCTACTCGAGCACAATAACGGAAATAAAGTTTTCTTTCGTATTTTGAGAGGTGTAGATTCACCGTTATGGACGGACGACCAATAATTTTTATGCGCATTGAACATCTCTATGCTGTACCTCGGTTATCATTATTTTGCAAAGTCGCGTTCGATGTAAGCGGCAAGCGTTTAGTATCCGCCGTGTCGCTGAATCGTACAATTTTTCGTTATGCGGTTTTGAAAAGTGTACGAATACTTTTTACACTCGCTGTACGTATTTCAATAAAACGAGAATTCTCGTTTCCCGTCGGTAAAGATTAATACATTACTTGCACAGGCGTTATATCATATTTGATTTCCCGTGAAATCCGTGACGTATAGCATTCCCAATAGGGTAATTATCGCGAATCGGCGCGCAACGGATGTAACAAAGCGAGCATGATCGCGCTACATATTTTCCGCTATTAATTCCAGCGATCAAAAGCTTCAGAGATACCAGCATAACATACACTACCGTCCACAGGTCACCGTACATTTATTTTCAACAAAATGGTAAGAATAAAAGTTTCCAGTTCGATTTTATTCTTTTATTTTGATCAGATGTAGTTATATAGTTATGGTAAATGCAATTATTGTACGATAAATTAGGTAAACAGAAAATTATATCCTCTCCAAATATGAATAAGTGTCCGGTGACTTATGGACGGAGGTGTATACAGTGGTGGTATGTGCGTGCGATGAAATGTGATGCAGGATTCGTTAGAACGCAGGGAGAGAGAGAGAGAGAGAGAGATTACGGTGGAGTACACAATGTTCGCATCTCGAGGAGCATGCATCCATCGCTCGAACTTAATTATCCGGCGTTTTCATCCGGCCAGAAGAAAGTAAACCTGCCTTGTGCGGCCCGAAACTTGAATAGGAGATCTTTTGTTGTGATCTCTGTATAGCGTGGTGTAAATTCAGTACGGCGCGGCGAGGCGAGGCAACCGCGCGCGTCTTCCTCCGTCCTTTTTTTCTTGGTCGCGCGTCGCCCGTTGATCTTAACAAAGCCAAACGCTCCCTTTCGCGTTTAAACGATACGGACCAAAGAACCGGGCCAGAAATCGCGATAAGAATATAGGTAATCCCCATCGGTATCCTCTTTGTTCGAAACGTACTCTCGTCGCTTAGAGAGTATCGAGCCGGATCGGGCGACATCATCGTGTTGCTTAATAAAATCGCGCGACGCCGGAAAAGAAGAAGTTCCCGTTCTTTGAGGAGAGCCGTATCTGCCGGGTCCGGAGCGCTCTAATCAACAAGATGGCCGATTAGAATCACAGACACAGAGAGAGAGAAAGGGAGAGAGGAGAGGTACGCGCAGAAAGGGCGACATCGACTTTGACTAGCTTGTTTGAATAGTGGGCTACGTTAATGAATACGCTCTCTTATTACTGCGGGTTCTGAAATTGCTGCGAGCGAATCGAATTATCTTCTGGAGACGTGACGTCATCCTCGGGAATATTCTTAACCACCGAGAAATCGAGCAGAAAAGTTTTCTAACGAGTACCGCGCAATTTCCACGTAGAAAATTCTCCGCCGTTGTTGTTGGACCTTCGAGACGTCTTAAAGACGTCCCGAATGAGAAAGAAGTTCTAAAAAAGGTGTCCCCCAAACGACGTCTGTGAGACGTCACGAAAAATACGTCTCAACGACGTCTTTTTACGATGTAAGACCTAAAATGGACGTCTTTAAGACGTCGTGTGATATAGTCGTAGACAAAACTACGTGAAAAATATATTTCTAAACAAATTTTCATACTGCTGCTATTAAAGCTAACAATTTCTGATTCCTTCCTTATTCGTTAATCAATGATTCCTTCCTTAATTAATTCCTTCCTTATTTAGTAATCAGTTGCCACGATTAATAATTCTCGAATAATAATCAAACGGATTACGTTTTCCCAACTCCGATTATGTTACAATATCGTTTTTCAACTTACAATTAGTTTACATTAATTTTGTTAGATTACAACTGCCTCGTTGAAATCAAACTTTAACCTAATGAAACTTTTGTCCATCAACGTTAATCTTACCAAAAACCAATCGAAATCGTCTTTTCTCGAAATTCTATTTTAATCGGATCCGAATATCGAGCTAACCGGCGGACCCGAAACGGCCTTATCATTTCAGATATGTTCGAAACTCGCATCGGCGAACCAATTACGTAATGTTCAACTCTATAAATGAACCTGCGCGCATAGAACAAGCGTGCATTCCGGGCCGGCGAACGTCATACGAAGAGTTCGGCTCCTAATGCATCTAGCGATCTAGAATCTGACCCCACGACATATCCTAAAAGATTCACGAGCCGCGATAGTGCCAAAAGGCTGTTCGGTCCCGCTCCTGTTTATCACGGTTCCTAAATCACATCTACTATCCCGTTATTGATCGAGCCTGATAAATGGCCCGAGATTAACAGCATTAAACGGCCATGCGGCCGCTAATTAATTAAATAACACGGTTTCTGGAAGATAGTCCTGCGTCGTCTCGAGTCCTCTGATCCGATTAACGTCCCTTTTCTCGCCGAGTTTTTTTCTCTCTATTATTAAGGAGCCGTATTTCTCAGCTACCATCTCCAATCCTATCCGAAGCCCGTTCGGTCGTTCGCGAGGCGCGTGAAAAACTGATGAAACGTCGCAATTACGGCGTCAATTCAGCCGAGCACCGGCCGAAAAACCTTCCAGATACGAGAAATTCCTGGAATACCTGGCTACTAGGAGTATTTCCCCCGAGTACAATCCTGCGATATTCAGGAGTACACGTACTCGCTGCCGTAAAGGAAAGGCTCGAGCAGCTGACGATGGCCAATGTAATAAGAACGCGCGTGGAAGATGCGACGAATTCAAAAACTCGCAACATTTACCGTAAACAAGATATAAAGGCGTTTTTTGTTCGATTTACAAAAGAACAATTTTTCCGGAAATAAAACTTTGTATACGCAATTTGAGGTGTTAGAAAATAATTAACACTATACCTATCAAATAACCGGTTTTATATTTTTCACTTTACGATTATTGAAATTATGTGGTTGCTTACATGGAAATTAATTCGACAAATTTTTTTATCCAAGTACATATTACATAAAAATTACACAAAATCTAAATAAATAAACCAAATGTTCTAACTTCTCAAAAACAAAAAAAGAATTCAATTCGTATGGTACGGTATTAAAAAAGTTATTGTTTTCTTCAAATATTAGCGGTAGTCACTGTACATAGGGTATGGAAAGAAGAAAAGTTATTATCGTTCGAACGGGACCGGAGCGGAAAGCTTCAAGACGGATTTCTCCGGCTCTCCTTTTATTTCTCGGGGGAAATTTCAGTGAAAAGCGCAATGCGAGAATGGCCATCGACGAGCGGAATAAAAGGGGAACCATCTGGACATGCACTCCCCGACGTGCGAGACGGCGCCGCGTCCTTGAAATCATCGTAATTGCCGGAAAACGCTAGCGAGCCTTTACGAGAAAAGTCCCTAGAAGCTGTTCGCGGGAAAAGAGAGGTAAACGCGACGCCTCCGAATCCGAGGTGGTATTTCTTTTTTCTTTCACATCGGATACGCGTCGTTTCTGTAGTTGACCTACCCTCGCGTAGCGCTCTCGCGTCTCTCCTCCTTTACCTTCTCCGCCTCCCTTTCACGGCCTGATATAAATATCACCGACAAATGATCTTGAGACCGTGCTACTCTCGGTATAGTTGTCGCGGCACCACTGTTAACAGCGGTAGAAAGATATTTCCATACTATTTCACTGTCCCTGGAAGATGTAAATTGCGCGATATTCCGCTGAAAAATTTATGCGCATTATCTCCGGCCGTGACACGTCTCGCTACTTTTTGGAAATACGCCGAAACCCCCGGTATTCGGAATTTCTATGACAATTTCATTCATTTCTTTCCACGACAGCTTGAAAACAGCAAATTGATATTTCAGTTGTTTACCATTTTATCTCCCGTCAAGCCGAATTTTATCCATGCTCTCCCCTATTAACGAAATGCACAGCTATTCATGCTGATTTGGACTAGTATAATATGTTGAGACACGATAGAATTTAAGCAGAACTCAGTTGAGTTATGTTTAAGCGCAGCATGAACTATGTTTTCCTAAAAATTACTGGTTTCTTATTAATAATTGCGTTGATACTAAAGAAAAATTTGGAGAATGGAAAATTTTGGGTCATCAAAGTATTGGGACACTTCATTGATTTCAGTTAGAAACCTTCGGTATGATTACTTAATACTTTGTTGGGTGTATCCTTCATTTTAGGATTTCAAAAATATTATTCAAACAATCTTTCGGAATATTTGTGTTTAGAATGACGAACACTGAGAATTTCAAGAATATTTGAGAAATTAATCAATTTCTATTCCTTCAAGTCCGCAATACGTTTAAAACCATCTCGCCCGCTGTCTCGCACAATGGTTGGTTTCGAGAGCTCCAAAAGGATGAAATCTAGGAACTGGGGATCTTCGATCGTGGCCTTCTCATTTCTATTCTACGCCACGCGAGGGCACGAGCTCGACCTACCTCACGTACCAGTCACCTTCGCCTTCCCTTCATCTTCTTTCTTGCCTTGACTGATATAAACGCAACTGGTAGGTTAACTTCGGAGAGAGCATCAAAGGCTGAGACACCTACACACGTATTCGCAGCTGTGAAAACCGAGGCAACTGGACTCCCCGTAATTTCTACCAAGTCTTTCATCATGGAGGAGACTTGTCACTTGACGACTAAAGGTATTTCGCGTACGAATCAATAAGAATATTTACAGTGATTCAAGGAATGAAGACGAACGTCTGATGGGAGAATGTTACAATGAAAGAGTGCTGCAACGAAGCGTCCCGAATATCACAAATCCGTTTGAATTTCGCGGGGTCGCCTGCTTCGGTTGCTCGCGACGATATCAGGTCCTTTCTGACGAGGTTATAGATTAACAACGCCTGTTTCAAAGAAAACTCGACTTGGAAGTTAACACTTAAACACTAAACCTACCAGTTGACCGTTTTCAAACTTTTGTACAACTTATACATATTTAAACGTTACAATATCGCTATCAAACTATATGACTTTCCTTAAAATATGCGTACAATACATTCTTTAGTATTTACTTCTACTTTTTTCTTTTTTCCAAGAAATATTTGTTGTGTTCCTACGGTGGAGAAAATAGTTTATTTACTATTAGAAATTTATAAAATCAGTACACACTAACGTCTATCTCAAAGTCGAATGGCAATTGAAAATAGTAAACAACAATAGTATTGTAGGAATTTTAGTTTTTTAAGTTTATAATTGAAATTATATAAAAATAAGGACGAAATTTCATGAAAATTCTCCATTTTCAACTACATCTTCTATAAATTATCTTCTATAATTTCTATAAATTAATAAATTTCAAAAAACAAAAAAAGTTTTTAAAATCACTATTTTGTACAAGTAGACAGGGGATCTATATGCAAAATAAAAATTGTCTACATGCAACAAATTGAGGTGGAATAGAATTAAATTCTCTTAATGTTTCTACCATTTTAAATTACACCTACCAATTTGCGTCATAAATGCATAAACGTCTGCAGTCCGACGATATTACGAAATACAGTAACATTCGAAACACAGAAAGAAGCTTGAAAATCTCGGAATCCTTTGCGGTTTAGATTTTTTAAATATTTTCTTACAAGGTCGCCCGACTCGAACTCTTCTTCTCGTTTCCCCTCGGCTGGAACCACGTAAATACGACCGCAGAGTTAACTTTCGAAAGACCCTGGCGGGGCGGCTGTTCGCCGAAAGTTGCGGTGGTGTGCTGGTGGTCCCAGTGTTCTCTAATTCCCCAGAAACTTTCGCCGTAAGATTACTCTGTGCGACGGAATTCAAAAGCGAATGCCGTATTATTTTGCGAAGACAAAGTCGACGGGGCTGGCAGGATCTGGGATCGGTTAAGCGACAACCATCAAACGAAGCGAGGCACAAATGGGCTAACTATCTAGGAATCTAATCGAGTAGAAGTCTGTTGGAGAGTTCAGAACTGCGTTAAGATATTTATAACTAGATATTACGCATTTATTACACAAATTAATAGGTGTAATTTCAAACAGAGACACTGGAAAAATTCAAAAATACTGTTATACTGTTTTATTTCACAATTATTAAAATTATAAAGATGCTTTTGTGGTAAATTTAGTAGAGCAGATATTATAATATGAAACGCACAAAGTTCACATAAATTTAATCTTGTTATTTTTATAAGGCAACTTGGAAGGCTCGGTAGGTTTAGTGTGTTAAAAACGTTAAGAATGAAAATAATTTTTCGTTTCAGTTCGGTGCGATAGAAAATTTTCATTTGAAGATCCATCGTCTATTTATGATAGTCACGAACAAACAAAATTCGAAACTGAGACCGTAATAGAGGTGTCATGAATATAATTTAGTAATACTTTTTTTAATTGACTTGGAACATTTGTATTTAAGAAAAGTTCGCAATGGTTTCGTAGGGTTCGAGACAGCTTCCGTCAACTTATAGAAAATCCATCCTGTACTTTGAGGGTCTCCGAAGAGACGTCGCGAAACCTGCAAGAAATTCTGGATCTCCATAAGGATACATAAGAACACTAGAGGGAACCCTAAGAGCCTCTAGGCCTCTCGAACACACTTAAAGACCCTAAAGGGTACCTTAAGAACCCCCAAGCCTCCACAAGGACATACGAAAACGCTGAAGAGAACTCGAAAAATCTCTAGACCTCTTCGAGGATATTTGAAGGCATCATTTGTGATGCAATAATCGAGCGCGTTTTTTAACCACCTTCAGCGTATTCGTCGGTGCGTACGAAAATATTCGAACACCCTTTATATCAGAATAACTTTTTTTATTATCATTTCGTATCAGGCTAGTCTTTGATACATGCTGTCAAGGTCATCGTCTTGAAGACTCTCAATTTGAAAATATTAATGGCAACGGTTCATTCAAATAACTCGACAACCCTTTTTCAATACGTCCAATAGTAAATTTTAGAGCTTATAACTTTTGAACCAGTGAACCTCTTGCCTCGAAATTTCGATATCTACAGTTTTCTCGAAGAAATTAATAGAATTAGTGAAGTTTTAGTGGAAAAAAGAGGTCCTCCAGGTTACATACCACCCAGATTCTTGGATTTTTCCAATTTTTCACTGTTTCACATTTCACTTAGCCAATTTTTTCATAAATGCATAAAAATCCGCAATCTAGTAATTCACAAATAAAGGAGACATCTAGGCGGATCACGCTGTAGGTAGAGCGATGGACTTGCATACAACTCGAGAAGCCTGAAGGGGTCTGTCTACCTAACGTCTCGAAGAACTATCAGAGAGATTGCATTAGCCATCAATTTAGAGTGGACTAGAGCAACGATAACGCGGTATTTAACGATCGTTTTATGGAAAGCGAGCATAATCGCTAACAGTAACGAAGGGATTAATCCCGGCTGGGCTGAGCACAGCTAGCGCACACGCTCGTTTGTTCAAAAAATTCCTCTCGGCTCTGCTTCGTAAGAAACCGGACGAAAGAAAGAAAAAAACGAAGAAGAAGAACCTTCCTCTCGCGTCTCTCATTACCATTCAGAATAGGGGCTGCGTTCTCTGCCGTTTGTTGGTGCCGGGTACAAAATTTTCCCCATTGTCCTAACCAGCGGGAAACGTTGTAACCGCCGCCTAGGCTAACTTTCAAGGGAGACCGTCCGGGATCTTCCACCACTGTCGAAACCGCCGGCCGCGCCGTTTCCACCTCGGATTTTCCCTAATTCCGTCGGGCCGACTGCTGCCGGGGGATTGTTCCACTCAAAGGCCGAAAGCTCGAGTCACAGCTGACCTTAATCGTCGCGTCGTTGCCGCCGTAAGTGTGCGGGCTCTTCCCCGGACAAGTCGATCGCTGTCACTGAGACGCGATCGATGGACGGAGTCATAGTCGAGAGCTCTACCGGGCGAATCCGGTCAACGTCGTCTCCGGAAAAACCTGATCCGTGGAATCCAGCCGGAAATGCAATTGTTGCGCGGGAAACTTTTAAATAAAACGGACGCCGCGATTCGAATAACGAAATCTTAAAGTCTGTTGGTGGACATTCTTAAAAACGTCTCCAAGGGCTTTATTTATATTATTTATATAACATTACTATAATTATTTTAATAATAATTACAATATCAACATTATACTTATTATTATTTATTTTAAAAAATAATTATTTAAATTTATTAAAAAATCATAATATTGAAATTTTATGAACTATCACTCCAATAATTATATTATTAATTATTTCTATCCCTTCATTAAAAACTCTTTACTTTATTGGTGAATTATGAAACCCTACTTATTTTACTATTAAAACTATTTCGGCGGCTACCGAACGTCTCTCGCACGGTTTTGACGTTTAAAAAACGTCTTAAAGACGTACTGCTTCCGAATAAGCATCTTAGTGACGTTTTAAAGACTTCTTACAGACGTCTTTTACCAAATAGAAAAAAACGTAGACGTATGCCGGGAGCGAACTTGGTATAAGCACGTTCGCAGTCGAACACCAGCGCTGATGGAAACTGATAATCACTTCCGTTCGTACAGTGGACTCGCGCTAGCATGAACTCCGGCTTCCAATAGCAATCGGTCGATATCCACGTACCCGTGAGAAGACGTTCTGCATAGGACGTGATAAAAGTATATTTGATTTTGTAATCGATATGTCGGTAATATTCCACTCGCATCTGTGATTTCGAATGTTAGGTTCAATATTCCCGATAGATCTCACCATCGATTCGACGATTTCACCGTATTACCAATTCTCATTGATTGAAATTCATGCGACGCGCGCAATACTCGACGAAAGGACGCGCGTACCGTCAGAAAGACGCGTATGGCTTCGACTCGCTATGCTCTATTATCATAACTATATTTTTATTTGGTCAATTCTTTGTAGTTTCAGATGTTTCTTCGAATTTAGTCAACATTCATATACAAGGTCTATAGGTTTGTTTCGGTTGAAGTCGATGAATGGCTTCTAAAGCGCTACACGCCATACGCCAATGATGCAAATGGGTCAATTAATACGAAGGGACAATCAAAACGAAGAAAAATTTCTTTCAACAAATGAATTTTCTGATGAAGAATACGCTGAAGATTTCGCTGTGTTCAAGATCAACGAACATCGTCGCTGGCTAAACAGTTTCGCGAGGGAAGAGAGAGAACAATCGTGCCTCTGTGAACGCGCGACGCTCTCCAATCCCGAAGTGTTCGAATGAACTCATCGCAATTTCTCCCGCGTCATTAATTAATTCCCCGCGGAAACGGTAGACGATACACGATTATCGAACGTCGCATTACGAACAGTTCGTCGCTCGCTCGACGGCTATTGTTTTCCTCGGCTGCGCTGCGATTTATTCGTGATCTTTTATTGGCGGACGGGCGAGGTTCCACTCGCATTCTCGCGCTCCGTGATTATTGCCGAGCACGAGGAGACATCGTTTTCTGACCATTAACGCTGAATCATTTACCGAGCTATGCGATTCGCTCGGGTGGCATCGACCTCCACGTCATTCCCGTGCGTCATCTTCTCGCGAGATTACGCGGGGAGCGCTGCTTCTTAAATAGATGCGCGATAAATTCAGCGCACGGTCGCCTCTCGTTTCATCTCGTTGCTGCGATTCTTTCGCCCCGTGCTTTCGCAGGACCGCCGGATGCTACCAGTTCACGCGAAAACGCGGTGATGTAACGTCCGAGACATTCGTCATGCTGAAAGGTAACCGAGGAGCTACCGGAAAATTCTATGCCGGGAGCGCTCTCTTTGCAAAAAATCGACATTCTTCGGGATCAATTTTTAATAGACGGGGTTATCGTTGGATCGAAGCGATATTCACTTACACCGACGCCGAGAAGCGTCATTCGAACGGTTCGTCGATTTACGATGTTTGCATTCCGCAATGTTGCTGCTGGCACTGTCCCGGAATTTACTTTCTGTAACACGGCGTTATGAATGTTTTCTGGATAAACATTGAGATATTTTATTTTGCGCGTTTCTCAAAATCCGTCGGTATACACTGGGCGCCTCCGAAATCATCGCGCGGCCCTGATAGCACAAAGACGTCCGGTGTTACAAAACTGTACGTCTTTAAGACGTCTGTTAAACATCTTTAAAACGTCTCGAAAAACGCGTCTTTAATACGTCTTTAAGATGTCTAAAATGAGACATCTTCAAGACCTCATGTGCTATCTGGGAAATGCTTGGGAGAGTTTGCAAAAGGAAGAATAACATTTTTTCATTTTGAATACTTGCACACCTTCGTATTGTACATATTACAGCAGGTCAGGAACAAATACGTCGGCTGATTTTTATTTAACACCGACGACGACCTGTTCCACATTTTTACTTGTATAATTATTAAAATTACAAAGATGCTTCCATTAGAATTTATTCATATAATCGAAAGGAACCCACACTATACTTCGAAATGATTTTGCAAATGCAATTTTATTTAAAAAAAGAAACGAGTAAAAATTATTCAGAGAAAAATAATGATGAAAGTGAAGAGTGGCACGTGCACTATCCTCTTGAATGCATAGTCGTGTTTACGACCTAATAATCGAATGTTTTTCCAGCAAATGTAAATGTAATCCGAATAATTTCCTTATTCGGATGGAAATCGGAAGAAATCGATATCTCGAGCGACCTGGAGATTTCATATCGAATTCTTTATCAGACCCTCTAGATGGTATCTATTCGAGAGGCTCCGCGACGATTTTTCTAAACCGTTCTACAAGCGTATTTACACGGCTAAAGTGTTTTCATTTACTCTACCACTCGATTTGAATCCCCGCGGCAAGTGGTTCCAGAATCACAGTAACGTCTGCTGGAACCGCAGGCGCGACCGAAGTTTGTAAACAACCGAGAGTTTAATACGGCCTCGTCTTATCGCGCTCTCGCGACTTAATCATCGCGCCTTCCCCGGTTAACGTTTAATCTTTCGACGCGCGAGACACCTGATAAATTCATTTCAAGTATGCTTTGAATATGCAGCGACTGGCGAACCATTTGAATATTACAGGCGCGAACCGTGGATCCGACGAAGTATGCATCTCTCGAGGAATTACAGCAAACAACGTTGTAGCACTGAATGCATTATTTTGGTTCGCACGCTCTCGTCTCGTGTCCTGTCGACTCGGGAAAGAATGGATCTTCAAATCGTACGGCGGAGAACACTATTAACTTCGCGCTTTGAGGAAGCTCTCGGCGTTGCCGGAAGTGTTTGGATTTCGCGCATCGAACAGGGTCAAACTTATTCGAATATTACAAATTCCATTTGCAAAATTCCGCTGACGTTTCGTCAACTTCTGCTTACGCGTGACATTTCCGAAACAACTGCAAATTAATACTTCGTTGGTATTTTTTATCGTAACTTTCTTCGTGTATTACACATACTTCTCGCTGTTTGCACTCATTTCGTTCGCGCAGAGCGGGCAATGTGGGTTAGTGTAGAAATTTCGGGCCGGGCCGGGCGGATCTTGATAGTTCCGTAGGGACCCGATATTTGATTCGGGACATAATTGTTATTTTCATACCGCTCATTTGTTACAACTCATCGTTCATTATAATGATTAATTATTGCAACAAGCGAGTGAGTCTCGGGATCTCGGAAATATTTATGTGTCGGCCGGACTTTCGGGATGCAGCTGGACCCGAAATGGCGATCGTTAAATGAATAAACTACGGATGTTTCTGCAATTTCCGATTTTTGTAGACAAATTTTATGATACTGCAGTGAAATAAAATCCTATTTTTTAATGGAAACGGCCTTTGGAGACCCAAAACAACATTTTTTGAAAATTTTCATACACACGTATAAACATCCGCAGTCTAGTAACGAGCAATTAACCGGTCTCCCTTAAATTACTTAATTGAAAGTAATTGATTTATCGTGATATTGATTCAGCTTGAAATTTGTATAAATAAAGACGAAAAAACCACTATGAACATGTGACAGAAAGTTGCTCGTTTGTTCGGCGTATAATTCATCGGTAGGTTTTTCGTATTCACGGGAAAAGCGGTCCCGTTAAATAGCTTCCTCCTTCGCGAAACTTCCGGCAAGTTCTACGGGCTCCGCGTCTTTGCGAGTAATTCAAGGGTGGAGAACCAGCCCGGAGTTCTTTGTCTTCGCGAGGCGCATTTTTGCTCCGTAGTTCTTGGCCTATGTTGACGAAAACATGAATACATTACGGCGGTCCCATCCAGCCGGCGGATTTATGAACAACGTGTAATTAATTCCGTACACAAGTGGCCGTAGCCGAGCGACGAAAACGCTTTCCTTCGGGGAGAGTCGTGTTTCCGCCTCCGGTTTTACGCGGCTAACACATTGCGCAATTTTAATTAATCGCGAACTTTCGTCGCTCGATAAACGAGGCTACAGCGATCATCGTGTCTAATTAAGTGCCATTAACGTCCTATATTTCACGTAGCTTTTGATTTTAATGTGATACATTCAATATTTGCATTCTTCAAGACATATTTTCTTTTCTCAATTTCATTTCATACACAGTCAGTCAAAAGTATCCATACACCACATGACCTAAGTGTTTTCAAGAATTTAAAAGAATTAGGTCACTAAATGATGTATAAAGAAGATTTTGAAGAAAATTGAAATTGACAGGACTTACCAAAAAACAAATTAGTAAATATTGATTTTACAACTTTTTTAGCTGGGTCTGTAATGAAAATTTGAAAAATATATTTTGCAGAATTTCCAATTACAGAATTACAATTAAGTTCCGATCTGAAAAATTTTTCGAAGAAAATTTCCAAGATTATTAATTTTCCTAAATTTCGAACAAGCCGTGATCGCTTATCGTTTTCGACATCGCAAATATGGAACGTTGATAAACGACGAAGAGTCGCACCGACGCTTTAGACGCGCACACGGCACCATATGGCGAGGTTAACGGCCCCTATTTTTTTTTTGTTAAACTGTTCTTAACTTTCATAACAGGATGAACACGTTGAATGTCTGGGGATGAGTACTGCCAAGTAGAAATATTTCGGTATTTGTCATTTTACGTGATCTGTCATCGGTAACCATAACAGCAGACAACGTGTTAACTACGCGTGTAATACTATGACGTTAAAACTGCACTGCTAGACACTTGGCAATGGCTGTTAACACGCTAAACGCTGTGCCAGCCCGTGGGGGCGGACAAAATAATGTACAATAATACGAATCGTACGATATTATGAAAATAATAAAAATTGTTAAACATAAGTAGCAGCAAAGGAACTGTCCTTTAAACTAAATTTCAAATAAAAGCAGTTGGGATCTTCTGGTAGCAAAATTGAAAAATAATTCAAAGTGCAGTTAATATAATTTTCACGAGAAGATGTAAAAAGAATCCGAGTAAATTCGTACACTGGTTCTGTACCGTGTATTCCCATGGTAGTTATTCGCAGTTCAAACGAATGACCCAGACACTCCGCGAACAATTGCCAAAGTATCATATTATAATCGGAGGGGTGAAGTTTCATCGGCAACAGACTAATGGAGAGAAGCCGGTGTAGATCCAATACCCTTTTCTCCCCCGAACAATAGCTCCCTGCCCTTCGTTTTTTTTTCCATTTTTCCCGCCGTATCTTCCTGAAAGTTTCCTTGGACGTGGTCGTTTCTAATCAATGGCCACTCGCAGCCGGCAATTATCCGCGAACTTTTCAATGGGAAATTTCCATGAAAACGCGGGCTTCGCTGCATCCGCCATCCTCCCACTCCCGAGCCAAGCCGGAGTTAATCTTTGCGCAGATTACGTAGAAAACGCGTAGGAGCATCCATCGGGCCAGATAGCGGTTGCATTTGGTGATATCGCAAGATATCGAAGGGGAGCTAGCTTTAATCTTATCCGCAATTCCAACGCCTCGGACGACGATTTCTTACGTTCGCAGAACTGCCACGCTGCTGCGCATCTCTCTATCTCCTACCCCGTGTGTACGCGGAAGGTGGATTTGCATTCAGCTCGGAATAACTGGCGACGATATCGAATAATGCCAGCGATAGTCCTCGACGACAATCGATATTTGTCGCAAGAACCGTCTAAGCGCTTTGCAGGGAGCACTCAAGCCTGTGGATTAGGTCGGATGAGTTCGAAATCCGGATTTAGGATAGACCTTTCGCTAGTTCTCCCCCCCCCCCCCACCCACCCTCTCGCGAATCTATTCGCATTAAATCCACCGACACACAAACACGTACATCTCTCTCTCCCTTTGTCTTTGTTCTTGGTCCTTGTCCCTCTCTCTATCTACCGACGAAGTTCCACTCTTGTTCCTCCGCGCACTGCCGCCATTTTATGGGTGCCTACGTCGCGTTGATGAGTTTATACGCCCCTTAACGACAGCGCACCTCGTTGCAACTTGTTGAGGAACAATGTGGCCCGGTCCTCCGGGTTTGTTTGCTCACAACGGCGGAGGAAACTTTTTTCGCCGTTTATTGTCTTGCGCGAATGGCTTCCTGATAATGGCTGTTCCTGCGACTGCGTTTTTGTTAAATTAATGGCCGCGAACGGAGAGAAACGTTGCGAAGATTCCAGAAATTCAGCGGATAAGTGGGCTGCGGATACGCAAAATAAAAATTGTCTGCGTCGATCGCAAGAAATAGAAATGGAATTGAATGTTATTTCTTCCCTTAACCTCTTAACCGCGGAATTTGGTTTTAAAAATTCGCCCCACAAAATGTGGAATTAAAATCAATCAGATAACCGGTTAATAATTTTGATAGAGGAAAAATCATATATTGACATCTTCAATTTAAGAAATTTTTCAACAATTTTGGATTTTATCTAGTCAATTCTGTTATGAATGCATAAAGATCGGCAGTCTAATAATAAGTTCGCGAACGTGATTGCCCGATGCAGTTGTATAACTCGGAGATTAGGTAAAGATCATTGGAAACGGTGAGTTGACCTCGAAGAAATAGATGGAAATTTCTTTCGTGCTTTCATTCGTTTCGTTTCATTCGTCCCTCATTTCACGAACTGAATCTATCCCTCGGCGCAAATTGACACGGTGGTAAAAGATCGATTAAATAACATGGTAAACAACTATTTTTCGATGTGTTTTTATTCAAATTAACGAGTTAACATTTACATGTTGGGTTCCTCGGTTGTGTTTCGCATGAAAAAGGTGAAAGTTTCGGGGCAAATTTACTTAACAGGGGTGGTTCTGTTTAACAGCAGCGAACCTACACATATTGTACCCTCTATACAGTGTTCGGTCCAGTTCGACCCAGCTCGAAACCACCTGGGACACCTAACAACAACCAGAGTCGAAGGTCCGACCAGCAATTACTTCCGACAACTAATCTCTGGTTCGAAATCGAACTTCGTCTTGCTGAACTATTCCCGGGCGATACGCAGGTGTGCCACTCGGCGCTGCCACTTTTCAGCAATGAATGATGCACCGTCTACGTAGAACGACGCGGTTTAGCTCGGCGAACTCGGATCGACTTAGTTCGTGGCAGTTTGCAGTCGAACAAATATTGATTTTTGTAACTTGTTGAGCGGCCAAACAACGCGGGCGCGACCGCACCGCCCGGAACGGAAACGATCACGTCGATCCGTGTCTGTGCGCGCGCTTTGGTGGCCGGAGTTTATTAAAATTGAATCAATCGTGTTTGCACTGTCTGTTATTAGAATCGAGTGTGATTCGATTGCGAGGTACCATCGCATCCGTGGTCGACTAAATTCGATGGCTGACGCCCTCCTCCCCTCCCTCTCCGTCATACCGGCTGCATTTATCGCGATGAGGTCGGCGCGGCGCGGCGCGACGGTACGAGCTCCATTCGCGATAAGGTAATGTCGGCCCAAAATACGTAACCACTTCTAGATAAGCTTGTGTGTATCGACGACGAATCCGGCGCATTATCGCTGGGTACGGTAACATTTCCATTTAGGGTAGGTACACATTGTCACCGGTCGAAGAGAACGCTGATACGGACCTTTAGGGTCTGACATCTTGCCTCGTTTCGGTACAAAGGGTATACATACAATCTTTTCGTTGCAAAATCATTTCATTCTATACCGTGTGGTACATTTAAGTAAACCCTACGTGCAATGTGCACGGTGTCAATATGAACATTTTTCACCCCCATGTTTTGTTTTCAGAATTATCAAGGTCGTCGGTGGTTTTTGATACGTAACTGCATTTTTTTTATTGCATCGTATAACTGAGGGAAAAATACATGCAAATGATCTTGGTCTTTGAAAATTGAAGTAAACACTGCGGAAAAAATAATCTTGAGAAAAAAAAGAACGTTAACAGTCTGTAGCGAAGTGGGTTGGAATCTTGTTAGGAAAAGGCGGGACTACAAACAATAACAAAGATCCAAAAGGACAATTTACGATTATACGAAACTAAAGTTGAATGAATGTGTATTTTCTCTTTCGATAATCTTAAAAATTCGAGGACCACGGAACAATGCCCTCAAATTTTTCTAATGTTCTTTCAGTTGTGTATTTAACTTCCTCATTTGTTTATTAAAAAGAAAAGGAACGTTTTCTGATGAACATAGGCTAATGAAAAATATGACCACGTAATACGTAAATACAGAAATCTACCAGACCTCTGTCTAGTTCGCTTTGCGATCAGATCTTTCAGAAGACGCGAACACGTCGAGGGCACATCAAACGCGGTCGTGAATTTTTGAAAATGATCGAGGCACCGAGATGAAGCAAAGATTCGCCGTTGGAGAAAGACAGCTCTAGCGGAAATCCCTAACGAAGAGCAATTTCGTTGAACTACCCGGAATAGAAACGTGGTCTTAACTACGTGTACAAACACTTGGTGGAGAGCTCGAGCGTAGCCGGCAGTGGAAGCGCCCTGTCTAGTTTGTCTCTTTTACAGCCGGTTAACTGGTTAGCTCCGCGTTCCGATTGCGCGTGCTGGTTTGCCCGTAAAAGGATCAGGAAAAGAGAGCAGCCGGCTACGTTCGCGCTATACAGGGTGACCCGAATAAAACTGTCTCGAGCCGTTTTCTCCGATTTCATTATTTTCATCCAAACAGCCGGACTTGCTTCGAAGTCTACCTATGAATAGATTCCGGGTTTCATGGATTTTCGACAAAAACAGGCGCAATTTGAATTATGAAATATATAATAATTAAAATATAAAATTAATTATTAAAATCAAGCAATGACGAGTATCCTATTATAAATTTTACGAAAAACGAGGAAGGATTACATTTTTATTCGATAAAAAATTAACAATTCATTGCGCCAAATAATATTCTTATTAATTTTATTATTATTAATTAAATTTAGTTTTTTTACACGATGCCCAGATACTTTACTCTAACCCAGATGATATTTAGGATTTAGTTTCGCATAAATGCTCCCAGAATTCCTCACTATCAATTCATCATAAGACCCGGAACCATACTTTTGACCTCCTTACTCACCGATCCCGAATCATCCCTTTGAACCGCTTACCCATCAACCCTTAGTAACTTCCAAGAATTTCTACTGGACTTTTCCTAATCCCCGCTACTTGGAAGATCAGACTTCCGAGTTTTCGTTAAGGATAAACTCGAAATTGGAAATCACTTAGGTCTGAGATCCTGAATGGAATGGACACAACTCAACAGTCCTGAAAACTGTTGAAAAGTGCTTTCTGCTCTTCGCTTTCAATCGATTGTGCCTGGAAACGTTGTTACACGTTATTTTACATGTAAAACATTGTTTAAACAATTGTGAACATATGTACGCGTCGCACATAACGTACCAACGATCGTGTCAATAATGTCGGCATGATTGCTTGAAGATTGAAAGAATCGATAGATTTGACTCGTTAACTGCATTGAAATGAATTGACTTTTTTAATTTTTTATTTTTCTTTTGCAACGCTTATGCCATCGTATTCGACTCGTTTTTTCTGGTTGAAATGACACCAAACACGATATAGTTACGATCATAATTATTTGTGTAACAAGGGATATTAGGAATTCTTGCACCTCTACTCTAAATGTGAAATCTTAATCGACGTAAGTGACTATGATCGTAACTATGTCGTGTACGGTGTCATTTTAATCGGAAAAAAGAATGCGACGATAATGTTTCATAGATGAAAAACCAAAAATAAGAAATTTCGATATTAAAAGGCTTGCTGGCACGAGCCTACAAAATATGTAGTAGCTCTACTAGACCTGTCGCTCGGTCGCAAACGCGACAGTTACGGAGAGAATACTGCAGCCACGGTTAAATGTCCGATCCCCACCCTATCGCTTAGTGCATCGATCTGAACGGAGCCTTATCTGCGTAGATAAGGAGAGAGCATACATAAACTAGTGGAATCAATTCTGGACACTGAAACTTTTACTTAAATTTATTTAAATTATTTAACATATAATCATTTATATTCTATATTCTAATCATTGTTTTCTCATTTTAGGACGTAGCTTATATATAAAAAAATCAGTAAAAAGACCATTTACTGCATCTAATATATAATAAAAATTTCAACACATCGAAGGAGGTACAAAAAAATTTCGTCGGATATCCTTTGTTTTTTATTTATAGTTTATTATTATTATATTCACATCATGCGATGGACAGAAATAACAACGCAGTTTAGGTTTTTTTTAAATAAAAATTTTCAAACATTTACAAACCAAATCGTGTGAAAATATTAAGTTATAAACATTATAGATTACAATAAAACTATTACGGTATCAATTTAACATAGCAGAATTTTCTGCAGAATTCGAAACGCTACAGTATTCGATGTGTCTGCTGTGAGCGGAAACAACTTGCGACATTTGATTCCGCCCACCCGGTATACGCGCCGAGAAAGCGACGTCCGCGTGCTGGAAGCACAACAGCGGTTCTCATGCGTTGTGCGCAGGCATTGTTACGGGCCGACAGGACCGAGAACTTCGTAACTACGGCTACGCAATTAGAACGGGTGATATTGAATGCATCGCAGCTGGATAAGAAACGATTCGAGCACGTGTATAAACACAAAGAGGTCCGTTGCGCGCGGAAAGGGCAACTGGAGGGGGAGGGATTGAAAAAAGAAGTGTGCTATATCTGTTCCACG
Source organism: Lasioglossum leucozonium (assembly GCA_028454225.1). NCBI lineage: Eukaryota > Metazoa > Arthropoda > Insecta > Hymenoptera > Halictidae > Lasioglossum > Lasioglossum leucozonium. Next base: position 939,939 of record CM052218.1, read on the forward strand.
AACGAGGAAGGGAAAACAAACGAAAAATGAAGAACAACATTTTCTCGCTTGCAGCCGGACGGTTGATCGAATCGAATTCGATAATCAGTTCAGCGTGTCTGCACACCGCTGTTACGTGTATCGAGCGTCTGACCATTACCAGTTACTACCACTTGTGTTAATATTTACGGACGCAACAAGCGCCGCGCCACTGTTTCATTCTAACAACGATCAAGTGGATTTTATCGCGGGATAATATTGCTCGGTACCAGTGCAAATAATCGATAACAGGCAAACGTAATCGGTGGAAACTAGAGTGAAAACTTTTCTCGAACTGCACCCAGCAAAATTATATCTGTGATACTAATTAACAGTGGAAATGTAAACTGCGACTTTTACAACCGCGCGAACGCTTCTCGTTGCGTATTACCAACGAACTGAAATCTCCTCGTTACTTTTTCCAATCAAATTTTATAAATGCCACGCGCCCGTTCCATTTATTGCAAATCCGATTCATCGGACGAGCAAGATACATAATATTGTTTGTTAAATTTACCGCGGACTGCTTACATATCTCGACTTGGGGAATATAAATCGAACGGCCGTGTGTGACGAACAGACGTACATAAATCACCGGGGATATTGCGATGGAAACTCTCGTTTCAACTTCAATTTATCGTGCTTCGCAGATTTCATTCATTTATATCTGAAAAAGACACACCGTGAACAATGTGATTTACTTTCTCGCCGATTTCATTCGTTTATATTCGAAACGAGATCCCGAGAACAATAGATTCGTTCATCCCGCTAATGGAATTATGTAAAATAATAACGCGTTCCTTGATTAAATGATCTCTCAACGATCCTGACTTCGAAGCATTTATCGGAGCTTTTAGATTGCTATTAAATCTATTATGCTTGGTAACTTTCTCTCGCGCCGCTTCTTATCGCTTATCTCGTTCTGTGAAAACGTTCAAAACAAATTGAGTAGCAATGTTCTCTCATACATCCATGACGAAGAAAGAATTGATTTTTATTTTATCATCGATCTAGAATGGTCCTACTGACGTGTTCCCCGATTTCAATAATTAACAAAAGAGATCATCAAACAATTATTAACATCCCGAAAAACAATATTAGCGAAGGCTCGTAGAATTTTTAAAATAAAATTCAAAGCTATAATTACGATATTTATTAATATTTTATTCAATAACAATTACCTGCAAAAATGACGAAAAGTAGTAGAGCAGAATGGAGAATATGCCATTGAATAAATCGATGAAGCTTGACAAAACTTGAACATCATAGTGATCTTATTGTTAACACACTACGTATGTACTCGTGTACATAAACATATATTTGGACGCACAGAGTGCTTTCTACATGTTAAATTTATACACTGAATGCTAGAATACAAACACGTCAGCCCAGGTCTAGAAACAGGATAATCAATACCGTTGAATTCCATAGTTTGTTCAACTGGGGGATCTTCGGGGTGTCGACAACGTCAATAATAATAATAATAATAATAATAATAATAATAATAATAATGGAATCATTGTTAATCGTCGCGTGTATAACGGGGCATTCTGTTCCACCTCCGTGTTCCGAGAGTCAATAGAAATATTCCAACGTTTAGTACGATTGTAAAATGTTTTAGCAGTCCCCTCAGGGCTCGGGGGTTTGGACAAGCGTGGATCGCGATGGCATGGATCACGGACCATATGCTTCGAACCTAGGAAACGACACATTTGCGAGAGCGATCAAGCACGAATGCATAGGCGCATGAACGAGCGAGCACGCCGGGAGGATAATGTGGCCAGCTGAGACTCGTGGACCCAGGAGACATCGTGATACATGATTTCGGTCAACGCTGTCACAACACGAACGTCTCTTAACTTCCAAACGATTATATATCATCCGAAAGGTGGCGGGGAGTTTCGATGACAGTGGTGGTGGTAATGGTGGTGGCTCGCGCGCTCCGTCGTGCACGCCCTGGAATCTCGACATTATACATATGTCACGAACTTTCGGCCGGCTATGCGGAAAAATCAATATTTATGGCACAGTGTCAACTACCCCCACCATCCACTCTCATTGGCGGTCTATTTCGGTGGTAGGCCCGACTCCGCGTTGCCGTTGCCGGGTGTCGACCTCTCGAAATCGAGTTTTCACGAGTACAAATGCAGCCGGTGTGTCGAGGGCTAGAGCCCGGTCCAATCTGGCCCGACCTGACCCGGACCGGCCCGGCACGCTTAACTTTTCTCGCGTAACTGCAGCGAAAACAAGTGATTTTTAAGAATTTTTCCCGGAATTATTGATCGCATGGAGCTGGACCTTCTGGGGATGTATACAGATAGTCTTGGAGTGATAGGTTTTTTTTTTAGTTGAATTCTCGTTGCTATTTATTGTAAATAAATGGGTTAAACTGGCTTCCATTGGAAATGATTATAGACGATTCTGTATTTAACCTTCTCTCTGTGTATGGGGAGCAAACGCATCCCAGAGACTGACAAAAAACTCAGAGAAAACAAAAGACTCATCAGAGGAAAAGTTCCAAAAATTTTGCTAGGAATGCTACCCGTGATACGTTCCAAATTTTTTAAGTATTGCATACAATTAAAAATCATTATACCATACACATTATACCACAGAAGACCTAAAGCGATGACTATTCCAGATTTAGCTGGACGACGTGGTAAAGATGGGAAAAATCCTTAGAAATGGTAGAAACCGTGTTGGATCCTCGGGCCGAGTAAAAACAAGCTGCGCGACAATCGATCAGTATTTCCACGATGACTCGAAGATCGCTGAATGTCTGTTGCAGCGAAGTCGGAAAGCGCGAGTAACTGGACGATTTACGAGGATCCGGCTCGTTCCGAGCGATTCGTGGGAAGAGGGTGCCGCTGCACCCACCAGCTACATACGCGTGGGCAGTTCTATCTGTTTCGTCTCTCTCCGCGGCCACCGGGCCGCCTCCGCCGAGCTTCGAGGTGTAACGAAAGACAGTGGGAGAGAAAAGAGCGTCGGAGAGGGGAAACGGTGAGCTTTATCGATTATCGACTATCGACTGGAGCCGGAAAAAGAGCACGGCTTGATGGATTCAAACACGGCCTACCACTTTTCCCCGACTACTTCAACCACACCCTACCTCGGTCACCGTGGAGAGTCGTTAAAATGGAACGGTATCGAGCAGCGAGACCGTGGAGACGGAGGGGAGAGGCGGGGGAGAGAAGGTATCGGGAAAAATTTCCGTGCTTCCTGAAACTCAAGGGAACTAGCCGTAACGCGAGACCGGACTTACGTTTCACGGACGTCGAATTTATCCTTCCGCTCCCGGATTTATCATGTCCTGGATTTTGCGGTGAAAAAAAACCTTCGCGTCTTCGAGAGGAACGAGAGAGAGAACGTTACAGGAAATCAATGCCTCGCGCTGTGCAAACAACTCTGGTAATTGCCAGTTCGACTCGGTTGGTGCACACTGTGATCTTTCTCACTCGTTCGCGGACGCTTTGCTCAAATTCACACCGAAACTCCAGGCACAGTGACTTGATATTCGGACACTGTGAAAAAGAAGATAGCTTCTTTGGACCATACGACTTGGATTTTTTTTTTTTTTTTGAGAGAGAAGTTAGAACAATTGGTTTGTTACGTAACGTGAGAAGAATTTTTGAGAGGAATTTGAAATTGGTCGGAATTGTAGAGAAAATAGTATTTTGTAACTTGTTTTCATGTGACCTTATATTGAAAATTTAGAAAACACATTTCGTAAGATCCGTATCGATTAAACATGTTCTGAAAATTTTATCGAAATCGATAAACGTTGCAATGAAATACAAACGTTTAGAGATGGTAAAAATTGCAATTTTGTTAATTACAATGAATCTAAGGATTCGTAGATCTTTCAATGCCTGCCGTTTTTTCATGCAATTAATACAGATCTACAGAACATATTTTTTAAATTTCCAATATACACCCCCATAAAAAAAATTGTAAAATGCAACTGTTATTTTCTCTACAATTCCGACCAATTGGAATTTTCGAAAAAATTTCTTTCCGCATCGTGGAATAAACTAATTAATTGCTCTAACTTTTCAAAAAGGTTCAAATCGTTTGGTCGAATATGAAAAAGTTGATCGTTCTGCCGAACGAGAATCCCCGTAGAATAAATAATTGACCAGGTTAATGCTGTACCGACTTCTTGATTCCTTTAAAGACTTTTCGTAGGCGAGAGCGTCCGACAGAAATTGGATCTCTCTCGATAAGAAAACTTGCTCGAGGCCCCTGCGCGGTCAAGTATATGCCGGAAGCGACGTTTATGAGTTTGCGAAACGTTAATTTCTACTAAACCCGAGGCAACTACGCAACATAATTCAATTAAGCATGAAAATTCGCCGCTACTTCAAACATAGAACTGCTATATTCGTATTGTAGCCTTTTGGCACGAAACATAAACGCTCCCGTTCCGTGACACGTCAACGGTAAGATCGACGCATTCATCACCATTTTCAGGATGCAACGCGAACAGGCGGGAAATTCGAAACGATAAATCTTAAATTTGGCAAACTAGTTTAGTTCGACAAATCTGAAACAGATCATGACATAGTGGACACATTCAAAACCATCATTTATCTCGCTGACGGTCTTCATAATTTCAAGATTAGGTATGCGCGATATGTGCGATCCAGATGCGCGTGTAATTTCGCTATTAAACTTTACGACAACATAAATTTTCCTTCTTGTAGAGTATGAAGTTGCTTCGAACGATTTCCACGAAAAAATCATACAAAGTTGTAACTGGATCTTTACGCGGTTGTGGCGAACATAAATTTAATTTAGGACGGAAAAATATCAGAAAAATTTAAAGATATTGAAGATATAAAGATGACACAGTTTCTGGCACAACAAAATTGTAAAATCGTCACACCGTACTATTTTTGGTTACCAAATTTAGTTACATTTCAAACTGAACCCGGAGCCTTATATTATTGTAAATTACTAACTCTGGCTTACAATTAATCTGGATTAGATCAGTGCATGATGATAGTATATTATCAATGATGCTGTCAAATGCTGTTAGCGCATTCCAATAATGCTGTCTATAATTAATTAATAATCACTTGACCTCGCGATCTAGGTTAGATTTAGATTAGTTGGACTATGATAATAGAATAGATTTATTAGTATATAGTAGATTCATTATTGGTATTGAATATTAATATAAAGTATTGTCATTTGTTAAAAAATGTGGTCCATATTTCTTTGTACGAACACAATTATTTTGTTATGATAATACATTACATTCTCCTTAGCAAATGCGAGCAATAACAATTTTTAAAAACAATTATTTACACATTAGCTAGCAAACCAATACTTGTAACATCTCAAAAAAAAAAATTGAAACCATTTGGTCCAATCTTAAACAAGTTATTCGGTTTTAAAGAGTGTACAAAACCGATAACTAAATAAATAAATTGATTAAATTGATATTTTCGACCCCTGGTTTAATCTTTTATTGAATTAATACAATTTAAACCTGCTCGCGCATTCAGCTCGACTGCATCGATCACACTCGATACGGTACCTAATGAGGAACACAGGACGAGAGAATGCGGTACATATTCCGATCCGTTCGCGGGAAGAGCATTAATCGGAATGCTGGGAAGCTATAATAGAAACAACAATGCGTCTAGCATCGGAAGAGAGCGATTAATGCCAGGGCTAATGCCCGCTAATCCGCTGGCACGGTTTACTTTTAATCGATTCCACGAGCCGAACGATTATTATATTCGAAAGCTGGCCGAGGCGTATCGATGGCGACGCAGCGCGACGCGGCTTCGGTAGCAGCAGCCGGTGGCCAATCACTCTGGCCGTATCAATTACAACCGATGGGAATAATTCATCGGTTAATACGCATCCGGCCCGCGATTCGATCGAATCCCGACTCTCGAAGCTGATTTGTCCCGATTGACAGTCGCGAATGACCCCATTCTCGACCTGTGTGTGCGCGCGCACGCGCCACACACCGACGCGATTCGCGTGACTGATCGTAATTGAATCTTATCGCACGAAGACACGAGGCGAGACGAATTTGTCGCTTAATCGCGAGCGCGAGCGCGCGCGCCCGAGCCCGCGCTGTAATTAAGCGGGAGTAACTCGACCGTAAATTCCGGTTAATTAACGGCGATCATCCCGGCCCGGTTACCGAACAGAATAGGAAATCTCGTAAAAATGTTTACGTCACCGATCAATGACGCGCTTTAATAATCCGGAGAGCGAGCACTAAAAGCGATAACGCCAGAACGCAAAAAGATATAGGTATTTTAATCTTTTCGACGTTGCCGGATCGGCGGACGTAAAAGTTTGCGGACGTTAAACGGCAGTTTTTAACGACGCGTCGTTCATCCTGTTGTTTTGCCTCGTCGTTCTCTGGCGTTCTTCGGAATGACAGAACTTTGGGAAACATTGGTCGGGCTGTATTTCATTTTGGATGACACTACAGGCGAAGCGTTAATGCAAACTATGCGAGCTGACGATGCTCGCTGCGAATCTTTGTGCAAAATAAAAATTGTCCGTGTTGATTGTGATAAAAATTTGATTAGATATCTAAAAATTCGAATTACATTTCACATCAAATTAAATATTAATCACTTTTTTATAACAAAAAAAATTTTATTCGAGATTAATATTTATTTATATTTTTATTTTAATCACCCCTAATACAAAAGGTACAAATAATATTTTTTCTTTATTATATATAATTTTATTCTTTCACAATACTCATTTTATAAAATTTTTAATTATTTCTTAATTAATTACTTTAACTTAAAAATACTTAAATAACTTTTTTTATACATATATTATAATTTTAAAATTTTTATTGCGGGAAGTAGGGGTAAAATAAATTTTGATTTCGTTCCTTAATGAGTTTATTACGTTAATAACAACTTTACAATATTCTCAATTTTTCTAATCTTTTACTGTTTTATATTTCGCCCAACCAATTTCTTCAGAAATGCATAAAGATCTAATGATCACTGGGCTGCGGATCTTCGTGCAAAATAAAAAATTGTCTGCGCTGATTGTGGGAAGTAGGGATAAAATAAATATCGATTTCATTCTTTAATGAAATATGAATAAAATAAAATCCAAAATAAAATATGTCTGTACAAAACAAGAGTTCAATTAACTGAAACCGAAAATTCGGTTAATCTGTTCACTGATTTAAATCGCAGTTGCTCGTTTTCCTCAGAAATGCATAAAATTCAATTCATCATTGCATTGTAAATATCGGCACATTCATTAATTTTCATTTGCCATATAACATTAATAATCATATGCTATCTTACGGAAAAATATGGAAATTGTCAGAAAAATATGGGGCACGGAGAGCAGTGTTTTACCAGCGATAACTAACAGTTGAACATTGACGAGTCGTCTTGCGACGCGTGCTGTTTACACCTTTATCAGCTGATCCATCAGCTCCGGAGGCCGCGCGGCACACACGCGCGCACACATGCTTACACGATAGAAAAGCTGAAGGCAATGCTCCCGATTAGAACCATTTCCTTGCGCACTCGGCTGCGATAGCTCGAGCCTGGGGCATTGTCCTCCGTCTTCTTTCTGTGTGTACGTGTACGCGTGGCTCAACGATCAGCTGACTGGTATTTAAACGCATCGACAGCCGAATCATCAATTTTCAACGGTTAACATCTCGAAAGCGATGCCCTAACTTGCGAAACGGTAGCTGACGTTGCTTCGGGTGACCTGTCCAGTGAATTATTAAACGAAAAAATTTATTATATTGTTATTATACGAATCAAGAATGTATTTATTTAAACATTTCGCGACCTTCGTCGTAATTAGACTGCGAATCTTTATGCAAAATAAAAAGCGAGAACAGAATTTATGCATATTTTATATTAAAATTAGCTATACATATTTTAAATTGCATCCAACCATTTTTATCACAAATGCATAAAATCCGCAATCTAATCGTAATAATTCAACGAAATAAATATATGAATCAATTTCTCATAAGTGCATCTATACAGTCTTAACAGTGGTAAATTAAACAATTCAGAACCTGTCGTTTTGAGCATCGCCAACTTACCACAAATCTTATTTGTCAGAAAAAGTTCTTCAACAAAACAAATACCGAGAAATTAAGAATTCCGGTGTTAATTACCAGTCGGCGGATTTGTATGCGTTTACGAGGAAATTAACTGGATGTTGGAAAAAATCTAAGAACATTGTTATGTCGCTTTCCCACATGAAATATTTTTATTTAACCCCTGCTTCTCACAGTCGATGCAGAATATTTTTATTTCGCATAAAGATCCGCGGTCTATTAATTACTTTTCCAACATTTAGCACGCCCGATGTATCGTCGCGAAGATGAATTTCCAAGTCTGAAGAGATAATTCCGTGAGATGAAGGTGACGTGGCAGGTCGTATGTTAAATAATAAAAGGCTGTCCAAGATTTACGAAGATTAGAAGTTGCATAAATATCCGCGGTTCGGTAATAACCCAGCACGCTGGCGGTAATAAATAGAAATATGCAAGTTGCGTATCGAAGATAGGCGGAGTAGAGGGAAGAACCGCGAGGGGCGCGGTGCGCGACGCCTCGATACGCGAGTACCGAAGAAGAGCAAGAGCATGACAAAGCGAGCGAGCGACGCGGCGGCTCGAGGGATTCATTATCGCGCGTAATAAATTTCAAAGTCGGAAGGCTCGCTCACGCCCGCCTTTCATTATTTCGAGAGTATGTCGTTTATCTCATCGCTCCGACAATTTATCGCGATGTTTCGAGTTAGGATGGGATGGCAGGCGTGCATCTAAAATAATGTGCGCGTCTCCCTAATTATCTTCCCGCCTAGACGGCCGGAAGACCAGCGGCCTCGTCGCTCGGCCGTGTGTCATAACGATTGTGGTGGCTCCTTTCCGAGAACGGTCCCGAGTCCCCGTATCCATGGAGGTCTTCGCGGTTTAGGTCTACGCGCCACGTGGGCGGCACGTCCCGATGGTAATCTATCTTAATCGCGGCCCGTACGACCGGCGCAGACCGTTCCCGCACTCGTGCCTCTAATATATGCGCCCCAAAACTTGCATACACCGGTAATCGCCTGGAATACGGGCAGTTTGTATATTAGGTCAGCGCAAAATTTTCGATGGCCTCGTTAAATTAGCCTCGTTTCAACCCTTATGTCGATACCCGGGCACCCACTTTCGATTTCTCTTTAAATCTTCTTTCACATTTTTATTGATAAGTATCGAAATAATTTATAATATAATTATAATATAATCGCTCAACTTTCCGTGGTTTCCGTGCAATTAAGATGGTAGGTGACATTTGTTTGGTTGTTACTGTTGGAAATTAGCCTTAAAGTCGTACACCCTTGCGCCATCTACCGTATCGGTAATGTATCATCGTTCATAACCTTCTTCTCTACCACGCTACATACACGCTATCGTCCATGTGACACGCGTATAATTATTCCGAAGACTAAAACAGTATTATTAACAGTTCAAGCGGTGTTATTTCACCTGCTAATCTTCCACAGTTAATTATAGCAAAAAGACTGGTAAAGAAACGTTGACCCGTTTATTATCAATAACCGTGACGTCGGGCGACTGCATATTTTCCTGAGAGACGAGCAAGGATCGGATCTAAGGTTCGAGGGATAAAAGAATCGTCCCACAGAAAGTAGTTTATAAGTGGAAAACAAGTGGAAGTAAAGGAAGCAGAAGAGCCTAACATCGGAAGCCTTCTTTCCGCTTCTTATTTGCCCCGAACATTCTTAAAGTGCTCCAACTCTGTCCTCAAAAGTTCGATTCTTTCAAAGTCCTCGAGAACGCTCTCGATCTTCCACAATACCGTGCGCGCCCTATTACGTCGCAATCGAGCGTGCAGTCGATTTTTGGAGGAAAGAGGATTGCAAAGCGACGCGCACTGTCACGAGCAATAGACAGAAGTGAAAAAAGTGAAATCTAAAATTTTCATAAGTTACGCTACTGCGAAATATTTATAAAGAAAGAATTTATTCCGCAACAATTTACAATGTTTAACATACATTTACAATTTTCCGTATCGTAGCAAATAAGGAACTAAAATTTAGGCATATCTACTGCCGTTAAAACAGCAGGTAGTGTAAACATCGTTAAGAAATTGAATAAAATTTCCTTCTTTAATCACCGTTACCGTTAACATAAAGATTGGGAGTCTGCCAGTCTCCTTTGTCATCTGTCAGACATCTGTCATTTTTATAGCGTGCAAAATTATTTTGCGTAATGTCGCGTGATAACAATCAAAGGAAATTAAATTTAAAGTTAACGCTTGAATTAGCTTTTAATTTAAAAAGATTTCTCCTTCAGAAATGCGACTCGTTTATTTATTATTTATTAGACAACTTGTTATCGTGTTTGGCTTGGAAGTCCTCATTTGCATTAGTTGCTAGTCATGTGAATGTAAAAAATGAACTATTTTTTAAAGTTAGACACTTCACGCTAGGATTATATAATCTTCCGAAAGAGAACATGAACAATTTCAACCGTTTTGAAGAAAAATTCTTCGTCAAAAAAAATTCACTTGATACTGTTAACCCCTTGCCTTAAATTATAATAAATTACAATTATAATAAAAAAGCAGGAAATTTATATACAATTGTTGGAACGTCCATCGCGTAGATTTAGAAACTTTTTAAACGTATCGAACATATCAACAAATGATCTGTAGCTTATTTTTACGAACTCCGCTAGAAAATTGTAGAAGCATATTTTCGAAACGTGATATTTTGCTCCGCCTCGCAAAATATAATTTTAAGCAAAAAAAAAAACAATTTATATCATACAACAAAGCTCAATGAACTCGAGAAGTTTTTCTTTTGTCGGTGTACTTTTAACTTAAGTTCGGAATAATTTTAGTAAAATTACAGTAAAGTTAACAGAGAAATTAACGGAGAAACAGGAAAGACTGTAGCGCTAAAAGATCAGAAGAATTCGACAAGGAAACACAACGAGTGGTTTCCTTTCTCAGCATCGTCTTCGCTAACGAGAACGGTTCAAAGTGATTCTCGGTTAGCGGGAAACAAAGCGATCTTTCGACCCGACTTCGAGCTGCTCTATGCATCACCGCGATAGAAAGTTGCGCGAACGTCGAGTTACGGACCAAAGACGGTCGCAGCGGTTAAACGCGCGTCAAGATCGGTAACGACGTAAAGTCGGAGATTTCTCTGCGAGTTTTTGACCGCGTTCGAGAACAAGTCCGGAACGACCATTGAAACGGGGCGATACGGTTACGCGGGTCCGCGGTAACTGGATATATATCTCGCTCGTAGATTTCTATTTAAATTGTGGAAAACGCCCCGCCGCCGGATAAACTCCGCGGGCCTCGTGTGTAACGACAATCGGCCACCGGGGATAATGGAACGAAAGAAAAACCGACGAAACTTTAAACTCCGCGAAACTTCCACTGGAAGTTTACATTGCCGACGAATGGACTCGCTGAACGCCAGAAGTACAGTTAATTCAAGACGATCGTTATCGACGCTTATTATCCGCCGACTTTGTTATACAAATTTCGTCAGTTTATCCAGAGTGATATACGGCTAATTGGTATATCACACTCTCAATATACGGTTGGATTAAATTTTACATCATCGGCATCATTGAAAATTTTATCATTTAAGGAGTTCTGTATGGAACGAAACAAATGGAAATCTGAAGGGGCAAGGTCTGGGCTATATGGTGGATGTGACAACACATCCCAACCTAGCTCCAATAATTTTTGGCGAGTGACCAAACATGTGTGGGGCTTTGCATTAGCATGTTGGAAAACAACACCCTTACGGTTTGCCAAGCTGCCCGCTTTTCTTGAACTGCATCGCTCAGTTTGGTGAGTTGTCGAACGTAGACGTTTGAATTGACCGTTTTGGTTTCTTGGTAAAAAAAATCCAATTTTGACACTGTCTTTCTTGTATGCTTGCGATGCGTTCCTGCCTTTTCGGAAATAATACAATAAAATGTGTCTAAGTGCATTGAACGGGTTGATAAAACAAAAGACTGTGCCAACACCATCTATCGACGAAATTCTGCAATCACTTAGTTGCCAACATTTTTTACTACTAAAATAAGTACAATATTGACTCATTATTAGCCTGTGGATCTTTATGCAAAATAAAAATTTTCTGTATAAATTGCAGGAGTCAGGAATCGAATGGATGGGTTAGGTCTCTTTTTTTAATTATTCTAAGGAGTTGAAAATAAGCTGAAATTCGAAATTGTAGTAGAATTTTGAAAATTGAAGATGTCAATATAGGATTTCTCATCTGTTAAAATCATTAAGGGAAGAAATGACATTATATTTAGTTTCTATTCTTTGTAATCGACGCGGACAATTTTCATTTTGCATAAAGATCTAGTAATGACATATGAAAATTTTTTTGATTGTTTCTCCGTGTTAGTTAAAAAGAAGAAGAACATACAAACGCAATAATTATTGTGAATTAACGGGCTTCCTTTTATAGTAATAATCCACTGTAAGAATATCGAGGATATTTTTAACGGACCCAATGCCGATCTCGATTAGTCGAGGTGTTAACAGGTAATACCTCGAGTCGTAATTAAAATCATGGTAAGAAAAATCGTCAAAAAATACGAGGGAACGACACCGGGATTCATTTCCCGAGGCTGTCCAAAGAATGAAATCCCCGGCGAGCGTAAGCACGGAGAACACTTTAATCGTTCCCTTCGTTCACTCAACGCAACGAAAGAAAATTACGCTTTTCCTTTCAGCGGGGTCGTACTGTAGCCGTCAAGATGAAACGGCGCCGAACTATAAACTGAAAAGTGTATTGCTCGTTCTACAGAGAGCCCCGGGAAAATATCGAGGGCCGAATGAACGACGTTTTCTTTTTTTTCTTTTTACAGCTTGCGCAAATGTGACCGGATGGAACCGCGATACAATGGGGCACAGCGTACGTCCGTTGAAATTTTTTAACAGACCCGAACAGCCTCGGAACGGCGAAAAGCGTGGTGTTTAACCAGCCGCCGCGCGGAGAATTCGAATATTTTTCCCGTCTCGCGTAAATAGGCATCGCGCGCCGGGAAATGTACGGGAAAATTTTGCTGGCTCGCTTAACCGCTGAAATTTTTATTTCGAACGCTTTATCGTCCGCGGGCTCGCTCGTTCCCGCGGAAGGTTAGCACGTTGCAGAAATTAATTCGCGTTTGAGGGAAATCGATTTTTCGTATTCTCGCCGTAAAATATAATTCATTTAACAAAATACAAAATTACGAATACGTACTGTTGGACTGCGGATTTTAATTATTAATTTTCAATAAACTTTTTATCAACAGAAAAAACAAAATATGGTGCATCCCGAAATGACCCAATAGTCGTTGTTCACGTGACAAAATGAAAACGACACTTGCAGTTTCGACGTTTCGCCCGGCACTCGATTCTCCGTGTCTAGCAAGGCAATAAACGCGAGTCGGTAACTGTCGCGGCACTCGTTCCGGGACACCGTTCACTAACGTCTCGCGGTTCATAAACAATCTCGTCTATTTTCCGCGAGTGCGAAAGACGGAATTTATTCGGCGGTATCAAGTGGCGTTTAACGTGCATTAGCCGAATCGTTAAACCGGCTCCCGGGAGAGTTCGGTTTATTCATTTCGGGGTGTAATTTCTGCCGCCTGAAATGAAGTTCCAGCCCGAAACGAGCGCGTATCCGAAGCAATAAGCCTCCCTTCGTGCGCCACGGTGACACCACGGTAGAATTATATTCGTGCGCGCGCCATGCCGTGCCGCGCCGCGCCGGGCCGCTTGAAAACGTTCTACGTGGTTTTGCTGTACCCCCGTGCAACCTCCTTGACGTGTTTAACGCCCCCGACCTACTTCCGCCGAGAGAAAGGTTTGTCTCCCTCGTGATCACAGTTTCTTATTATGTATTCGTTGCCGATTCCGAGCTATTATGCCCATGGAAATCCGTCGTTACCGATTTTTTAATCCCGTCGGAGGGTATTGTTAATCTTCTCTCTGTGCGTTGCTATTCTCATGTTAAGGGTGTGTTCTGATCGTCGTGGTGAATGTGGTGGCATAGTACATGCATCCACTGTACAGGAGATTGCAAGGATCCATAAGGCCTCAAATAATTTCTCGTTAATGCAAGTTGAGACTCCTTAGTGGTCACAATCGTTAGATAAAAGATCAATCTAGCGCGCGAGTGGCCTACTTTTGCAATTTATTAATGTAAATTGCATTATTCGACAGCATAGGGAAGGTAGAGTGGGGACACAATTACTCCAGCAACTCTCCCACTACGTAGAGAGCAGCCAAGTAGAGGGTGCTACTCTCCTAAGCCGAAGAGAAGAGTGGGGATGGGAGTCACAACTAATATCATCAAAATGCTATTTTACTGGACAATCACGTTTTAAGATCTGAGTTTGAACGTCCAATTCTATTTCGTAAGTCGGCTAAATCTTCCGCTTCGATTTTTCACAGCCTCGCCGCACTCGAACTTGTTTCCCTCGTTCAGTTACGTTATTTGATATCGATCAAAGTGTTAGAAAGCATCATCCTCATGCGTAAAGATGTTCTGCCCGTGTCATCTTCGTGATACATCATTAAGAATTTTCAAAACTAGATAAAAGAAAAACGATAGATCACTCTGGAACTGAGCCATTCGTTGTCTGATTAATTCTTACGTACATATAAATACTGTTCTTCAATTTTATTAGCTCGAGTAACGAACATCGTACGTATCTCTTATGTATTGGACACAGCTATAAGCGCGAACAGAGTTATTACGAGCATAAAATACGCGCGTAACAGTATTCATTCGTAAAAATATAAATTTCAAATATTCTTACGAAACGCTGTATAACATACGCAAAGCGCGTTAACAATCGGTGCGTGTCACTGACCTCACTATTCTTGTTAATAGCATGTTGAATATTCAATAGGAGTGGTTTCAACTTTGATATATTCACCAATTATAAATAAATCAATGAATTCGCGATTACGTATAAATAGTGTATCGTCGTATAATACAATAGAGCGTGTGTACTATATTCAAATGAAGAACAATTAAATAGAGCATTTCTGATAAATGAAAAACGAATATTTGATGATTTTTAAAAAAGAACTTATTGATCAAAGTAAGCGTTATTGTAACCAACGTAGTTCGTCTATAAATTTCAAGATTTTTTATTGAATTTCATTTACACTGGTGGAATTAATTCTGGACACTTTGAATAAAAATATTCTTTATTTCATATTTGTAGAGAAAATGTATATTCTACTAAATTGTAATCTATAGTGTTTATAACTTAATATTTTCACACGATTTGGTTAGTAAATGTTTGAAAATGTAATCTAAAAAAAATCTATTATAGTTTGTTTCATTAAATGTTAAAGCAAAATAAGTTCGGAACATAAAATTCGGTTTTCCTAAAAGTGACGACATGGGCCCTACTTCCGGCTGAAAATGACACAGGCCCACTTCCATCGGAAAAAGACTGAAAGATTTTTTTACGGTTTGTTTAATTAAATGTTAAAGCAAAGTGCGGAACATAAGTTTTCCAAAAAATCACGACCCTCTTCCAGACTCCCACTCAATTATCACGAGTGATCAAGCATTGATCTCTTATTTCCGAGAGATTTGGCGGCCCCGGCACGTATTTCTATTAGATTAAACCGGCCAGGCCGAGAAGTCTGCGTCGGCTACTGTACATAGCCATGAATTTTCGCGGGCTTTAGTACCGGCAATATCTCATCTACCGAGCCCTGTTAGAGTCAGCGGATTAAGATTAACACCTTCGCCGGCATGCGAACCCACCGGCGCGGCGCGGCCGGTGTTTCTGCCCCGCTTCTGCCGTTTCTGCCGCGTGGCGTGCTTTTATTTCAAATACCGAACTATACTACCAGACGGAGCCGCGCGCGATAGCTGTTATTTTAGAATGGCGGGTTGCTTCGTCGAATTTATACGGCGGCGTTCGCGTCACCGATAGCTCACCGGCCGGCACCAATGAAAATATTTTAATTGGCCGCGGCTCGATCGTTCGTCAGACTTCCAACTAAATATGCATTAGGCGAAGATAGCTGAAGTGGTTAACGCGGGTGTTACCGGTTGATATGTTACACGAAATTCTATTTGTAGTGTTTGAATCACAATTCCGGCACCGTATGCCGGTTGTTGGTCTGTGAATCATTTCCCTCCGGGTTCGCTACGAACAGAAAGACCCGTCGACTGTACAGAAATTTTACTTTTATGGTTATAATGTTATGTAACATAGGAAATACATTGATCGCTAGGTGTACATAGCCATAGATTTGTCACTATTGTGATAATAAGAGAATTGTGTGGGCATTTCTCCCGACTTGAATGCCATAGAAAATGTTTGGAGCTTACTCAAAAGACTTGTTTACAACTTCCCAAACACCACATTATCTGACTTGAAAACAAAAATTACAGATATTTGGGAAAATAACGAAGACATAAAGCATACGATAAAGCAATGTATACGAAGCATGCCGGGAAGGATAGAAACATGTTAAATAAAGTCTTGAAATTCACGCAAAAATAATGGATTTCTTTTTCCCCAACCAATATTAATAGTGTTATGTACAGTAGTAGTATATTGAGTTATTAGTTAATAAACTATATCATTAAGATTTGAACAGGCCTTATTTAAATACCACCCTGTATGCAGAGTGTCCCACGTAACACTTTTCACTTTTGGATTTTTTATACCATAGAAGGCGTATGCTAAAGCAATCTCAATTATCGGCGACAAAAAACACAGTTCGTTAGTGTTTTTTGTAGGAAATTCAGAATAATCGTCGTGGTTAAGTAAAAGGAGGCTCGAGCAATAAAACATTAGGGAACAGATGGTGGTTCGTATATGCTCGTGATGTCTAAAAATGTTGAACGAGTATATTTTTACATAATATTAATAAAATTTTTCCACGACCTAATTGTATGTTAAGCACAGAAATACGGAGAAAGCTGAACAGTTTGAATATTACTAAAGAAATATGTACACTCTGGACATACTAGAATTCTGAGGAATATGACAAGCATATGAAATCGTACATCTGGACGCCTAAAAGCCAGCGTACGTGTAGAAGTAAATGCGTTCGCGTTCAAATCTCGTGCACCACGATGCGTGATCGATAGTGTCGTTCTTTTGAGCAGTGTCGAAAACTTGGATCCATTCCATGCTGCGAACCAACCGTGACTGGTAGAATTTCGTCGCGCGAACTCTTCGGGCTGTCGCGTCGAGCAAAATTCGAGAGGCGGCTTTGGGAAATGTACAGTTACATGAAAGCAACGCGAGAAAAAAGGAGAAACCAATCAATAAGTTAATTTCTATTAAAAAATTGAGGTCTGTAAATAGCTAGAAAAACAAATTTATGTTGGCAAACGTGGCGGACGTTTAACGCTGTATTTTTTTGTCCACGGGTCGGTGATTACCGTGAAAAAATGGCGAAACGTGATTTTTGCTATGTAAAAAGACTTCCGCGAATATGAATGTATAAAACGGCGAAAGGTAGAAGTACTAAATAAATAAATTTATGTATATAGATATAGAAATGTGGCGGCAAAACAACTGACACCAGCATGGCGTCAGCAGCCACTAGCCATGAAATTTACATGACGTCACGATAACGTTAGCAACCGTTACCGTGTAAATTTCCGCGATATGCTGTTTCGCAAAAACAGTCTCGCTGGTGGCGCAATTTCTTTCCTACAATATTCCAATTAAAATTAAAATTAAACCGCGGGTGTTTATGCAATTTGCAATTTTTGTAGACGAATTTCAAGGAAATTTAATCAAATGGAATATGTTCCGCGATAGTTAGCCTCTTTAGATCTGAAATATAATTGTGACATTTTATTCGCTTTTAGGTAGGTTCGGTGTTAAAAGATGACCATCGCATGACATCTATAAAATGTCGTTTGGTTGAATTTTACAAGAAAAGTTGTTCATTTTTTAAAGGGCGTCCGCTGAATTTTGTCCAGCGACCGTAAACGCTCTCTCCGTCTCTCAAATATTTCGGAAGTTTGACGGAATTTTAACGGTTCCGATGAATGCCCAGTAATACCATGATGTACGGCATGATGTATTCTAATTGCGCCGAAAATACCGCGCGGTGCAACGCGAACGCGGAGGCTCGAGGTAAATAGCTTGGATGGGAAGATATGTGCGCTCTTACAAATCGAAGGCACGCACGACGCTGAGACGTGGATCGTGGGATTGTGGATTTGGCTTAACGCACGCGTTAAGTCACGACCAGTTGGCTGCTACGCGACGTTCCAATAAATTCCTCCGGCTGCGATGATAAATAGAGCGGCTCTCGCGCGGCCCACTCGCTTTTCTATACATTTTCTTTCATACAATATGAGACTGTTCATTGAGACGGCCGAGTAAGTGCGAAAATAAAGCAATTCGCGGGCAATTTGAGCAGCGGCCGTCGTTCCACGGACACAATTTACACAGGAGCCACCTCGTATAACGGGTCGCTGACGTTTATCGACTCGCGACACGCGCCGCCGTTGAACCCCTCGAAATTATTGGAACGATTTGCATATCGCGGCTGAACTGGAACCAAGAAATCAAACTCCTTGACAGCGGTCGCTCGTTGAGCAAACACTGATACGCCGTGCTACTCGAACTTTGTTAATGGCGTTGCCCATGCGCCGCCGATTCGTCAATAACGGGATTTATTGCAGGTTCGCGATACCTTATCTAGGAATTTTCGGCAATTTCGTTGAAATATTAACGCAGAAAGTTCAGAAAATTGAACTTTACTACCGATCTAGAATAATTCCATGTGATTTCTTTTGTTTTTATCATGCAATACTGAAATGTTCAGTAAATGTTTAGTATACTGCGGATCATTATGCAAAGCAAAAATGTATCGATTGTGGGGAGCAGGTGTAAAATTGATTTTTGTGTCACAACGTTAAAATATTCTTAAATTTTTCACATTTTTTACTGTTTGATCTCACAAAGTTCCTCACGACCGGTGGGACAGGATTAATAAAAAAAATATTGGTTTTTTTTCACCTTGTTTTTCAAGGCCGATTTAGCGGGTGGTTCCTTACGTAATTTTCGACTAAATCGTGGGTGTATAATCGCGCTACGGTGTCCGCGAAAAATCGCGACACCCTATAATGCAGCAGTGAGAACGTTTAAACGATCGTTCAGTTTCTTCCGGTAGAAATCCGGTGCGGAGCGAGGAAGCGAAAACGTTTCAGCGGAGCAGAGCTCGGAAAGGAGCTTTCGAGAAATCGCGTTGCGGCGGGTCAAGCTTTGCGTATCCCATGCCGGGCTGCGCGTGTTGCGCGCCATTAATTCGCGTTACAGCGAGTCGTCGTAAAGAGATTCGGCGGATCGCGGGGCGCGGGGCGCGGCGGGGAAGCAGGGTGAAATGTGTGAGAAGAGTAAACAAAGCGAGCGTGTACGTGTGCGCCGAAGAAGGAGAGAAAGAGCGTGCGAGGGAGTTATTTATCCGCGAGGTGACCGCCCGTGTTTGCGAGTGGAAACCGTTTACCTATTTCTCTGGCTGCTCGGTCGCATAAATCGACGTCAGTCGCCGGATAGTATCGTGGGCGAGATTAAAATTTCAATTGGCTCGCGACCTCGGAAATCGCCGGGTATAATTAAAGTAAAGCCGATGCCGAATCCATTAGCGGGTCGAGAGACAACAAGGGATCGGCGAGGGAACGAAACGAACGAAGCGCATGCTTGGCGGAAGAAGAATCATGGACGCGGGGATGGACGCGACAGAGCCCGATTCCTTGCGTGGCGAACCGGTAAAGAGACTTCGGTTTAGAGGCTCTTTAATTAGTGCGTTCGTCGCGGAGATAAACTTAAGAAAAAAAAAAAGAAAAAACGGAAAATACGAGAAGAGAAGGCAACAAAAGAAATGAGCACCGTGACCGAGTAGGTATGCGAGGACTCGCGAATGGACGGACCGCGAACAATGCCAGATCGCGCAAGCATCGGCCGTTCGAGGGACAGAAACAGCGACAGAGCTCATCTATTATTGGCGCAAAACAGAAATAAAATGCGGTGCCGACGGCCTGCGAGAAACCTGTATGGTACACGCGTTGCGCCAACAACTTTTGTTCTGCCTCTCGTTTCAATACACGCCTACCCTTCCTTCGAATTTTCTGGTTCTGTGTACGCGTCGCTTTAAACGTACGTGTACGTGCATATGTACCTTGCATCCGTGACTATTCAAATTAGAGCTACAGGTAAACCTTGAATTTTTTATTGTGCCAAACGGCGAACTTTATGAATAGACTGTCGATCTTTATGCAAAATAACAAGTACGCGCGTCAATTGCAAGATGCAGGAGATAAATATAAATTTATTCTCGCTGATAATTTTAATTTAGCGAAGAATACTTTAAAATATATTGAGACTCTTGCAGGCTTTTAAATTGTGCACTTAATCCGGAATATACGGAATCTACTTGTGAGTTTACGTTTTACGCTTGCAATAACGAACATTTTTCTAAAGACCAGTGTTATTTCTTTACTTTTATTATAACATAATAAAAGAAAAACGTTTTTCTTTATACGTGCTACCTAGATTGCGAATGTTCTATCATTTATTATCCCGGATCCCGCGAAATAATTTTATACTCATCAGGGTTCCTTGACAAATTTTGACTGGTACAGACTAACAAAAATGCTTGAGATGTTTCTTTAACATTTCCTATAGTTTGAACAGTTGAACAGCTCTGATGTGTATACAAAACAAACAGTCAGAAAACACACTCATGAAATTATAATCTCCCGACTCTTTTTATAGTGTGCACATTAGTGAATCATCGGTTGTGGTATTTATTCTGTGCACTAATTGTTAATTTGTAACCGAGCCTTGAGGCCAAGGCAGAAATGTGACTAAATATTTCGTTAAATCTTCGAAATTGCTATAATATTGGGAACCAAAGCACATAACGTTTTCAAATTAAAATTCATAGATAATACTACGATATTTATTTATAGATTTACTCAATAACATACGTTATCTCGAAAATGATTACCACAAAGTTGTATTATCTTTAAAGGTATTTATACAATGACATTCGAATTAATTTTATTACAGAATCACATGTCGAAGTATAATTATTTAAATTAGCGATTGACTATCGTATACCGGAAAGTTCGCGTTATATATTAACAATAAATATTGCTATAAATATTTATAGAATATTTCAGCGATATCAATTATCAACAGGCTGATTCAGCTGATCGTAAATCACCTGAATTACATGTGAACTATTTGGAATAATGCTTGGAACGAAAATAGTATGGTTTCCAGAGTAGCATGTAATGTAATAATTAGGTTTATGCTGCTTCACTTTTTCATCGAGATATAAAGGTCACCTTGAAGCATACATTTTGATCTTCTGGTTGAAGCGAGCATTAGAGTGTTAAAGTATTAATTGCAATATTGCATAAAGCCTCATTTACAAAGAACATCTCACTATAAGTTTTCCACTCTGTATACACTTATAGTTTTTTATTCTGTCAAAAGTCACCCTTTTTATCATATTTAAGGTTCACAATAAAGAAACTCAAGGTAACCTTCGTATCTCTATAAAAAACGAAAACAGAACAAAACCTGATAGTATACAGCTCTCGAGACCAAAGAACGTCCGTGTCAAACGTCTCATACGTCGAATAGTTTACAAATGTAATTTAGCGTGGAACCCCTCCGCTGAATCGCCCCGTACACACGCAAACAGATGACCCTGTGTACAGTGTGTATGTATGTATGTATTTCTCTAGTCGTCGAACAATGCAATTGTCAGGTATTCGTGAGTTTTTCAAACTAGGTTCGTCAAGACCTGGCTGAATCTGGACGGTTATTTTCCTGTTTGTTATTCCCATTGTTCTTTTGTTTTCCCGCGGGCGCGTATCCTGACGGCGCAGCCCACGGCGCAACGCGAGCAACGCGAAATCGCGTCGTCGTGCTGGATCGTTTACAAACATTTGCATTCACGAAAACGCGTCAGCGTTGAATCATCCGTTTCGTGCAGCCCCGATGATACATACGCGCATACGTACATGCATACGCGACAGAGAGGTAGTGGGATCGTTTCAAGACAGCGTCTCTATTTAATCATATCTCAGGACAGCCGGACCTTGACTAAGAAAGCTCTCAGAATCCGCGAGGTTGCACTTACCACAGTGATAGGGTAGACTGGATTGATAATTGTGAAGAGGAGAACGTGATTTGGTGTATTATTGTCTTCTCTGGAAAAAAGAAAACACATGATCAGTTATTCGGTAAGTCTACAATGACGGTCGTCGCTCAACATTTTGACGGTCCCGCGTTTCACGGAAAATATTTTAGCATCTCGCCGGTGCCAACGCGTTACAGGCATTTTCTTTTCCCCCATAGAAAAATGACGACGATAATTTTTTTTAAAAATCAGAAACGATCGAAATGACCATCGAATCTACGCGCTCGAATTATTTAAAACAATGTCGTTCGAATAACTCGGCTACGTGACGGCCGCCGGTAACTGTTGGCCAGCGAAATTTCATCGATGAGACAGCGGACGTCAAAATGTTCAGAGTAAACAAATTTAGTAACGAGACAATGTATTTTCGTTCGTAGCTGTAATCGTGTTCAACCATTTACGTCGGAATATGTGAAAATTGGCTTTAATTGGGGGACCAGTGTCGCTTTTCCGCGAGTGTAAACGCAATAACTATTTATCAAAAAGTGAGTCGCAAACAGAATCGTAAGGTCGAGGGTAAAGACTCGAATCGAAATTCGAGGTTTACGACATTCTACGCTTTGCAGGTTCGTGACAATCCGAGACTTGTGACGAGCTCCGTAGTAAGTTGTATGCAACATGAAGTAAAGCTGTGTGTATATGTAATTGACTGCTTCTCGAAGAAAGAAAGCTGCGGATCTTTGTGCATTTGTAGCAAAATTGTTAAAAACGTTGAAAATGTCGATATTTAGTTTCTATTTCTTGCAATCGACGCGGATAACTTTTATTTTGCATAAAGATCCGCAGTCTACTCATGATGCATCAACAGTCAGTCATATTAATTAATAGACTAGCGATTAAAAGCATATCTTATTTGAAACATATCAATGTATCGATTTGTAAAAAACAATGGAGGTAGAAAAACTTTTGTATTAATTTGTTCGATGGAAAATTTATAGTTGATGTATTGGGTATGTGGTATGAGAGTGTGTGTTTTGGGAAAATTATGCTATGACAAGGATAAATTAGGAAGAGAAAATGGGAAGCGATAAATTAGGATTTGGCTAGTGGTACGCTAATTGGGAAAAGAAAAAAGCACCCAGGATAATTAAAAAATATAATGACAAACAATACCTTTATGTGGAAATTGTATTATACAATGATCGATTCAGAATTATTCAATTAATCAGTGGAACTTACTGTGTTCTTATTTGATTTTTTACGCTTTTAAACATGGGTGCTTCTTTCTTTTGCACAGCAGCGTATATCTATTTTCTGATACTGTTTTCCACCTAGAATTTGCTCCACTGTGCGTCGCGTGCCCCAAGCTATTGGCAGCCGACCCATCTCACCGCTAGACTGCGGATTTTTATGCGAAAAAAAATTCTCTGCATTAATTACAACGCAGAGAAACTGCAACCTTTATTTCTTTAATAATTTTAATTGGTCGAGAGCAATGCAACTGTACTCTCTAAAAGCGTCCGAATATTAACGGGAGTAAATACAAGCTATAAAAACAGATTAAAATAAACGCGAAGCGTTCAGCACAGGAATAAAAAAAGAAGCGAATCGAACCGACGAAAATGGAATACCCTGTAGTATTTAAATTTCAACAATTTAATTGTTCGAGGGACTAATTCGATGTGCCACGGTGCTGCTGCCGGTAAACGCGTCGAGCCGTGGCAGTGAAAAATTCTGCATTTCCGGGAACCAACGTTCAATTGCAGTCAAATTACATCACCCGAGCGCGCAGTTGGCGAAATTCTTTATTAAATCAGAGCCCCTCAGGCTCGAATATTCGATTACCCCGAAGAGAAACGGAGGGAAAATTGTACTCGGTAATTTCCTTCCGAGATTCAACGGTGGCCGCGATACAACGGAAGGGTCTATTGATAGATAGCCGCGTATACATTTTTCATGCGTTGCATCGATGTATTCCCTCTCTTTCTTTCTTTCGCCCCGCGCCGAGCAACCAATTGGAAATTCAACTGGCCACCGCCGTTTTACCGCGAAAAGAGGACGGCGAAGCGAATCGCGAGCCCTTCCGATTTTTGCAATTCACAGTGGCCAATTCTTCAAGAATCTGTTGCTCGCACTTCGAAATACGGAAGGCTACGAGCGCAAAGAAAAAGTTGGAATTCCATCGGTTTCCGGTCGGCCGACTTCCGATTGAATTCCGAAAGATTCAAGAGTTTACAAACATAATTTTCTCATAAATTTCATAGATTTTTCACAAATGAAACATTATCCTCGCACTCGTCTCGTCTTCCTGATTAAAATGACACCGAACACGACACAATCACGATCATAATTGTCGTTTTAATCGGAAAAACGAGACGAATACAATAGAGTTATAAAAAAGAAAAAATTAGAACAACCTTTTTGGTAGGTACACAATTTTCACAGTTACGGTAGAGACGTTCGCGACAGTTACGGAGAGAATACTATAGTATCTCGGATAAAGAACCAATTAAAATTTCTAGAATCACGCGGTTCAGTCGAAATCTTCCCGAAGTTCATAATCGCATATGCCTCAACAATAAAACCGTCGTTGAAACGTGATTACAAGCTGTTTGGCTCGGTCGTATACCAACATCGACCCACTTGCTAATGGTTTCTCGGCGAGCAACAACGTTGCAACAACGGCCGAACGTTAAAAGGGAGAACGTAGCATCGAATTGGCTGGTGATAACGGCGCGAACACGGGCGAATACGTCGAAATTAATTAAAACGTCGCAGCCGGTCACCGAAGTTTTAGACTGATTCGAGCCGCCTCTCCCCGGCTCGGGCCAAGTCTAATAATAAGAAGTTAACTCGAGCGTTAAGTGTGATTCAAAGCGGAGGGAATTCGATATGGAGTGATATCCGGCCGGTGCGGTGAACTTGCTTGCGAGTCTTAACTTTCCTCCGTGCCGAACAGCGGCGCGGCCGAGAGACCGTTTTCCTAATAGGTGCGATCGCACCTGACACCTCGAATCTTGTCGAAGATTTTCAGATTCTTTGACCCGTTGCCTTACGATTGGTTAGCGATCACTAATCCGGAAATATTGGATTCTTGCAAGTAAGTAAATGCGGTTTTTCTTCTTCAATTTTAAAGCTTTAGTCTGGGAGAGACCCTTGATATCTTTTGAAGACAAGAGAACAGCGGCTTCGTGCCGCGTGAACACGATACAAATTAATCAGCTTGCAGAACCGTATTTAGCGATAGAAATTGAAGACTGGAATTAAAAAAAAAAGCTGTGCCAAAATGAAAATTCCGAGGAAACTCCATGTAAAACTTGTAAGAATGCCATTCACAGGCTGAAATTTAAATAAATGAGAAATTTAAGTAAAAATTTAAAAGTATCCAGCATTAATTTCACCAGTGTACAATTTGGAAACAAGTGAGGAAAAAAATATTATAGCATCAGAAAAATTTAAAGAATGCTAGTCCACTTGTCGTTCTCTTGACAAAGGAACAACAAACTAACCAATTTACTTACATCCCTTTTTAATTTCAGTGTTCAATTACACTTCAAACTTTTATTATTCATCATAACTTTACTTTGTGAAAATTTTTTGACGGAGTTATTCCATCTCGAATATTCATGTATTTTATAGCATATTTGATTAAGCGAAACACGGAAAAAAGCTGCTATTAAATTTTTATAGAAGATTCTATAAAAAAAAATGTATCTTGCTATTTGACATCGAGCTTCGTGTGATTGAATGACAGTTGAAGCGTACAGATATCGGCAATCCAATCGGAATATAATGCATTATCAAATATTCAAATGCACTTGATACGTACCTTTTGCGTCGCGGTTCGTCTCCGTACCCGCCATACTCGTGGTTCTGAAACAAACGAGAATAGGTATATGTATATCAGTTAAGTTCGGATAGAGTACGTGAATAAATAAATCTGTGCTCGAACTGCGCGGAGATCCCACGGGATAAAACGCTCGCCGTAGGGAAACACACGATAGCATCGTATCGTGCGTATCTGAGATTTATTCGTGCGATGCGACGCAGAGAGAGTGTACGAGACGATGAAAAAGAAAATTTTTTTGCGTAAAACAGCAATAATGTAATTTGTAATACAAGCTACAATTTTTATCAAGTACATGAATTTATTGCTAAAACTGAAACACGTGCCGAATATTCACTCGATTAATTTGATTATTACAAGGTTTATTATAAGGCCTTTCAAACCGCACAAATTTTTTTTGAAACAGTAACAATTTCTCCCAATTCTTCGTGTCCGATGTTCGTCAAATCTGATTCGAATTTTTAAAAAATACCACATAGTACGTGATTCTTTGCACAGCATTTCTGCGCATATTGTACCTCGAAATTTTCTTTCGATTTCGACATTACACGGATTTCCCGATGAATAAATGTTTCCGACAAAAATCGGTCAGTGACAACAAATTGCAGCAAAAACACGAGCGAGAAGATTTATATTTCGTGAGAAAAATGAAGATCGCTCCAGTTTCTTTTGACGTTTTTTTTCTTCTGATGCATCTTATTGTCGTCTTTAAGAAAGGATTGGGAGTGTTAGGTCGAGAACGGATCAGTTTCGGAGTTGTTAATTTTCCGGCGAATTCCCATAAGTGTCCGAAGACTGTGCGACGCATCGAAAGGGGCGTGGACCGTGTGCCTCGGCTTCCGCCTGTCGACACGCACTGTCGTTTTCCGTTTATTGGCCGAAGGTTGCATAAGAGAAATACACGCTGCGGTTTTGGCTGAATTTCGATGGTACGCGATGTCACCAGGGATGCGTACTCGAGCAATCTATTAATACACGTCCACGCGTCTTTTTACGACAGCACCCAAAGCGACGGAAATAGTGCAGCGAGACAGTTTAGGGGCGGGTAGGTGTTGGACCCTAGGTAAATCCTTAAATCGTATGCAATATTTCGCTCGCATCGCCACCGAATCTGCAGACATTATATTATGAAATACTCTTTCTGCGGACATGCTGCCGCAGTGCTCGTTCCTCTGAGGAAAGGTTACGCCTGAAAAATGTTTCACTTTGCTAAAATAGTGCGCGACTTTCAGCACTATACTATATAAAAGTTAAACGACGAAATTTATTTACGTTGCTCGAAATTTTCACAACGATAGCGTGCTTGTCAAATTTATTCAAAATATGATCACAATCACACGATAAAATAAGGAACGTGAAACGGCTACTGTTAAATATGAAAGAAAATTTTAACGTTTCTTTAATTAAAAAAATATAATTAATGCAGTTCACCGAGTTTGCCATAAGTTTCATGGAATTAGGCTTATGTTGGTATTTTCCATAACGAAAAAGGCTGCGTTACGATTGAAAGTTTAAACAATATTCGCGACCGCTTTGAAACGCTCGAGAACACGCATATTTAAAAGGAATTGCTTGTAAACGCGAATAAATCATAGTTATGAATTTTTATGGAGCCGATTCGTGGCGACGCGAACGCCATTTTTTAAATAACGATCGCACTGAATCAAAGTTTAATCGGGAACAATTTGTATTCCCGATATAGCCTCACGGAAGATCGAAGGAACACTATATTCTCAATTTATGTAAATTTCATGTAACGAACGATATCGCCAACGACGGCCCGATAGCCTTACGAAAGTAATTTCATTTCGTAATTTACGAGCCCGCCTTGCCTTCCGGCATACTTGACCGTAACGTTATTTACTTGTTCCGGTGACAACATTTTACGAGCTTCTTTACGTAATTAAACTCGAACCAAAGTATTTAGGATTGTGCAAAAAGTTTGCATGGTCTCCGTGAAAAACGTGACTAACATTTTCGAATCTTTACTACGTCTAAAACGTGATCCAAAAAATGACTTTGGACTTCAGCAACTCTACAATTTTTTAAATATTTTTTAATTTCGATTTGTATTTTACTGATTTGTTCGATTTATGTTTAATAATTTTCGTAAAATAATTATCAAAGAATATCATAAACTATAAATTATTGTTCTTCAATTTTGCACAATTGGGACGTTAATATGTTTTATTTATAATATTTTTTTTCTCACGATATAAGACTCATTTTCGAAAAAAGTTTATTTCTTTCAAATAATCGAACTTCAAGATAATTCTTCACTTTTTGCTTTCAAATAACTGTTACTCCATACGTCAATATGTTAACAAAGTTTGTAGGATGTGAATAATTGCCACAAGATTAATAAAATATCGTAACGAAAATATGTTTTCTTGCAGCTTCAAGTTGCCTACTTGTAAAACGTTTTACTCCGATAATACAAATAATTATTGTAAAAAGAATCGCAAAAATCACTTGTTTTCGTACTTGTTAGCCCCTTATAATTTTAATAATACTATTGAGTAGTGAGGTTATATCCTTGTTCAGACGTCTTATAACGTAATAAATTGTTATCCCTAGAGCGCAGCGATCAGACTGCGTGTCATTATTAAAATAAATTAAAATTTTTTTTATAATTAAGTAGAAAACGCATTTCTAAAGCTATCGCGAAAGTCCTTTGACGCGTTAGTATATTAGGAACTTTTAATTTTGACTAACCGTAACCTCTTCGTCGGAGGAAGGAATGTCTCCCTAGGGGCATGATCGCAATTATTTATTAGAAAACGATAATGTCGCAAACTTCAGGCTCGCCGTAATATAATACGCGGATCGGAAGAATGCGAAGATATTAACAATTTTCCTTTTTAATAAAAGTACGAGGGTATAGTAGAAAAAATATCTACTTTTCACGTTATTTACGTTGCTTCATATTACATTCATGTTATCGATAGAGTCACTTTGTGTCCCCACTCTACCGCCCCCTTCTACGCCGCCATTCCCCACTCTTCCGCCACGGTCACGCGACGCGCTTCGTCCGAACCGACGACTCTGGTTCCACAGGGTGGTCCAATACAAATTAGCACATCATCCGCTGTTTTCGAAAATATGAAAAAATTTTGCTAGCCATAGTTATATATACAATAACAGTTTTTTTGTAGGTGAGAGTACCGGAAATTTCAAGGTCACATTCATCATTTTAAAGAGAATTCGATGCATCTCGTACATTAACATACGTATATCGAGAAATTAATAATTTAAAAAATATTTCAACTTTAATTTTGTTGAATTTAGTAGACGAACGATCAATAATTAGAATTATATTATTTAAAATTCCGTAAAATTGTTTAAATATGTTCTATCTCGAGTGAACGTACACGTGAAAATCTCTAGTCAATGGTGAAAAGAAACAATAAATTTAGAAAACAATTGCAGAAACCGTTTAACATATATTAATTCCGCGAAAACGGTGGACAATTAGTGAGTCGTTCGCGTCGAAAAGTGGCTCGTAAAGCTGGTATAAATTTACAAACGGCCGCGGCAAATTTACGAATGTATTGTTTCGCGATCTATTTTTAAACGGTGAATACTGACCGTTTCATTATCGCTCCTGATACATCGGCGAGCATGAACAGCGTGCACGCCAGCCACCGAAACTTTCCTCATTATCTTTCGAAAAGGACGAAACGCCGACCGAGTATCAATTAAGATTTTCATCGTGGGACACGATCGCGCCTCGAACTTTTCCTTCGCACTTGAGGATTCGGAGGCTGAAGGAGGTGTGCCAAGTAGTCGGGAGGTAAAACATTAAGACCGTCTAATAGGATTAAAAGGGAACTCCGAAGTAACATTTAAGAACCTTCGCGGGGATTACTCGCGAAAAGAATACATCGTCCAGAAATCGGGTGACAAAGCCCCTGTCGTTGTCTCCGGAGGGCAGGTTTCCCGAGGGAAATGCGAGCGGACAAAAGGATCATCGCGGTGATCCCCAGGGCTGCGCGAAAAGCGTAGTTGGCATCAAATGCCGCGGCAAACGTCCGATGAGTCAGATAGTCTATCTGGTGAATTTCGGGAATTTGATGGCTTCTCTAACACTTGAGGTGTGCCAATAAACGTGACTAATATTATTCACCAGAGGTATGTTAATCGACGGATTTGTTTTACATTTCGATCGGTCATTTTGCGAGTAGCGTCCTCGATGTAGAATTTCTACCACGCGTATCAACCGATAAATAGGAAAGTGACGTCTTTCACTCTACACTGTACACCCAGATAACACAGGGACGTCTTAAAGACGTCTGTCGTTGGATGTTCAGAAGTCTTAAAGATGTCCCGAACGGCTTTCGAACGTCTCCCCATGATACAACTTTAATAAATAAAAAAAGAAAAGTCGACAGAAGAATTATGTGGAATATTTGTGGAGTTTATCTGTCAATGAATTTATGATACTTGACACCATCCAAATTAAACGTAATAAAATGTTTGACTTCGTCAAAATTAAAAAAGATGTTCTGCGATATTGATCATAAAAGTTCACAATGAGAAAGTCAACATAATTTTTTCAAATTGTTACAAAAACAAATGTCTCTAAGGGCATGAAAACATTTTTTTCAATACTGAATTCACTGTAAACTTGAAGATTGGAGTTTCAGAACGATTCCTGAAAAGTCGCGGTACAATGTTTCGCTGCCGTTTCATTTACAAGTTTTCATGAAAAGTATGCTACCGACGTAAGAACAATCCAAGGCACACCGACACCTTGACGATAAACTGTCGATATGTTATCAATTCTTATAGATATTGAAATTTAATCGTCACAAATTTCACGTTAGTTTCCGTTCAGTTCACCACGAACTCCATAAATTCCCACTATTGTATATTAATGGTTTCAAAGTAAACATTGCAAAAAGTAAACTTATGTGTTAGCACACAACCATCAACGACCTCGAGTACTATGACAGAACTAGTGTAAACAGATTAGATAAACATCGTTATTCCGTTCCTCCGCCGCATTGAAACAAAAACGAGTACTGTGTTCGCTCGATAAGCAGAAGTACTTCAACACGTTCGCTACCACGGAGAACCATGCAAAATAGATTGTAGAGCCATAAGTTAAATTGTTCGTGTAAGTTGATACAATTTATTTCTTATTACTCTGTAATATAGAAGCATGTGAAATGTTAGGACCAACTTTTTTGCAGTTCGTAATTTCCTAAAAAAGGAGAATGTTTATCTCTCCAATAGCTGTACATCAATAAAACCAAAGTAGAATTTCATTTCGGTTTAAAGGAAATGAATAACAAATCAAAATCATCATCACGTGTCTGACACGTTATTGTAAGGCAAGGGGTTAATAATGGACCAGATTATACGGGGACTTTATAAATAAAATCATTGTTTACCAGCTGACTCATAGATCGATTGCAAGATTGCTTACTACGAAGTAACACTCGTTTAGCCAACGTGTTAATTGGGAACTTGGAATACCTCGAGCTCATACGCATTACTCGGGCATGTGCGGCGCTCCTACACCGTCGCGTCGTTTAACAGGAATACCTACGGTAATGCTACGAGAAACTGTCGCAGGTTCGGAAGCTTACGAGCTCGCAACAGGTGCAGCTCTTTTTCCACAGGTTTCAAGGATTCGGAGAGATAGAGGAAGGAACGTTCATAGAGAATGAGGTCGTTCAGTCGTCGAGTATTCGAGGATCGAAGTACAACGGGTACAGAAGGTAAATTATTTAGAAGTTGGACCCTCCTCACCGATTTTCATGTCCTGCCCATTCTTTCACGAACTCTGCCCTTTTTAATTCACCTGATACGCGTTTTAGGACACGAAAGATCCTCCTACACACCCTGACTAAAATTCATTTAACATGACAGTTCCCAATGATGGGAAAAAGTTGACGACCTTGACAAAAGACTTCAAGGTCGTGAATAGACTGCAGATCTTTATGCAAAATAAAATTTTTTTTACAGTTACAACAAATTGGAGTGAAATAGACATTTATTTGCTTTCTTAATATATTTAATAGGTCGAAAATAATATAACGGTATCTTTAAATTTTTCCAATATTTTTACTGTTTTAAATTATACCTACTAATTTTTGCCACAAATGCATAAACATCCGCTGTCTAATAACGATACTAATTTTTCTTCAACCATACAACACCGGTCTTCCCAACACAAAAGAGTGTTGCGTAAATTTTCATTTTCTACGATTTATAAAAAAAAAAGCGATTTCGTAAAAAACTAAATAGCATAGAGTGCGTTTCACGGAAGTCTACTGTACGTATAGAGCACAGCGTGTCCGAATATCAGAGTATGTAATTGTATTTCTTTGGTCAATTGCGCGACTAATGGTGTTGATACAGTGTGCGGTTGAAGCTGCTGCCCGGCCCGGTCCGGCCCGACCCGGTAGTCGTTAATTTTAATTGAACGTCAAAGGACGTCGCTGTCTGCGCCCGCCTCGTGACTGATTCGCGATTCGTTTCCAAGTATCCGCGGGAAATCGAGGAACCACGCTCGGGACAGAGAAAAAGTTTGGCAACGGGCAGGTGGCCAAGCAAAACCTCGTCGGCACAGCGCGCAGAACACAGTGTAGTGGCGCGGTGCTGTCAAGATGGTGGGGATGAGACCGCGCGCTGAAGAGATTCTTGCGGAATACCTGCGGGGGAACGATCCAACATTTCTGACAGCATGGCACCTCGTGTCCCGCCGACGTACAGGCCGCATACTATCGCAGTTACGAGGCACCGGTGAATCCCACGTACAATCTGTATAACGTTGTTATAAACATAACTCGACACTGGCCACGCGCCAACCACGTGGTTTCACGATCAATGGATTACGCAAACCACACAGGAAAAAAGTACCGCTCTCTGTTCGGACCGCGGCTCTCGATCAATTTCCCTGGTCCAGATAGAAAGCGGAAATTTTCGGACCTGTGTGCGTTGCCTCGCTTCCGGTCGACGCGCTACACGCCTCCGCGCCGGATCCCGGTTTCACTCCCGATTTACTTGATCGCGATCCGCTCGGAGATATCGTATTTCGAATAATAATAGTACCTCTATGTAGTATTATTACTAGACTGCGGATCTTTATGCAAAATAAAAATCTTGAGCAGTGATTGCGGTAAGCAGCAGTTACATAAAAATTCAGTTGATCCTCTAATAGTTTTTTTAGACTGAACACAAAATTACACTGTTATTAGATTTTTATAATTTTTCACTGTTTTATATTTCACCTAGTCAATTTCTTCAAAAATGCATAAACATCCGCTGTCTAATTATTATACTGCGGATCTTTTCGAAATTAAAATTTTTTTATGTGAATTAGAACAAATTTTAGTGTGAAATAGAACATTCTTACCATTCTTAATATGTTTAATAGGTCGAAAATAATATAGCAGTATCTTTAAATTTTCCTAATCCAGACCTATTAATTTTTTGCCATAATTGTATAAAGATCCGGTCCCCCTATTATTGTATATCTTATATCGTAATTCTATATTATAATAATATTACATATCTTGTAGCATAAGATATTAATTTTGTGTTTTGGTTCAGATCAATGTGTTCAGATTCTGTTTTTGGCACTTTTTACAAAAACATCATTTAATATTCAATTTCGATACTTTATGGATATTTATTGGCTCGTTAAACAGTATAAAAAATGTTTTTGTAGTACAAAAAAAATAATTGTGTAACTGCAATCAGCGAGCCTCCGAGATATAATACTATTAAAATCGATGAACAAAATTTTTTGTACTCGCAAACGTGCATTTATCATGTTTAAATAATTCTTAATATTTCCAGTCCAATTATCTAATTAACAGCGGTCATGCTTCCACCAAAAGATCGCGAAGAATGCTTCCCTAGTTAACATTTTACACCGGTTTCGCTCCAATTACAAATTTATGCATTAAGAATTCGCCGAGTCGGAAAACAATCCCACTTTGCGGTTTTGAAATTCAAATGAAATTGCGAGTTCGTGTCCATTTGTCCAGCGCGATTAAATATGCACATTCGTTACAAGAGAAATGACTGCGGGGAAAAAAAACGGAACAAGAGGTACGCGCGCATTAGAGTGGATCTTACTTCTCGATCATCAAACTTTCTAGGAACGTAAAATTTTACGTTGTGTGGTAAAACAATCTGAGTAAAATTTTAGTTAGTTGTTAAAACTTTTTTATGTTCGTAACTTATCTTTTTTTATTATACTATATCGTTACTGTGTGGAAAAATGAAAAATTCAAATTGTTTAGGTATTACTTAAACAAATAACTCTTCTCGTAATTTTTTTCTCTGTTCACAATTTTAAAAAAATACGTGTTTCTGACTCCCGATTTTTGTGGACGACGGTCAATAAAAATCACAAAATTATTTTAATTTTTTAATTTATATTTTTTATACTTTATAATATTTATATTATTTTTTAATTGTAATCGTTATAATTTATTTCACGTATAAATAACAGTTATTGTACCGAACTATAAAAAAAAAGTATCTGTCCTAAAATAATGCATTAATCCGTCGAAGAAGAATAAATTCGATGAACGCATTATACCAAAACGCACAAGGCGATAATTTTGCAACTATCCGGATGTCGAGATATTTACGAGACTAACAGTACATACGTACTGGACAGAAATCAGAAGACAAACGAGCAAAATCAAAACAAAGCGAGGGCGTTGCACGCGCATAGATCGTCCCAACGACGAGGAGAAAGTCGATTGGCCACGTGCCAGCCGCCTGCTGATAAAGAGATTAACCCCCGGGAACAACGCTTCTGCTTTCGAGTGATTGAGTCGGTCCTGCGAGCAGCGAGTTGCTTTGGAGAATTCTCGAAACGATTTGGGGAAAGCTGGAATGTTGAGGGGAACCAACATGGACGGTGAATAAAGAACAAATTCGTTTATTGTTACTTGCATACTTGTCCTTTTTAACTACTTAATGGTTTTTTGTAGGACGCGTAGAGGACATACGAAGGTCAGCTTCGTTTTTATATAATACCATTGGAAAAAGAACACGTTCGATTGTTTTTTGACAGCAGACTCAGATTATTCTCGTAGCACTTTTGTTAGCCCCAGAAAAGATACAAATTTTTCGCCGCCCGTGACATTTTCAGGGAGAAAGAAAATGGCACGGTGGTACGGTGAAAAGTCTTTCAGAGCGACGACCTTGACAGCGTATTTGAAGGCCATCAAAATCGACGAGCAATCGCTGAGGTAATTACCATTCACTGCATACCTGGTGTTGATAGTATTCTGACGAGTTTCGGTTTCCGATAATGACCCCGGGTGATTCAGGCATTGTGCGCGAACAAAAGCCGGAGCGCGTCCATGTCGGTACAGCAGCACTTGGCCTTTTTCCGTATCAGCGCGTGCATCGCCGGTAACTCGCAAGCTTCCGTTTCGTAAACGTTTTATCCACCGTTAATACCGGGGACCATTTTTCAAAATTTTAAACCGGGGAGAGCGCGTTAGCCTCGGCCCGGAGTTTTTCATCAGTCGCGCCCGCTGCTCCCACGGAAATTCCGAAATGAACGTTCTCGAGTAGCTGGTTTTTCCTACGGTAGCCGGCGTGCAATGCCGGTAAACCGTGGGCTAGCCGTTGGCGAAATTGAGGCGAGATCTACGGAAAGTTTCGTCTTACGGTGCTCGCCGAGGATGCTAGGCGCACGGAGGCCAGAGAAGAGCCTGTACGTAATTCATAGCCGACAAGATAATTGGGCCACCACGATTGTACCACGCTAACACGCGCGCAGGCTACCTCGGTCTCGGGAACGTGTACGAACGGTGGTCGAGTTCCGTACACAGAAAACGAAGAGGCCGGATCGATTTAACGTTCGAGCCCCCTTTGCCTATGAATTTTCCAAGGAATTGCATGCACGAAGTTTCGATCGTGTTTACACGATCCATTTAGTTGCATTATAGTTCTCGAGGATCGTTTCCGCCTCTATTTGCGTGTGTCCATTTGCGTGTGCGAAGACACGTGGAAACACACCAGAAGACGCCCGGAGACGCCGAAGAGAGGATCGTAGCAACGTTCAGATTACCGACAGCAGCCGCAACAGATTTTCGAAACGCTAAGTACATATTTAAAATATACAGGGTGTCCCAGCTAACTTGACCACCTTGAATATCTCGCTTAGTGTTAGTAATGTAATGTAATGCAGCTTGTAACCAAAATATTTTGCGTTTAAACGAATAAAGATCACTTTGTATTTTCAACGAAATTGTATCATTTTTCATCGATACACCTTTTACGTCATCTTCGAAAAGGTATTACTAGTCGCAGGTCGAAAACGGACTAGTTTAGACGTTATTAATTTTCTGCCGACTCCCATAAGCGTCCGAGCACTGTGCGACGGCTGCGAAAAGCACAGCGAACGTAGGAACCGATCCGCTGCAACTGGCATTGGGATATGAATGGATATTAAAGTGGTCGAGGAATGTTCGGGTCGTGAGGTGAATATTTTTTTGCGTTTCTCGAGACGTGGAATTATTATTTGCCGGTTGTGAAATTCAGCGGGTTACTTTCGCTATTCGGTAAATAGAAGACAAACGAAATAGAAAAAGTAAATCAATCATTCTTAGATATTGAGAAATTTTACTTTATATGTTTTCTTTCAGCTTTCGCCATGAAAACTAAATTTTGAAAAATCCCTTGCACTTTGAGGTAGACTCGGGATCACGATTTCGAACTGGATAAATTCGTACGATTCGCCCCAAATCAAGTGATCCGATAAACGAATCGTGATATAATGGCGAAAATTATATCAAATATTATTTCTATACACACTAATAATATTAAACACATTCAGATGTTAAACCGTACTTTTTAATTTAAAATAAGGAATTCCAGTGTATCTTAGATCTGTATTAAAATTACTACGTTCGTCCGCGTAAGGCACTCTCGAAATGCGTGTCAACACTGAACGGTACAGCGTACAACAATAAACAAACGAAAGAGCTGTAGAGAGAAGACCTAGACGATTTTTGCCATGACAATATAACAAATTTCAACTATTTCTTATTTCATGGTGTACACGAAGTACACAAGTACATGGTGTAGATGTACCTACGCATTTATTTGTGTCAATTGTCAATCTCGCGACCGAGAAATTTCGACTCGCTATTAAACATACGTATAGAACAGGGCTGTGCCCAACAAGTTGCTCGTGAGCGGCTTTCAGCTCCTTCCCCGACTCGCGTGCTGAACGACTCCCACCACTCGACCGGTATAGTTTGCAAGAGAGAAGGGCTCGTTAAGTAGCTCTTTCTCTCTCCTTCTCTCTTGTCCAGACACGGCTAATGTAGTGGGACTAGGGGTAGGATCGTAAAGCAGCGGCGGGGAAGAAGTTGGGCAGCCCTGATAGATAATAATACAAAATTTCACATCGAGATGTGTTGCGGTTAATAATTAGACTTCGGATCTTCGTGCAAAATGAAACATTTGTGCTTCAACTGCAAGTAGGTGAATATAAATTTATACTTTTCATCATTTTAATGCAGTGAAACTTTTCATTCAACTACCACGACGGTACTAGAATTTTTATTTCACAATTATTGAAATTATAAAGACGATTTCATAAGAACTGATTTAACAAATACAAATTACACTAAGAACCGGGCATAAATTAAATAAATCTTGTTATCTTTCACAGATCGGTACGTTGAGCGTTAAATTAAACCTGCACATTTTTTCCATAAATGCATTAAAATCTATTAATAACGATCACCTCTCTCGCAAACGTTCGTGCACGAAAGCGCATTTAGCCGAACAATTTTCCTTCCCTAATTGCTCCCAGCGTGAAACAATTGAAACCAATAAAACAAAAGATCGACGAAAGTTCTATTTCCAGGGGGAAAAATCAACGTATGTGCCGGCGACTTCGCGAAACCGCCGGTGGAATTTTCCAGAAAGCCCGCGTTAAACGATTTTGGAGAACGCGCGAGACACGCGGCAGTAGAACGCGCGACTGACAGTTCATTACGTTCTTCGGTGAAGAGCAGACTGGCTGTAGCCAGTCGATCCGGTCGCGCCTAAATCATCGGCGACGTGGCAGAACCTTTTCGTTACGAGCAATTGCATCTAAACGCAATTATTAGAGCAGAACAATGCGCCCCGTCGGCTATGTACAAACGCGACTTCATTACTCCGTGTGTTCGCGGCGAACACAAAACAACCGGCCACTTAATATTCACTAGGAAGTGTTAGTCGGCGAACCGACAGCCGCCTGATTTCCGACGACAAATGCGAGACACGCGAGGAATGCGTCTCCGGTATGCAGAATGTATTTTTCGCCATGACCAACAAGAATTTCTACTTACTCCGTTCGAACGGATCGAAAAAGGGGGTCAAAATCACTGTGCGCCGTGGAATTCGAATCGACGCTTTCGCGACGGATTGTTCGAGTTCGCTTCTGTGTTTTGCCGATTATGAAATTCCGCTAATTTCTAATTAGAAACTTCCCCCTAGTAAAACGTGAAATAAGCAACTTTCTGTGTTAGGTGCGTCTGGTTTAACGCAGAGAACACTCGAAAGTTCTAATTAACGTTTTTTGACGCGATTATCTCTGCCCCGCGACAAGGAAAATAAAGGAAATTCGTGCTGCACAAAAACGATGATTTATTCACGGCAACCCGCGTCTTTTTCTGCTACCGTAAATCGACTAAACGAGATTGTAGTCGTTACATGCAATTTTGTGCGGGCTGCGGCTCTACGCAAATTACCACTTCGATTTGCACTATTATTGTATTATTGTTGGTGTCAAGAGGGGCACGTTCTGACGTTAATGGTTTTAGAGGACATATGAAGGTCGTCAATTGTTTTTTGAACGGAAGCGTACATTATTTATTGCACTTATTGGTATTCTTTACGAGAAGGTGTTAACGTGCTCATATCGATCGGGCGCGTTTTTACTCTAACAAATCTTCCCTTAATTTGACAAACGTTTTCGCCGAACCACGCGCATCGGAATTCGGTGTAAATATTGTACTTTATGCCCGCGACGTAGAAGCGAATGGAAATAGAGTTCGGAGGAGGCGCGTATAAACGCCGTGAACTTGGTGCCACGGCGTATTTTACGCTTCATATTCCGGAACTGACAATCCCTTTCACCAAGTATAATTTAGAAACGGTGAAACGAGCGAGTCGCTTTTGAGGAATCTATAAATTTCAGAGATCGTGTCCGCGCGTCGTTGGTCTATAGTCCTCGCGAACACGCTTCACCCTCGCGAACACGTGCGTGCGCGCGCGCTCTGTTCGACCAAGTCGTAAATTCGTCTCGCATTATCCGCGATAGGTCTCGAATAAGAAACACTGCCTGGCAGGGAGTCCTTCGGACGTGGTTAATTGAATCTGCTCGCGCAATTATTAGACCAGAACAGTGCTCGCGACGGGACGCTCAAACTCAATTTCCCATTCCGCTTGATCCGCGACACCCAGACTCCTTCATCTCCTTTGTCTTTCGCTTTGTTACTTGAAGTAACAATAATGCAAAATGAACTGAATTTTAATTGCGATATTGTTTTTACGCAAACATAGCAGTTATAAACCACGCACGCCAATGTTCCATTGTCGGACGAATAATAATGCTTTAATCTTCTGTTATGCATGTTTATATCATTCGAAAGTTTCCCAGTTATGCACCAGTAGCGATCGTGCGTCACCGGGTAACGTGTTTCTACATTCTGCATTCACGGAGCCGAATAACGAACGGAACACGTCCCACGAAAATCAGCGAACTCGCATTTTCCCCGAAAATAATGGTCCCTTCGTTATTTCCGATAGCAGCGGGTCTGGGTAATTTTCAGGGAAGGAGCCCAGTCGCTGACGACGTGGAGTCTCGTTACAAACGTAACCAGCGAAACTGCTGAAACCGGGGAAACAGGAAGAGTCGAACGGTAAAGAGAAACGTCGTCGGACAGATCGGACTCGAGCAGCGACATTCTAATTTCATTTAATCGTGAATTACACGACCGTCTTAATCTTGGTTTCCCCGACATCGGAAACTTTCGGTAGACCACTCCTGACGATGGCTTCGGGTAATCGATTTCGTCTAAGAAAAGCACAAGAGAAAAATTCAGTGTCGCCCGAAAGGTCAAGCTTCGACCCTTCGAGACTCTGTGTTCTATGGGGAAGCTAAAAAAATTTAATTTCAATACCACTTCTGGCTGGACTCTAGCTGAAATCCTCTTGTATGAACGTGAACTATTAACCCTTTGCACTCGGAGCTATTTTAATTTGACAATTAAACATTTCTTCGAACCTATAATAATTCCATTCTATATATCGATATGAAATTTATATAATATCTCATAAAATACATAAATGTTTAGTAATCGAGTAGACACCAATTTATTTAATAATGTAAACAATATTTCGAATAATGGTACAGCAATTTTTAATGGCGAGTCTGAGTGCTAAAGGTTAAATGTGAACTGCTCTGTTTTTGAGAATTTTCAAAAAATGCTAGAATATAAAATTCCACAGAATTTAGCACGATTTTTATTCATCCCAGAACTACGAAGACTGAAAACGAGATTTTAGGTGATTCGACTTTCATAAAATTTGTCTACAAAAACTGAAAATCGCATAAACGTCCGCAGTATAATTATCCTCTGTATTAACTGTCCCTCGACAGGTTCATATAAATGGAGTTCTATTGTATTAGAATGTACACATCTGAAATGTTTTTTATCGACAGCAAGCGAGAACAACAAGTGAGAACGATCCGAATTGCCACCAAGGGAAAACGCTTCGGGGCGATTG
Organism: Lasioglossum leucozonium; assembly: GCA_028454225.1. Lineage (NCBI taxonomy): Eukaryota > Metazoa > Arthropoda > Insecta > Hymenoptera > Halictidae > Lasioglossum > Lasioglossum leucozonium. The sequence continues at coordinate 980,748 of CM052218.1, forward strand.
TCGTCGGAAAAAGAAGAGGCTCTCGGTCTTGCGGGGCAGATATTGAGAGTAAAGGAAGATTATTTCTCTCTTCTCTCTCTCTCTGCAAGGAATACACTCAGCACAGCCAATTCCTTACAGGGCAATCTGTGCTTATGGTTGGTGTAGAGAATTTTTTAAAAATATGAAAGGTACAGCAGGAACATTTTTACGAACAATGCACCGTTTTTTCAGTTACACATCGCCTTGTGCATATGTCTCAAAGTGCAAAAAATCGTAAATTGAGCGGTTACTGCCCGAATAACGTTACTAATTGTTCGCACAGGTTGTCTAAAAAATTTGTTTAAACAGAACAGCAAGATCCACGCGAAGAAGCGATAAAAACAGTATTGTCAAAAGTGGTTTATATTCAAGCAAATATTGAACGAAGTAATTAGCGCCATTAACGTATTCCTTCTAATTTTATGATAAGTCGTAAATTAAAACCATACATACTCAAATGTTTACAAGAAAAATAGCCCGAAAAGTTTTTACGAGAGGAAGATATTGAAATATCTAAAAATTTAAATTTCTGAAAATTTTCGAAACTGTGTCATCGACTATAAATCTGAAATGGCCGTGGCAGATATTTCGAAATGAACCATATAAAAGTAAATACTTCTAAAAAAAAATCTCTATATCGGTCGATTATTGTCGAACAAGACTATTTCGAAATTTGGAGATAAACCGATGCGATCGCGTTGTTGAATCACCATTACGACGGATCATACTTATCACACGATAGATAAAAGTATCATCCGATCGTGAAGATGGGGCTTTCGAGCAATGCAAATATTTCTGCAACTTGTTGAAGAAGCGTCACCTGCATTCCGAGATGCCTTCCGTTCCCAGGGCTGTGCAACTTTTCGCATAATAACAACATCTGTGCGCCGAAAAATTCCGCCCCGAACAAATTCAATTTTCCACAGGCATGGAAAATTCCGTGGAAATCGAATTCTCAATGGCAAGCGTAACATCGGAAAAACGAGTGGTGCTGCGCACGAAAAATTTCGTTGTAAAAACGATTATTGCAAACAAGAGGACCACCGTGAAAAAAATGGGCATATTGGAAATTGCCGCTAGTTCAGCAAACAAAGAGAGAGACCTAATGCCAGCCAACGAGTTCCCGAAAAATCCCGAACGATCGTTTCTCGCTGGCACTGTGTCATGTGCCGGAGCTGTTATGTATCCCGGAATTGCAGACGGTACACGTATGGAAACCGTGCTTTTTGCGCGATTAAAAGCTCCTGAAATCTTTTGTACAGTGGACGGCTGGCTATCGGCTTTGTCGAATCGATAAGACATGTTTTCGAATCGGAAACATTCGATTGTAGGTGTAATCTAGAGATTCCGACGGCATGGAGAATAAAGGTTGCTCCACGTTAAAACTCCGATCACGCGCCACCCACGCTCGACGAAAGGAATACTACATTGATTGTAACAGTTATTACGGAGATGGTATGCTCAAAGAACACTGCGCTTGTTAAAGAGATTTTCTTTCCCAAGGGAAAGCGCTTTTATCCCGGATGAAACGACAATATAAACGAATCGTGGTGGAATTGAGTTGATACGATAGGAATCTATTAGCAGCAAAGAGAAAAACTTGTTCGAACTTGAACAAATATTCTCATGTACAGTCAATCAGAAAAGTCTCCATACAAATGAAATGATGTAACCTTTTAAAAAGTGCACCACACAACATGAGTTTTTTTAAAGAATTTAGAAGAATTTGAGTTACTATGTGCAAAGAAAATTTAAATTGACAAGCTTGCCAAAAAGTTGGTAAATATTCATTTCACAACATTTTAACTGGGTCTGTAACGAAAATTTGAAAAATATATTTTGAACTATAAATATATTTTTGAAAATATACTTTGGAAATATAATTGAACTACTGTTTTAATTTCACCTACTCATTTTTGTCATAAATTCGTCAAATCCATAGTTTAATAATCAAGAACCTGAAATCCACAATAATTTAAATATTTATGAACAGACGAAGGCCAATTTTTTATCGATCGTAAAATGTTAAGAGTTCGATCAATTGTTACTATTTAATAGCATGTTTGCAATATATTAACCTAACCCAGACCGAAACGTCGCTAAATATATTGCAAACATGCTATTAAATAGTAACAACTGATCGAACCCGAGCGCCGAAAACATTAATACAGATTATAATATTGCGAATAATCGTCGTATCGTTTAAATTTCGCGATCGTGATTAACGTAGTCGCGTCGAATGAAAGAACAGTGGCTACATCGTAGGAACGCGCGTGGCTATAATGGGAATCAACCTTAAAGCTAGCTAGTAAGACGTCGTTATTCAGCTCTCCTCGGGCTAACAGGCGACGCTGATTGTAAGCCGGCGCGTCGCGGCGCGGCAGAGTCCCTTTCGCGTAATTAGAATTCTGTTCCGCCAGCGAGTACTTAGCAATTGTCTATTAATTGTGCTAAATCGATGGCTGGTCCCGTCGTCCGCCCTGCGAGAATCGATGCCAGCCGGCGGCGGCGGCGGCTGGCTCTCTCTTTCTCGTCTCGAGAATTTTCAGCCGGCGTAGCACGATTCTAATTATTCCGAGGGAACTTTTTCGATTTAATTAATCATAATAATGGACGCGATGCACCGGCCGAACCGACACTCACCGAGAATTATTGCAAGAGCTACGAAGTTTCGAGAAACGTCGGCGGACGGCGATGATACTACTGGCCGATCCCTCAGCCGATGAAGTAAGTTTTCGTTGGAGGTAGGTAGCATCTAGCGAAGGTTCTCCTCCGGCGATTGATATTCTCTTCCTCTCTGTCACGAGCGGGACCGACAAATTCACCGCCCTGAGCAAATAATCACACGTCCCGGGATCGTGGATGGTCCAATAAATTTTCGCCGGCTGCCTTGCTCCGCTTCTCGAACATCCTACTCAACGTATTCGGAAATCGCGAATGAATGATGCTCCGTGTGTCGTACCGTTCGCAATTTCATCCGTTCGTATCTCTGACAAATCTATCGTCTTATTCTTTCTTTCCTCTGCACCCCCTCCCTCTTTATCTATCTTTCTTTCAGCGCGAGAATAGAAGAGCAGTATTGTGGTTTACGTGACTAGCGTATGACGGAGAATGATCCTCTTCTTTTTTTTTTTTGTTGTCCTCGAATCGATGCAGCTTCTTTCAGCGCGGTCGATGAAACGCGGCTAGAGAGTTTTTACGCGATGAAATACGACCACGGGTTTGTACACAAATAGAACAGCATGGCAGCCATGTAACCGCAATTGTTGTTACAGACGAAGAGCAGGATAATTTATTAAGTGCGCTCGTGTTATAGGTCGACAGGTCTGCGGCCAGGAAGCAACCGTACCAGCAAAGTTTATTATACTATTGCCAAGAAACCAAATTTACACGCTCCTGGGCTGCGGCATTACACATTCTTTGATTGCTCGTGCCTTTTACGGCTAGCCGTAAGTAATCGAAGACCGAAATCGGAGAAACAGATTGATATGAAAGTTATACGAGTACGGAGCAGGTCGATGGCAATTACATTATAATAAAAGATGCTTCCACCTCTGTTACAAAGACTGACATTAATCGATAATGTATTTCCAATTGAAACTGGAACGAACGTCGGAGTAACTTCAGAATACTGTGTTCAGTACGCTGTGATATGCGCCCACGGATGTGTTTCAACCAGGCTTCGGCATTATCGAAATAAATTATTTGAAAAGTAATCGTTAACGTATAATATATTTTCTTATTTGGCTACGTGTCGCTCGAAATGATCACGTGCTAGTTTGTTTCAACAGCCAAATAATTTTCTCCTAATTCTTTTATTATTTAAACCGCAAATGAAATTCAAATCATTTTTCGGTTTTTTAAAAATTACATTTATTTCGTGTACTACCGGAACATTTCTAAAGTTTAATCATTAAACAAACAAAAATTAGCATATCTAAATTTAAAAATTAATTCAGTTACTTCAGTAACCTTTTCTTCGGTTGAAATTAAGTGAAAAATTAATTTGTTGTTATTTGTGAGATAGAAATAATAAAGTATTTAAAATAATTCATTATTTCTAATGGAAGAATATTTTCTTTGTATATGATTTTTTTCATATTATGCGAACCGATGCTTTTTATTCAAAGAATACTTAAATGTTTAGTAATTCATTAAATAGAAACCACTTCGGTAATGTGAGAAATATTTTGAATAACGATATAGCAATTTTTAGTGCTAAGGGTTAATAAAAAAAGATACAGTTGTCAGATAATAAAATCTGTCCTGTTCCGAGCTCTGCGTCAGAAGGATAGTTGAGTCGTCGGAATTAAAAAGTTTTTATGGCTTAGAATCTAGCTAACAAAAAATGCTTACTAACAAGGTACTTAAAGAGTCGGTGCTTCGTTATTTTTAATAGCAGGTATACAAATAAAAAGAAACTGCGGGTCTAGCGTTAATGTATTCTACTTAACGTAATAATTAGACAGCGGATGTTTATGCGAGATAGAAATGTTCTGCATCGATCGCAGGGGACAAGGGTTAAATAAAAATCTGTCTCTTCTTCCAATAATTTTCGTAAGTGAATGTAACAATGTTTTCAAATGCTTTTAACGTCTTCGCAATTTATAATTTCACCTAGTAATTTTTATTATAAATGCGTGAAATCCGCAGTCTGGTGATAATACATTAAAGACGAACTTCGACGGGTGTTTTGTGCGTTCACTGATCTTAGTGTTGCACCAAACTCATTCGATTGCATCCCGATAAATAGCGATTTCCTCCCGAAGAAGTTTCGTACCTATAATAACAAAGGCCAGGCGTTCCAAGCCGAAGAGACACTCTTGTTTTTGTTTCTGTACTCTCGCTCGACCTACCAGTGGATTGACATGCAATTAAGAGTCATCCCGCGTGTATCATCGAAACGCTTCGCTGGGATGCCCAGGTGCCGGTTGCGTAACATCGTTGCTTGACAGCTTTACCCTTCAAAGAAATACCACGCTAACGAGAACAAGCCTTTATTTCAGTGGAGTTATTTCGAGACGTAAGCACGGGAGAACAGTGGTTTTGAACGAGGGGAGAAGGAACGGACGGGGAACGAGCCCGCAATACCATTCTGGGAATAACGTTTCGGTGGGGAATGATTTTACGATGGATTCGAAGCCTCGGAATATACATTTGAGCGGAAAAGCTCTTCAGAGATGGTCGGAACTCCATAAATTTCACGGTTTCAAGCCCAACATCTGACGGAGACAGCTTCCGCTGCGAGGAACAAAATCATTTCGTTGACGGTAAGGTTTATCAATCCAAACAGAATGTCTCGTAATACAGTTTCTTCTTGAACGGAATGCACTGCTTCGATTACAGAATACTTGTGTGAGATCCTAAAGCGGCACTACCGATCATTCAACGTTTAATCGACAGATCCTTGTTTCCACAAGTACGCATGTTGCCAGCGGGGTTAGGTTAGTTAAAACTTGTGTCTCCATTCTGTATGTAGGGTGGACCTTAATTTTTGACAGAAAAATGTTTTTAGTCTCATTCTCCAGAATTGTGACACGTGCTAAGAAAATGATCTGCAAAAAGTTTGGGGCCGATTAGATCTTGGGAACCCGACGCCCATCGAATTTGAGATTTGAGAATTTGAAAATTTGAAAATTTGAGATTCGAAAATTTGAAATTTGAAAATTTGTAGATTTGAAAATTTGAAAATTTGAAAATTTGAAGACTTGAAGATTTGAAAATTTCAAGATTTTCAAACTTTATGCGCGTCGGGTTCCCGCGATCCAATCGGTCCCAAATTTTTTCCAGACCATTTTCTCAACACTTGTCACGATTTTGGGAGCTGACACTAAAAGAACCTTACGAAATAACTTTCGTCGAGTATAGCTAAGGTCCACCCTAGTGTCCAGTACTAGAGAAAGGGGGTAACAATTGCACAAAAATCCAAATGAAGAGAGCCTTCTCATTTTCGTAAGCTAAAACATTTTTATCGCTTTTAATTCTCGGTAGGTTTAGCGTTAACGTACTCGAGCAACAACTTATTATGTTCGACCGACTCTGTTAACAGTTTTCCATGTCACGGATTTAAAAAAATCATTGATCTGACCTTTTTTAATCATTTTTTATGAAAACCCAAGGGTATAAAATCAGCACGTGTTAATCATAAGCTGTTATCCTTATCGCGTTGCGAGTGATCAATCTGGAACATTTGCATAAACTCCGAATACGTACAGTACATTGCATCTACACTTCGTTATCTTAACTTTTACATAATATCTTCTAATTGTTTTGAGCGATGTGTGTATAGCAAAAAGCGTAATTGAATTATTTGGCCTAAGTCGTTCCCATGTTGAAGATAACGTTTCTTTCAAATGCTTTCTTTTACAATCAGTTGCACTGTTCGTTGAGAAATAAAAAAATGTTAACGAAATACGACGTGTTGATAGTTCATCATTGACAGCTCGTTGCGAAGATAACCTGTGACCCCTATCTTGAGCGTAACAAAGAGAACACGTTTTTATCCGTTCGACATAATCATTCGCATTTTTCAAATGTCATCTTCTCTGTATATTATCAGTATTGTTAGATTATAACTTCTCGACCGAAAGATACAGTTTTAAATCTGCATTCAACAATGTGATGTAGTATTATTTCGAAATGGTAATTAATTTTATGCTAAAGATATTAACTCCAAAAATAGAACTCTTGGATCCGCCATTTAAAATATTCACTAATTTTAAATCTATTTTATCTCCCTATTATATTCTTTAAGTCTATTCTAATGGTCCGAAATTCGTTAACTAAATTTATTAATTCTTGAGTGTTAATTTCAATTTTGAGAAAACCTTCAAGTAACTAACAGCAAGCATAAAAAAATCCATAAATTCCGATACGATGGAGAAATCCAAATTTACCTCGCTATCATTACGGGAATATATTTAACCATTTAATCTCTTAACAGTTTGCTAACATTTTTCACGTATAATCGCAGTAAATTCTGCGAACGACACGGTATTAAATCCATTTGTGTTGGTTCTGATTTTATAAAATATTTCTGCCGCGCTTATTTTTATACATCGCTAATTTGAAACGCAATCGTCCCGCCCGAAGCTGCATTCATGAAAATCGTGTAGAGTTAACAATGATTTCCCAGCGTATCGAATGACAATTTACATTTTCGTGTAAACATTATAATCACGATTGATGAAACAATGATCGATGATAATTCACCGAGCGCGCCCGATACTTTCAATGGGACAGATGTTATTTCATTATTTTAGAATATCGAAAGCAATTTATATCAAAGTGCTCGTCGACTGTGAATCGAGAGGAGGGGACAGAGCGCTAGGAAACGAGTAATTTCATTTCACGCGTATCGTCCCAGCTGTGTAATTTTATATTATGAAACAATTTAGCGAATCGTATGTAATTTGTATAAAATGGCGGCCGAGATTTCGCGAATTTCACCGGAACCGGTGGCAAAAATTCACCGTTTTCCTTGATTCTCCGATGCTTAAACGTTTTTTCAAATTAAATTCCCGTATGCGAGCAGTTGTTTCGATCTTAACGCCAGTTTCGCCGCAATTCTTGAATTACGAAGTTCTCCTAACGCGAGATCAATTGCGCGTTCACGTGCTGCAACTTCCGGCGACTAAAGTGTTCCAAGTTGAAACTACTTTACATTATACTGGGCTTTATGGTTCGAATATAAAGGGCCTCGGTAGTTCCTGCAGCTAAACAGTTTAGACTACTTCCACCGTTGAACAATATTGTTAAAATGATCTCCGGTAGCTGTTCACGCCTCGTTGATTAGCCTCGGTGATTAGCCCCATCAACCTTAGAAGCTATTCAACACGTTATTCTCACGAACTTTCGTCGTATCTTTTACAACCTTTCGGAACGAGAGTCCGTGTTTCAATTCAAAATCAAAGATATTTATTCATAGATTTATTTTAGAACAGATTTTTTCTTCTGTTACTTTATCTTTATGTAAAATAGAAATTTTCTACCTGAATTGCAACAAACTGAAATAGAAATTTATTTTCTTTCTTAATAAACATTTTCATTTTATCTTTGCATTTTAATTGAAAAACGCCACGAGTTTCTACTGAACGATAAAAATGTTAGCTTTTGATGCATTAGTTATTACTTTCAATTTGTTATCTCAAGTTTAATATTACGTCCGCATTTATTCCGGCACGAGAAACAAAAATTTAAGAGGAAATTTCATAACAAAATACAAAACAGAAACATGAAACGTGATTTCAACAAATTTCGGTTTGGTAGAAACTTGCTCATCTTGTTCCAGCAGCTTTCGAAATACTCGATCAAATACATTTCTCGTCCCCAACATACTGTTGGGACCTTATCTGATCGATATGAATGGTGCTCGATAAAAGGAACGAGTGTCGAGATATTTTTGTAAAAATCACCTCCTGCGAAAGCTGTGTAAAAATTGTACAGTGGATCTTAGATTATCCGAACTAAACAGATTGACATGATTCGGTTATATTGCTAAATTCGATTTTCATTGATTTGTACAATAAATATTATTGTATATTCGGATAATCGAGTCCTCTTCCTAAAGTGAACGTAGAATTCACCGTCTTGCCGCCGGCTATTAATAACACAAAAGTAATGTTTACGAGCGGAAATAAATTATTAACTAGCAAGAGTTAACTTTCATGGAATATTTCAGCGATCGCGGTTGAGCCGAGCTCACAATATGACCGGTTCGGAGCAGACACACGTTCGTGAACTTCATCCTACCGTACGATTTTCAAGTATCCACTCGACGAACGGAGTATCGATCTTTTTATAACGGGCACATCATCACAGGTGACAGAGTTACTTTGAGAGGTGTTCCAGCTAGGAGCACGTGTGCGCTACGTTGCAAGGATACAGACGGTAAAGATATTTCGGTCGGTGTGACACACCAAGATCCGAACCGACAGCGTCGCTAACTTTGAGAGACAGCTCTGACTTCACGTTGGCAAAGTTCAAACGGATTTTCATTCCTACGAGCTGTGCACGGCCGATCCCGACTGCATCGTGTCTCGGAAAGTAACGAATATTACGAGTCTAATTAGTCACGTGTAATACTGCGATTAGGAAGAGGATTAGTCTTCAGAGTTACCGATGATACCGGTAATAATAGTGTTTACTAGTAGAAACACCTGAGAATTATTGGCTTCGATTTGTCATCGCTAGACTGCGGATGTTTATGCAATTTCCAATTTTTATAAACAAATTTTAAGGAAGTGGAACGAAATAAAACTCCATTCTTAACGGAAACAGCCTTTTTAGATCCAACACAAATAAAAATTGGTACTTTTCCGTTAGCCGGGCGCAACCAATAATTATAAGCATTCTTTTTGGGTTCCTAACCCAGACCTAACCCAAAAAGAATGCTTATAATTATTGGTTGCGCCCGGCTAACGGTAAAGTAACTAAAAATTTTACTAAATCCTGTCGAATTGTATGTTCTAGCATTTTTTGAGAATTCCCATAAGCCATAAAAGCATAAAGATCCGCAATCTAGTGATCACAATCAAATGTAAGTATATTTTTCTCTTGTGGAGACTGTAAATGATATTTTAGCTCTAAAATTTGAAAGTGCTCAGACTTAATTCCAGTAGTGTATGAAAACATAAAGGGTTAAATTAAAAATAGTACAATTCGTTGGATAGAGTAGTGAAGAAACGATTCAGAATAACTACTGTCACTATGACGAAGACACCGACCATCCTGTTGCCGAGGAGACATTTGAAGGAAGAGATTAATGGAAAGGAGTGTTCCGGATCACGACGAATGGCGAGATTAACGACGAATCCTTCTTCCGCCAAAGACGACGAACGAGGTGAACGATGGGTCCCCACTGGGATCCAGATAACAGACCCTAAACTGTTCTGTTAACTTTCCATTCTCTCGGATGTTCGGGAGTCGATTGAATTCCAATACAGACATAAAACCGTGCACAATCTGTACTGGATGTTAATCGAGAATATTCGACACTCTCGATCATTCCGTTGAATGTTTTCTACGCACGAGCACGCCGTCGATATAAACGTTTTTCGAAAACTTATGGAAGTAGGTTGGTACGCACGTAAGACGAGATTGATCGTAAGAGGTCGCTCTGCATTCGTATGTATTATGCGAGTCGCCGAAGGGGCAGTGACGGCAAAAGTCGCCGCATTGATATTCCAAGTACGTCGATGCAACTCCGATCGTCGTAACTTAATTAACATTAACAACGATACACCAGCGTCTTTTCCTACTTGTTTTTCGCCGATTCCAAGCGGAAGAAAATTAAATCGCGACTCGGATCGGGCAAAAAGCCCGCGCGGCTGGTGTAACGTAAATGGAAGCGTCTCCTCGTTAACTATCCCGCGGGAGACACATACGCGCGTACGTTCCAACTGTTGGATCGGAACGAAAGTTCGTAGCGTGTTTAGATTAAAATTTAAAGGTAAAATCGAGATACTTGCACATAGGTTTACTCGATAAGCTACCTCGGCAATGGCGAAAACGAGTGAACTAATGCCTCAAAAATTGTCCTCGCAACAATACCGTGTTCAAGCACATAATGAACCGTCTCGTGAGTTGTCAGGTTAATTCGATCAGCAACCTAGGTCGACTATAGCATAATCAAATCGTAATCGCAATTGTTAAAAGTCGCGGACCTTTCTAGCGAAGGGCACGATCACAACAATAATAACGCACTTCGCAGCGCAACTATACAAAGTTTAGAACTATCTTGTAGAATGTTTTCACGAATCAATCGCAAGTAGTATAGTCTGGCATTTGTGAGTGAATGTTTTATGAATATTTCTTTAAAAACATAAGAATACCCCATTTAAAGACGGACTAGTTCTTCCACGAGAATTCTCCTAGAGAAAGTGTATGAAAAATTCACAGGTCGCGTCGATGGCTCTATCTATTGCACGAGTTTAGATTGGAAAAGTTTAAAAAAATTCCATAAAACTCGCCCCACTGTTGCGCCCCGGTTTGTCGGCGTGTTTCGTGACGCTCATTTCCGTTTCATGAAACGTATCTACGAGACCGATTCCACACACACGAATAATTTTCAAGAGATCTTGATAATAGCAGAAATTATAAAGACAAATCGCTTGTAAATTTTCTCTTTGTTAGAACTTCTTAAATTTTACCACCAAACCTCGCACTACCGATTGATTTTTCATTTTACAATTATTGAAATTATGAAGTTACATACACAATGGAAATTGATTCGATATATTTTTTTATCCAAGCACATATTGAGATAAAAATTGCACATAAACGAAATAAACAGAGCCTTGTAATTTTTATAAGTTAAAACACTTCAATCGCGTTTAGCGCTCGGCAGGTTTAGCGTTGAAGCATTAACATTTCCTTTTAACTTTTAATTTAAATTTCAATTAAAAATACGTCTATGCATAAGCAAAATTCTTATAGACTTATGTTTAACGTGTTTCCATAAAATCTATTGAGACAGTAAACATATTTTTTAACTATATTTTTTAATTATTTTGTAAAATCGACTAAACTCTCCAGCGACTGACATAACGTTTAACGCGCATCGTTAAACACAAGGACCATAATGAAATGATGAAGGTTTGAATTCGCTAAATTTGTACGTTTCTCTTCGAACGCCTTCAGGGGTTCAATTGAAATCGCAATCCAGCTGGCAATTTTTACTTTTTAAAGAGGGGTTCCAACCCCTTTTAAACGCGCTGAGAATTACGCGCGCAACAATTGGATCGAGATTCAAAGAGTGGATCAACCGGTCCACCTAGCGTCGGACATTTCTGAAAGAGACAGTGCTTTCAAAAAGAAAAAATTCGAAAAATCAAAACAGGCCGTGACAGTCGTGAAAAAGTGCATTGAATTGCTTCGCGCGCCACCGTTCGTTGATGGAACGTGTCCGAAGACATTTTATTGTTATCGCCAGAGACCTCGACGATTCTCAGGCTATGAGAGAGCATGATGTCTCGAAATCTAACAGTTCAACTCGCATAAAATAAACTACACGGAATTCGTGAACGAATTCGAGCTGAAAGTGCTTTTACGCGTGCGTTGTCGCTTGTTTGTACGTTTCAGGGACAATAATCAAAACCTTTTGGAATACATAAATAATTTTATTTTCTATTTTACACAAACAAAACGGACGAATCATGCTCACCATAGCATTCCACAATTACTTCGAATGTATTTTCCGCCAGATTTCGCATAAAAATGTCTATCTTTTAACAAATCATTTTTGGGATCTTAATATGAGAGTAGTCCCAACAAAATTTTGTTTTCATTCATCCTTATCTCGGTAGTAAATACAATGCGAACGTTGCGCCGGCTAATGACTCTTACTGCGATTTTCTATGGAACTATATTATTCACTAATAATAGTAACAATGTTAAAATTTCGTATTCAGATTAAAAAATATTGCTTTGGTACTGATACGTTAGAAAAGTTGCTCGAAGACGTGCATAATAATATAAACAGTAATAGCTATTAATTAATAGCTAGCTAATTTACATTTATAATTCTCATGTTTATTCAGCAAATCACTGATAGCTCGGTTTTTATACTCCGTTCCTCACATGAAACATCATCGAGTTAGATACTAATTATGCTGTGCACGCTTGTCAGAGTTGGGCAAAAACTAATTTCAATTACAATTAATTACCAATTATTGTAATTGTAATTGCAGAAATAAAATTACAATTACTTGTAATTGTAATTGCAATTACTTGTCATTGCAGAAATAAAAGTACAATTACATGTAATTGTAATTGCAATTACTTTGGTTCAACCAGTAATTGTAATTGCGGACAACAATTAAAATTACAGTAATTGTTCTTTTAAACCACTATTAATTACTCATGTAATCAATTACTGCCCAACTCTGACACTTGTCAACTGTAATATGACTTATAGTAAATAGACACGCGCATATTATATACCTATACATACAACGAACGACACTTAGGCCCGCTGCACACATCTAACGACAACTATGCGACAGAATAACGGACGTGCACATCAACTGATATGCGATAATGTAAAGATTGATCGTATATGCGATTACATAAATATTTTTTGGATTTCGTGTTACATTTTTCTTTGTGCACATATCTCTGCCATATGAATTTTGCTCGTTCAACGTTAGTTACATGTAGCTAAAATATGGTACTTTTCCGTTAGCCAGGCGCAACCAATAATTATCAGCATTCTTTTTGGGTAAAACTATTTTGTTTACAATTCATATATAATTATAACCTAACCCAGACCAATAATTATAAGCATTCTTTTTGTGTTCCTAACCCAGACCTAACCCACGAAGAATGCTTGTAATTATTGGTTGCGCCCGGCTAACGGAAAAGTGCCATTAATATTGCTAATAACAATTATTACGTAGTTTTATCTTGCACTTGTTATACTTAAATTAAAAAAAGTCTTTCTGCTCAACAGTTTGTAAAGTTTTTAAACTAGTGGACCGAATTACCCCTGAATATAAATATTGCAATATTTAATAAAAAATTAAGTAAAAACAATATCTGCATCACGTTTAATTGCGTTTCGTCCGTGATCTAGCATCAACGAACAAGGTTTCGGAACCAATGAAACTGCGCAATTCGTACGTGTAATGACAACAATAAATAAAACAAATCATACAAGGTAGCAACTCGATGAAACTCTCGTTGGCGTAGCTGTTATTTTTCCGGAACGTGAGATCTCTCGATCCTTTACGAACCGGAGTGCGCAAGAGAGCTGACACGACGCTTAATTACAAGGGGAAAAAAAGGAAGAAAATAACAGAGAGTCAATAGCCGATCGAGGCGCGTCGGCGCACATCGTGTGAAAATATGATTGGCAAACATGTATATGTAACACATTGCGCCTACTGTTACATCATCTGTGGCATGTGTTCTCAGCAGCATGCAGTGCTAGCAACCGTGGAACGAAGGTCACCGAGTAGTTGTCGCGACAATGACCTTTCTCGTCCCCGTCGGGCAGGGACTCTTGCTCGCGACAAATTCGCGGATTGTTTACAGTGATAACGAGCGATCGGTCAATGCATCGGATACTTTTGATTCATAAATGATCGATCGATCGAGCGTTTTGTCGACTCTCAATTAACATTCACTGTATATCGACACGGCGGTACGATTAAAAAAAAAAAGTATCAGGTTGCCCTAAAAGTTTCTTTCGCTATGCGTACATTCAACAACACCTTTCGTTAACGTTTTATTATTCCTTAACACCAAACGTACCGCGAAGTAACAGGCACGCGTTGCCTTATAAAAATGACAAGATTTAATTTGTTTTAGACTTCGCGCGGTTTTTACCGTAATCTGTGCTCTAATAGAGATATTTATTCAATCATTTCCTATGAAAGCATATTTAGAATTTCAATAATTGCAAAATATGTAAGAACCGGTCGTGGTAGGTTTAAGCTTCTCCTTTCCCGACCGTGCGCCATCGGTTTTCTCAAAAACCACTCTGAATTTGCATCGAGCACATTAATCGAAAGCGAGACGAACTCTTCGGACAACCCAATGTAAACGCTCCACATAAAAGGTTCTCACAAGCACTATTGTAACCTGCAGATGAAATGTAAAATGAAAATGCTTGTCGGTGTGTCGCGCGAGTAATTGTGCTTCGTAGAATAAGCTAAATCAATAATCAATTACATATATACAAGCACAATTATACGGTGTCCCGTACCTTCAGAACCCTCGAGGAATACATTCGATCGAGCTTAACGAAATTTCAGCAGGAGAACGCCGCTCCGAACAAACGGTTTGATAAGAGAGAGCATTGGTGCCGGCGGACTGGTGTTCGCGTCTAGAGGTCCGCGTACATGGCGAACCGAACCGAAACAGAACCGAAGCGCACGGTTGCTGCTATTGTCTGACTCGGTTCCCCCTCCCCCGCGTCTATAATTCATGGGTCACCGTATAAAGACGGAACTGTTCGAAGAGATAATCGCGTAGACGTCGTCGATGAGCATCGCGACAACGCCTCTCTCTCTGTCTGTCTGTCTCTCTCTCTCTCTCGTGCAGCGTCGCGACGCGTTGATAACGCGATGGAAATTATCGACCCCGGAGAAAGAGAAAGAGAGAGAGAGAGAGAGAAAGCTCACGTCGACGGGGGTTTGTTTTGAACGTGCATCTTCGCGCACGGCCGTCGCCAATAACGACGACGGGGAACCGCGGTGGTCTTTTCAACGGACGACGGTGGCGACGGCGGCGTCGTCGACGATCCCGGATCGTTGACGAAACAACGACGGACGTAGTGCCGCTCGCGGGCCTTCCCCCCCCCCCCTCCCCACATACACACGCGCACAGATATTCACATATATATATCGAGAGAGAGAGATAACAGGTTGCTGCCGAAAACACAAGAGAGTCACGGGTATCGCTAGCGTGCGTTTCGTACATACATACGTATTATATACGAAAGAGTGAGAGAGAGAGAATAAGAGAGACGAGCACCGCGACACGAGACAATCCTCCTTGGAGAGCGCGCGCATCGCCCATTGTTTCGACGCGGTGGCGGTGATACGGGTAAAAGCGACCGGATAAATGGCGACTTTCCCCCCTCCGGTGTCGCGGCCGCCTCGTTGGGTTGTAAATCTCTCTCTCGCGCGACACGCCGAAACGCACGCGTTCCTTCGCCTCTGACCCGCCGTTAACCGTGCACACTTACCGAAGAGTATGCGTGTGTGTGAGAGAGAGAGAAAGAGTGAGATGGACAGTAAAAATTGTACCGACCGAACAGTGTACCTGTACGCGACTGCTCTCGTCCGTGGGCACCGATCGTTCAATTTTCTCGAAAGCAACACACGCTCACATACACAAACACACACGGTCACGCACGAACACTATACACGGTGTAACGCTGCCTCTGCTATGCTACTCACCCTGTGACCAGATTCTTCGAGTCGCTGCCTTTTGGAGTGTGGTCCGTCTCCGTTGAACGCCATCCTGGGGCTCGGCACCGGGCAATTACTTTTAAAGCGGGACACTCGGTGCTACAACGACACGTCCGTGTGTATACCGCGCGGCTCTCTACCGTGTCGACGATCTCGTGCGCGGGCGGGGGAGGGGGGGAGGAAGGAGAAAATAATCGGTAGGACACGACGCGAACGCGACGAGAACAGACAAACACGCGAGAGCGGCTTAAGGGAAACTGGATCTCGATGTTGCTGGAGAGGAACGTCTCTGCCTCTAGCGAAGTAGCCGGCTACTACAGCGCTATCTAACGACGCCACCGCTCGAACACCGGACGAATCCTTAGGGCGGTATCGCGCGCACGCGCCGCCGTCCGACGACCCGTCCTCCCATTGGCTACGCGACCCACTCTCCTCGCTTTACCGGATCCGAGCCACCGGCATTATTGTATTTTCCCCGCTTCACAATCAGCCGTAATGGGTTTCGATATCGTACCGTGTCGCACAGATTTTCGGAAGTCGCGGCGAACGTGTGAAGGGAAGGAAATTGAAACGCATTGTTCGTCCAGAATTGTAATTAAATCGTATTGTCCAATCAAAGGCACATTGTAAGCTGGGCCAACTTTGATTCGTGGACGCGGGAACTGCGATCGCGGGAATGTGTTCCGTTGCAGCGAATCGATGATCGAGCTCGAAACAACGATCAACGACGCTGATCGCCGATTTTTAATAGATTAATTAGACTAGTTTGTTTTCCTAGATATTAACACGAAATTCCGCGGTGACAATCGACCGTCGAAGATCGGTTTTAATGTCGGGGATAGATTTTTTTCAGATAGATATAAGAATCTGTCGAGCAGCACGACCGTCTCTACTAACGGCGCCAACATCGTTCGTAATGATCCGAATGCTAGAACTTCCTGCCAGCGATTCAAATGACTGGCTATCTCGGAATTGTTAATGTCGCAGTCTTCTGGTTGTAAATGAGCCTCGAAATGGGATGTCGCGGCAGTGCAGTACCTAAATAATACGTTTTTGTTTGTATATATTTATTTTGTAAGCGTTCAAATGAAAGTTCTTTATTTTATCGTACTCAACTGTTGAAATGTCATGCCTTGCGTTACTTTGACATTTCTCAATTGACTATGTCGTAGTTTTTCACTTTTCTTGATTAAAATAGTTTCTAAGGCTGCTCTGTAAGTATGCACCTAAAACATAACAAGTTTAATAATACGTCAGGGCGTAAATTTATTGTTTTACTTAACTATTAAGTCTTGATAATTTCCAGTCTTCAATTTGTCACAGTATTTCTCAATGGCATGACATGCCACCTCTAACGACGTATAACTCAACTCATGATTTTTATGCGACATCAGGTACCGACTAAGCGGATAACCCTTTAATTCAACTATATCTGATCTGAAATTAAATCACCGAATATAGGACAATAAAGTTGTTACAAATAATTTACTTATTAATTGTACAAACTTTAGAGTTAATTTCATGTAACAACATCCTACGATACAAATAAATTTGGCTTCGCTTCTGGAAGAATAAAATCTTAACAATAAAGGGGCTAAGTCGCCGCAAGGATGCAGTCCTACAAGACCAAACGTAGTATCCGTTTTGGTTAAGTTAAACCCATTTTCAAATAAATCTTGTAAACGGCTAATCAGTTCTGATTCAACTAAATTTGATAATTCCAATTTGGCTGGGTAATGCTGCGGACTTCTCTCACAGAAATTAGGTAAATGCTTTCGTATGGACGTCAGCAATTCTTGATCCCATTTCCTACGATCGATACAATATTACGTATCCATTGCGATGTTAATCTTATATTCTAAAAGCGTTACCTAGCTCGTTGCAGTAACGTGGAATCTTGTTCGATGCAGGTAACGCGCAATCCATGCTGAAATGCTAAGATACGAGCCAAGTGACCCATTCCAGCTCCGATATCGACGATGCATTTACAATTAGAAGCGCAAGCACAGTTTGCGCATACCTACAAATAATGCAGTCAAATATATAATTACTTATAAAATACATTACTTATAAAAAAAAGCAACAAATTACTCGAGCTATTTCTTGTATCTCATATTTCTTTTTCTTTTTTATATGCTTAGAGAATAGCTTATTGAATTTACTATCTAGGAAACTAGACTCCTTCGATATATCCGCTTTGTCTCCATCAAATTTTTTTTTATCAATATCCTTTCCCGCATTATCCAATTTGCAAGATATAACGCTCTCTGGATCCTCGTGATTTCTATTAATCTGAAAATTGTTAGTTACTTGACGAAGCGCTAATAACGTCAAAGGCCATACTCGTGTGCTGTAACATAATTAAAGGATTTTAGAATATAATGTAAAAAAAGTAAGATTAAAAATATATAATGATAAGAGTACCGTCACTCACCACGAGATGTCTCCCGACAACCACTTTCCGAACTCTTGAGGAGATGTATCTTGCAAAACAAATCTCCAACTTTCGGGCAATTTGTGCCATAATCCCTCTTGAAAAAAGTCCTAGATCAAACAAAATTAATATCTTTATTTTGTCTAAATCACTAATTACGAAAATGACCAACATTAATGATCTGTCAAAAATGTAAGTACGCGTCTCAGGGGGATTCGAAACATTTATGAACGAGTATGCGGTATAATAATTATGGTGCACATTCGTAATATTTATTTAACGTTACGTACCACGACATATGAATTCAATAGCCAACCGTATACGTCCAAAACGCAAAATATCTGGTCGACAGTTAGACGAATTTTCGTGCAAACTTTACATGAACACCGTATGCCTGCGAGTGCGGCCATCGTTGCTGCGAAATGGCCGCGGAAATTTAACTCGCCTTGCCACGTGGTTATCAGTTATCAGCCTGTTATTGAATAACATAAATCGCGACAAATAATTTATCTCGTCTATGTTATACGTTTCTTTTTATTGTTACAGGTAAAATGTGTATGGCATAATATTTATTCAAAGATCTAGCCAAACGAGATTTCAAAATGCACTCTCTACGACAGAAATAGAAAGTGCGGCAGACATAACACCGATTAAAGATACTTTTTGTTTAACACTGTGCATACTATCCGATTATATAACGCGGTTATATGCATATGTCAATATAATAAAGTTTACCACGAAGGAAAGTTAACTTCGTCGTAGCGAACATTGAATTGCCAGTTGCAAAATCCTACCGCGTTATGGATACGATTCTTTAACATGGAATGGTTTAAGGTCTACCGAATAAAGAGAACAATCGGGACGATCAGATAATATTTTCCCACGGAGAGGATCTCGAATCTCTGATACAGGTTAGCCAAGGTCGTATGAAATGGACATCTTCCGGTGTTTCGACACAAAAGACAAGGGAAATTCAGGAGCGTTCGCTTACTTTATTTATTAATTAAAAGATCGAGTGCTATCCTCGGCGTGTCCCACTTTACGGCACTTTCACTCTTCAACAGTTACGTTATTGCTCATGAGCGCACTGCTCTCGGAGAACTATATACCTACAAACTGTGAGCTCGTAGAAGGAGAACCGTATCATCTGCCACTCTACGTCTTGGACTTTCATGAGAACTGGGCGATTGAAATTCGTGCAATCCGCTCGAAGCGTTTGTTTCGCAGTCTACTTTCGCAATTATTGCTAAACGCAGCGATAAAACAAACTTTTAACATTTACTAGACGCGTATACACTCGGAATTAATTGTTAACTCTGAATCGGCAAGTAGCTTCTCACCGAGCCAATCTCGGATGAAAATTTGATAATTTTGGAAAAATCGAATTCTTTTCTTTTCTTAGATTTTTATAAATACGTCCAACAAACCAGTGTCCGCCCGACGAGATTCTTTACTCGTCCCATTCGAATCTCTCGGCGGTTATTTGGACCTCTTACGCCAACGTAAGTGAAAGTTTTCCAAGTAGGACGAGCAGAACGTCGAATCTCCACGTAGCGAGAATATTCGCCAACTGTTCATCACCATTGGTCACTATGGTCCATCGAATTTCATAAATGTCAATGCACTTCGCTTCTAATTTCAAAACCGGCGGACCGGGACTTTCGCGACGCAAAGAGAAAACGCCGATCACGGTTTCTTTTGTATCCGGTGGCTGGTCGCGCTAAAGTTCAAAAGTAAACTCCTCGGCAAGAATCAGGAAGAGCGTAAGACATCGTTACAACGAATCCGTCTAGCTGCGCGATAGATAGATCAGCCCAGAATGCGTGTTGCGCAAATGTGAGAACTTTACATCACGATGAGCTTTTGCAATCAAGGGTTTTACCAGGTCATCCTCATTTAACAGGTATTCTAGATTCTTGCCTTTCACAACGACCGAGCGCGATTTAAGGAAAACAGTTCGCGCGATCTTTGCGCGATGAACTTGCTGGAAAAGTCCATTTTCGTTAAGCGATGCGAGAATTTGCGACATCGTTGTTCGTCGACGAAGCTAACCCTATTCGAATTATGTACATACGTAGATAATTAACGATATGATTAGCCGTGAAGTGAAATATATGATCTATATAATGTACCGCAGAATTGTAATGCAGAAGAATTTGCTTATCGACGTGGAAGAAAGGTCATTATAAACGCAGGAAATGATTCGTTCGTAAGAAATCATTCGCTCGGAACCGCCGTGAGGCTTTAGCGAAAGTAATGATAAGTGCATTGGCGCGCTTGCACGTTTGTTCGCGCGTGTGCGATCGTGGTCTCGATCACCTCTACTTACCTACGTAGTTAAGTGTAAGGCGGTAGTCTTTCACCGAATAATTTCGGTGGGCGCATTCGTCGGTAGGGGACACGGCCTTCTCCTAGATGAAAGGTGGGTTTCGGTTTCGATAGGCCTCGGAGGTCAATGGAAAAGTAACGCTACGTTAATATAATCGTCTTCCTTTCCTTTCGATCGGGAGTACGATTTAAAGAAAGTCGCCGACGACTTCGCTCGTTTCCCCTTCCCGCTTGTGTCTCTTCGTGCTCGAACCTTGTCGGCGGTTCTTTTTTTCTTTTCTTTTTTGTTTGGAACAACCACGTCTCTGTATGTCCTGTACGATGCAGGTTTAAACGTTGGTTCGCGCTAGCCGCGAAGTGTACGTAGCCACTAGCCAGAGAAAGGTGCCCCACCGTATTCGATATTAGAGAGGAGCTTCTTGAAGAGTCTGGTGGTGGTGGCATCGGGTAGGGAGAAACGGGCCTCTGGGCCCAATCTGTCCTCAGTTCCCATGCGAAGCTCCCTCTATTCGATATCGTTCAGTACATGCCCGGTCCTGTGGATATCATGTCGCTTACCGCGAGTTAACCACCCCTTCGGTAGAGCTAACACGTGAAGTCGGTGTAGTGTGACTGTAAAGATCGCGCGAAGAAAGGAGGCTGTTCCAGCGACGAATCAAGACAACACCATGCGTTTCCTTGAACTGGTAATTATAACGAGAGAAATAAAGAAAGAAGAACGGAAGTCTGGCGTCGTTCCCGGTGATCGGTGAAACTCTCGCTAGTGTCGTGTTAATAAAAATGACTAGTCCATTTAGGTGAACGCGCTCGCTTATACTTTCATCGTAATAACCGCGTCTCGTCTCGTCTCGTCTCGTCTCGTCACGTCTCGTCTCATAGTTGCGGGAAACATTCGACGCGGTTCTATCATTTGTAATCAGCCAGCGTATCGCCCTCGACTATTTAGCGAGGGAAAGTATATCGAATTAACGATGCGTTTATGTGTGTTTAGCAAATTAGTCGAATCGCACGAATTTGAGAAACGTATAGTTTTGCGCGTACATTTAATATTAAGATCACGTAAATAAACTTCGCAGCGATCGCGTTCGCTGGAGGCGAGTTTTCTTTTTGTTCGTGGAATATTAAGAAGTCCCCGCTTTAGGAGAGTCACCGAATTCTCGAGGTGAAACGCGCACGTCCGTGAATCTAAAACCTAAATTTTCTCTCGTTCTCCTCGTCCGCCGCTACATGCGAGGCGGACAACCAAGAAATTTCTGTTCTGTTCCCTGAATTTACACGCGAAAAACATCCGATATATCCGATGCGTGTCATCCGTAACTCGGTCTCGCCATATCGGGAACACGATCGCTGCTGAGAATCGCTTATCAGGGTAGCAGTAACTGTCCATTCGGCGACGCTAGAATACCAATCGATTTGGCCGCTTAAGGCCTTGCAGGATGTTTCTTCTCGTTATTAATCGGGTCACTCGGTTACCCACGCGCAACAGATCTTTCTACGAATGCGTTTTACAAGAGCACGCCGGCATCTACGCGGAACCCCCTTACAATTAGTCGATGTAGCTGGACGCGAAATTTCGACGTAGTTTCACCGTTTCAGATTATCGTAGCAACCTTGGTTGTCGCAACCATTGCCAAAGATGACGCTTCGAAGAGCCGGGATAAGAGACAACAAGTTGCGTTTTATCCAAGACGAGGAGCTAGGCCACCACCTTACGCTGTGCAAATGGAACCGATCGTTCAATATTCGCAAAGAGATCCGCTCTATAATCCCTTGGCGAGCTCGAAGAGCGACGACTTTTACGAGGAGGGTCCGTTGAACTATTATCCAACGGAGCCGGAGCCGATTATTGAAATAATCATCAAGGAATCGAACGAATCTTTGCCTACGCCTGTACCACCCCCTCCGCCTCCGACCCCGAGACCTACTAAAGAACCTATACAGGTATTTTACGTGAAATACGAGAAAAAGAAGGGTTACGGGGACAAGACTCGAGTCGTTTACGACCCGCCCGTACCCGCGCTGACACCTGTTGAAGAACACGAGGAGATCAAGCCCGATAACCCGGCGCCTTACCCGGAAGAACCTGTTCACACAGCAACACCGGCACCGTCGGAACCGTCCACGACTCTAAGAGCAATTATTCGACCGGACAGTGAAGTGTACCATTCCGGTTCTAGCGGGATCCGCGTCACCTTCGGCACGGATCAGGTGCCGCCGAACAATCATAATAAACGCAGCGATTTAGAAACACCTCCTACTCAACATTCGAAACCAGCTGCTACGCCGCCCGGTTCTCCGAAAAGGCAGCATGGCCCGTACCAACCGATTCAACCGGTGGTGCATCAAAGAGTGCCGCCCGCGTTTCCACAACAAAGGATCGCTAATTCGTTCCCACAACAACCACCGCATCAGTCGCCTCAGCAACCACCTCTAAACTTTTTGCAACAACAGCCTGCATTCCCACCTCCGCCGCCGCAGACGAGAAACCCGTTGCCAAGACCCCAACGGCTGCCTATTACGATACAAGGCTTGCCGGAAGTACAGCAACGCGCACCGTTCAGCGGGTTCAATGGGCCGCCTCATCGTGTGAGTATCAATCATCCGCAACAACCAGGATTTCCTCCTACTCTTTCGGTTTCCCATCAGAGTGTGCAGATACAAAATCAACCGATACCGCTCAACCAGGGTAATCGTTTCAACGTTGATCAGCAACAGCCTGTACAGCAGCAACCTATACAGCAATCGCAACCGCAGCAGCAACAGCCGTTGCCTATTTACAAACAACAAGAATTGGAAAAGCAAAGATATCACGAGCAACGTCGTCAGCAAGATCTACTGAAGCACCGTGAACATCAAAGGCAACACGAACAGCAGAGGCTTCAAGAGCATCAGAGATTTTTGGAACAACAGAGACAAACGGAACAGCAAAGGCACGTTGATCAGCATAGACAAATAGAGCAACAAAGATTGCTGGAGCAGCAAAGGCATCAGGAGCAGCTGAGGCAACAGGATCATCTGAGGTTGCAGGAACAGCAGCGAATACAGGAGCAACAAAGGGTACAGGAACAACAAAGGATACAGGACCAACAAAGGTTACAAGATCAACAAAGGATACAGGACCAACAAAGGATACAAGATCAACAAAGATTACAGGATCAACAAAGATTGCAAGAACAACGTAGAAGGAAGCAAGAACAGGAACAGAAACTATTACAAGAGCAACAGTACCGCGCACAGTTGAAGTACAATCAACCGCAACCGGTACCGGGTATACCGCAAATAGCGGTTCAGCCTCAGACTCAGAAGCCTGGTGGAGAAATATTCAAAGCTGTCCCAAAATTAGAGCAACATTACGCGATTCGTGAGAACCCGCTACATCCTGGCCCCTTCCCTCCTAATCCTATAATCCAGCCAACGGGATTTCCGGAACCGTCGCAGAATCGGTACGGCTCGCTTCAATCGCCAAGTCCGTCGCCGGAGAGTCAACCTTTGCTAAGAAATCCGCAGCATCAATTTATAAACGACCAACAGCAACATTTGAACACGAAACAACAGATCTTCCAAAATCAACAGCAAGGATTTTTCTCGCCGAACGTACAAAGTTCGCAGCAACTACGGCAACAGACGCAACCGCAGCAACAACGATTCCCATCGTCGTCGCAGAGATCGTCGATCTGGGCACGGCCATCCGTGTCATTAAATCCTTCTCAAAAGATTTACGCAACACCGGTAACCAACACGGAAGATTTCAACGCGATATCCACAATTAGACCATTCATCTCGAGCACAACGCCCGCTACTACTATCACTACAACCACCACAACGACCACGACGACCGAAGCGCCGACGACAACCACCGTGTCACCAAAGAATGAAGCTAAAATTAGGGAGAACATCGCGAATCTACCGGACGAGGTACCGGATCATATAAGAGAGCAGTTGTTGAGTTCTGGTATTTTGGGGAACGCCGACATACAGATACTCGATTACGACAAGGTCGGCGACATACCGATCGAGAAACTACCGCCAGAGGCCCTGGCGAATTTCTACGGCGCCGGAGGGGCTTCCGCGGTGGCTGCCAGCGAACCGGTACCGGCGATCATCAAGAAACCCAAAACGGCAGACTCGTCCGACTCTTCCGCGACCTCCTCCTCGTCCGTTTCTACAGCCGTTTTGTCGAAGAAGACGGCTACCGGCGGCTCGACTAAGTTCGAGCAGGCCACTTTGCGCCCGGGAGGTGTGGAGATGAAAGTAGTACGCTTCGATCCGAATACGGAGCAAGGCCAGGCGCTCGCGGATCAGCACATACGCGATGATGCTACCAGGTTGAATCCCGTAACCGTAGGAGCTAGAGACGAGGCTCAATATAATCGTTATCTGCCGCTCAAAGTGAGTGGCGCGTCGTTCCCTATACCCGACGTGCCCCAGCTAAACGGTCGGAAAATTTCCAGCGTGGTCGTATTAGCGCCCGTTGATTATAACTTTCAAGAGGAGAAGGAGATCGAGTCGAGGCAGGGTAGACGGGCCAGCGACGTGCAAGCAGTCAAGTTTCTCGCTGGCGAGACTTTGAAGCAATTGGTGAAAAAGCCAACCGCGGAGAACTACAAGAAGTGGTTGGAACAAGAGAGTCGTACGGAGCCGCAGAAGCAGTCGGTGGTTCTTCTGGTAACCATGTAAGTGGTCGTCGCTATGCCATAACTAATTACCCTTACCCGCTCGTTTACCTCCGTTCGCTTTAAATTGTATGTGCAATCATTCTTTAATGAGCCATATATTCGCTCCTCTATCGCGATACTCCCCGGCGCTTTAATCAGCTTCCGCATGTGCCTGTTTATGGTAATAACCAACGGGATCGATAAACTTCACTTTCTTCGGCTAGTCTTAAGCGAGCATGTCCTGTCGATGTTACAGGCCGAAAGACGTTGACCAAGGCGAGAAGGAGATCTTCATGTACGACGTCGTCTCGCAATCCGTCAGCAAATTGTCCGGCGATTTGTCTACAGCCTTCGTCGACGCTGCTGAAAGCAATTCTGACAGTAACTTCGACGACTCGAATTTCACATCGCACTAACGTTGCACCGTACGAACGAGCCCCATCGCTATGGTACACCATAGTTGACAGTTACATACACATAACAAACGAAGAATCTTTAGAGTGCCAAGCTTGGATATAGAATATGAAACGTTTTGTCATCCTACATGATACCCTAAGATTACAACGAACGCGAAAAACGGTTTAAGAGAGGTAAAGGACATAAAAACACAACTCTACCATTTGTAGATATTTTAATTATGTATTATTATGTATATATTGATTTTCTACGTTTTTTTTTTATACAAAATAAATGCAATCCTTTTGTACGATTAAATCACTTCCTTTGATACCCAGGGTAAATCGTTTTAAAATCTTGCTGTGTACAAAGTATATCAAGGACTGAGGTGCAAGCTGAGGTTTTATGTGATAAAATAAATAAAAAATGGAGAACACATTTTTTTCATACGAGCGATCTCGTTACCGAAAAACTTAGTTTATTTATTTGCTGAGATTACTCTTGATTACTCTTTATAAAAAAAAATAATTCAAACGCATAAAGTAACATTTTTTTGTGATCACAGTTTCGAAAAAAATGTGATTACATTTTTTTGAGACATACTTATTAGTATAAAAATATTTTATGTACATTAACTTCTTGTTGTTCGCTTTTTCTGTAACCTACACTCGGGAACATTTAAGTGAACGTGTGCTCAATAAACTTTCATATTCAATTTTCTTGTAAATAATAATTCCAAAAAAAATATTAATAAAGGAATAAATCTATTACTAAAGAAAACTGTTTTGGAAATTTAAAAATTACAGTAACTCGATGTAGTTCAACTTTATTTATACATTCAACATTCGGTAGTAAATTTAAGTATATACATTTATGCTCGAAAAGAAGGATTTAATTTTATTTTTATAGATATATACACAAATTATCATAACGAGTAGACAGCAGACTGTACGAATTTATAAGTAGGTGAAATTTAAAGAAGAGGAGAGAAAAAGTATACATTAGTTTTGGTTTATCTAAATCGTCAAAGATAGAAAGAAATTTATATTTTCACTCATTTCTTGCAATTAATACAAAAAATTTTAATGCAGCACGGAGATCCGCAATCTGATAATGATTCTATCCATAATTGGTACTTATAGATACATACATAAGTTCCATATTTAATTAAAGAATTTGCATACATATATACATGTCTTCCGTTGCCTTCTATTCAGCACAGCAGCACTCGTGTTTGTATGACGCGCTCAAGTGAAGTGTTTTATGCTTGGAAGAAAGTTTGACGTATAAACAGACACGGCAATAACTATTAACTGACGTAAGCATTAACTACATACTTTCCTACTTTCGTTACATTAAGAAATTTTATGTATTTTGTACTTCCGTTTAAAACAAGCTATTTTGTCGTTATTATAGGTTATGGTGTGTTGGCGTCACATCGTATCAAACTATTGAAAATATAATCTTGCTGGCGTTTCTACAGAATTTATCGATGAAAGACTAAAAAATGTCTAGCAGCAGTTCTGAAAGGAAGAAAGGTAGGGACGTTCACAAATTTAACAGAGACGTAAGAAGAGACAATAATGATATGCATCGTGATAGATCGCAACGTGAACGGGATAGGGAATATAGGGATAGTCGACATGATCATCCAAGGAGAGACGATGACAGGCAAAATGGTAGGAGACGGTATGAAAGATCGCCTATAAGAAGAGAAGAACCTCGCACAAGGCACAGAGATTTCGACGAGAAGGTTAGAAAGTATAGAGATGCAAATGAGTATAACAGAAGGCACGACGAGACAAACAGAGAAAGAAAAAGTCATTTCGAGGAGGTCAAAGTTAAGAAAGAACCTTCGCCCGAATGGGGTAAATCTACGGCAAAAACAGAATCTAAACCGAAGTCGCAGGATAAGGATAAACCAAACTTTGAACTGTCGGGTAAACTCACCGAAGATGCGAACACTGTGAACGGCGTAGTGATTAAATATTCTGAGCCGGCAGATGCAAGAAAACCTAAACGTCGCTGGAGACTATATCCCTTTAAGGGGGAGAAAGCATTACCCACATTATATGTTCACAGACAATCGGCATATCTTATGGGTAGAGATCGTAAAATTGCAGATATTCCTTTAGATCATCCTTCGTGTTCTAAGCAGCACGCGGTGTTACAATATCGTCTAGTATCTTTCCAAAAAGAGGGAGGTGGTGAAGGAAGAAGAATTCGCCCATATCTCATAGATTTAGAATCTGCCAATGGTACATTTGTAAATAATGTAAAGTTAGAACCGAGACGCTACCATGAACTATTAGAGAGAGATGTGTTGCGTTTTGGATTTAGTTCAAGAGAATATGTTTTATTACACGAGCATAGCAAAGATGATTCTTTAGACGACGATGTTCCCCTTAATACAGCTGTTACATCTGCTAATATTACTACCACAATTACTACAGCATAGGTAATGTACTTTATGATTCGCAAATATTCATTAACTTGTTAACCGTTTGTAAATATTACATAAATATATTTTTTGTTTCAGGACCTGTTTCTTGTAAAATAATAATCTTCAAAATTAAGATTAATAATTAAGAAATCTATAAGTAATATTTTAAATACATTAAGTATTAATGTTACCATTTAGGATAGAACATAAAACTTTCCCATAATTTCATTTAAATTATATAATATGAGAAGTTGTAGGAATCCTTGAATATATAGCATTGATCGTAATACACTCTTTAGCTTAGTAAAGGTTCATATTATTGCAGAACAAATTTCCACAGTTTAAGTTTACATTTGTGAATAATTGTAATAAACTACTTTTAATGAAATACACTGCTGTTTATTTATTTACATTTGAAATTTTATTTACTCCATACTTTGATAGAAAATGTCGTATGTCATATGTAGATTTATGTGAGCTGATAGGTATTTGCATATCTATATTAATTTACGCATATCAAATATACAAAATCCTTACAATGGTTGTCATCGCGCAGTAATAAATTCTTAATATAACAAAATATATTTACAAGGTTCAGTGTATGGTTTAAAAATTACAAAATTTTAAAGGAACTAACAATACGCAGATTGTATAGCAGATATACCTTTAAATAGGAAGACTATAAAATATTTGTCAAATTATCTTACCACTTTATATCTTAATATCAGACATCGTTCAAAGTCGCATATTTCTCGAATATATCAAAACTTTTACGATATATATTTAATTCTTTTGTGACATAATATTATAAAAATATTTTCAAAAAGTATGTATTCAGGTGTACTGTCACTCTTACTACTACTTTGGTCTATTAATTCTGTGGATTTAGATACTTATAATATCATTTTAATACTTTTGTGGAAAACATATTACGAATGCAGTTAAAAAAATATCAATTTTATATTAATAAAATATGTACAATACCTTTCAAACTTTTTCGTTTGTAATATATTAATGTTTGAACTTGACTGTATCAATTTCAAACATTATCAGTCCATTCATACAAAGTTCAATATAATTGAAAACTTTTATCCTTAATTGTACTATCTTGATAAGTATTATTTAATTTATATATAAAACTTAACGAACCCTTATATAACATGAATATCAATTTCAGTGTTATATTTTATAATATATTACATCACCAAATATGAAATTTGTACAGTGAACAGTAAGACTTTAATCATATTTTCCGATCATTAAATAAATACATTATTTTCAATAACAAATTTAAAATTATGTCGGATTATGCTAATCCTCATATAATACTCTAAATATAACTATTCTTATTTCTTAAATGGTAAACAACAAGTCTATGGTTATTAATTAATGTACTTATATTTAGTAAAACATTTTCTGCCATGACTTACGTAAAATGGGCTTCAAGTATTAAAATTTAAATATGTACACACGTTATTATGGCAGTTTAAAGCTATGGAACTTCACACACGTTTCAGTTTTCATGTAAATAGCTAAAGACATGATTGTCGAAATAATCCATCTCTCATATTTTTTAACAACAACAGCTTCACGATCCATTTACTCTAACAGCATCTGTGTTGATATTTGTGTAGGTAACAATATTATTACTGTCTTCAACCGGAGTTTGTCTTAATAAATTCAATAACGCACTATTTATCACCAACGGAATATTAGCTTTACCGTTCTGTAAATTAGAATGAGTCCTTTGAATTTTTGGCAATGTATTTTTTGTAATACTACTATCATTTAACGCAGATTCTCCGTTGCCACCCATAACACTGTTTTTTAATGGAAGAACATTTTGTGAGCTAATTAACGACGAGCTGGGTCGTGTAGGTGGGGCTAAACTGATATTTGAACTTAATGAACTGGAACTTCTACCCTCTAAACTTATTTCCGAGCCTCGTCGTTCAGTCGTACTCCTTGTATTCCTTCTGTGTTCAGTTAAAGAGGTAAAAGAGTCCCTTTTCAAAATTGCTTTAATAGTGGGATTAGTTAATTTTGAACTATCTAAAGTATTACATTTTTCAGTCATACTTGTAATTGATGCTCTCTTACGTTCTGGTAAGTTTAAACTTGACACCGAAGATCTCTTATCGCACCTTTTTGCAGATTGCTCTTTATCTTCGGTCAAAGATTCTTTCTGATCTTGTAAAGTGTCAGAATGTATATTATCCTTTAAATCTGTATTTGTGTTAGCTTTATTCGCATTACCCAAATTTTGATCAGAAATATGTATTGATCTAGGCACTTCGTATCCACTGGTTGAATTTTCTCTTAAGATAATGTCTTCATTGTCTGCTAGTAGTTCTAAGTATTTTGGTATTTCTCCCGATTGTGTACCGTTATGAGAATTCTGAAGGAACGGCTGCATATCTCGACTGCCTTCCGAACTACTGGATTTCCATG
The DNA here is from genome assembly GCA_028454225.1 of Lasioglossum leucozonium. Lineage (NCBI taxonomy): Eukaryota > Metazoa > Arthropoda > Insecta > Hymenoptera > Halictidae > Lasioglossum > Lasioglossum leucozonium. The sequence continues at coordinate 1,011,393 of CM052218.1, forward strand.
AATTTCCTGAGGAAATTGACGATTATGTTATTTCTAAATTCATGTAAAACATGTTTTTATTTGTGAGATGTAATGAAATTGAAAAAGAAAAAGCAGCATAGGTAGGTGATCTTCACAAAGAACCTACCTGAATTATTATGATTTTGATTCTCGTCAGCAAAGTAAGCCATGTTAGACACGCCTGCAAGCATGAGCCATGCAATGATAAATATGTATTCAAGCAAATTGTTAAATTTGTATATTCAACACATTTTGATGATGATGCATCACGACAGATAGGAAAATTGTGAATGTATTTGGTATGAGTTCTCTCCGATTAATTTCTAGTACCTAATAAACTGTATATTTGACATTACATACTACTTAATATATTCAATTTTATAAAAGTTATGAATAGAATCATCTAAATGGCTTGTACTGTGAATTGATTCTTTAGATTGTTATAATATCAATTGAATGACTGAGCTTTTGATTGACTGACATTTTTATTTTACTTTAAAATCGGAAAGAATTCATTTCTGTATCCAGTATGTATTTGGTAAAGCTTCTCTCATGACATGAAAATATAAGTAGCATTTAATAAATAAGTTGAAACTTGAATAGAGATATCTGTGACTATGATTGTAGTATTGCATGATGAAGCAGCTCATGTTCATTTGTAAGTTCAGAAATTGAATTTGTACTAAAGATATGATTCACAAACATAAAGATTTATATGTGTATTATTTAACAGCAACATGTAATTGTATTTTAAAAGATATACAGTTCATGCCAGTAAGTTCATGTAATGCATGTGTATTATACATACGTATAATCTACACTTACCTCTTTTTGCTAAATAATGACCAGCATGTACAGGAATCAATGGCGCATCCTCTATAGTACCGCGATGACTAACTATGTTTTCAAGGCAAACTTTAAAACTTGGTCTAGCATCAGCAGCACTCCAACAATGCAACATTAACTGATGCAAAGCAGGTGGGCAGTTCAAAGGTTTAGGCAATCTACCACCTGCACGCACATGATGCAACACTTCAAGGTTTGTTCTGGCAGGATATGGTTGTTGCCCTAAGGATGTAATCTCCCACATTAATACACCAAATGCCCATACATCACTTTGAGATGTGAACACTCCATCCACCAACGATTCAGGAGCCATCCAACGAACAGGTAACAACCCCTCCCCTTCCTAGAAGACCAATCAATGTAAGTTAAAATAGCCACAATAGGACTCTAATTAGATATTTCAAAGGAACAATATCGAACCTGTGCATGCAGATTTGAATGAAATTTAAATGAAAAGTAGCTTTTATTAAGAGACCTGTTTCATCGATTACCACCCATATCAAAGGGATAAAGAGAATTCTTAAAGTCGTGATTGAAAATTATATCTTGATAATATGTTGATAACTGGAGGGTTGAATAACATTTTTTTAAACAATGTATCAATCTTCTTCCGGTTACTAAAAGTTTGCCATTAAATGTTATATAAATTTCGTTATAACTTGCATGTTCAGGCTCGGTTGTACCTTTATAGCACGTTTTGTAACTGCTTATAAATATACACATACTTTTCTATAATAATCGTTTTTATAAATATCTCTTGCAAGTCCGAAATCGCCAATTTTGACTACTCGATTTTCCCTATCCCTGGCAGAGACCAAACAGTTTCTGCATGCGAGATCCCTATGTACAAAATGAAGTTCCTCGAGATAACGGCATCCTCTTGCAACGTCTTCGCACATGGCCAACAAATCTTGGAGACGCAAAGCGTGCGGGTCTGTGGGTTGCAACGATCGGCTTGCTCTTAAATAACTTAATAAATCTCCTGCTTCCATCAGCTCCAATACCAATAGCGGTGGATCAGTGTCCAAACATACTCCGAGGAGTCGGAGTACGTGTTTGTGACGAAAATGGCTCATCAGTCTCGCTTCTTGAAGAAACTCGGTTTTCTCCTGCGTCGATGCTCCCTTACGGAGTGTTTTGATCGCGACCGGAGTGATTCCCGGCCTTTCCAAGTCTTTCGCGTTACCTTGGAACACCTAGGAGATCGTTCGTGATATTAACACAACGATAACGGTAGAATTTCATTTAACATTCGTTTCACATACCTCGCCGAAGGCTCCACTACCCAAGAATTTAGCCAATGTAATTTGTTCCCTTCTGATTTTAGGAAGAGTGGAGTCGTCAGGATCGTTTTGCAATGTGGATGCGTAAAGAGCGTTGGATTGAACGAAGTTCCCGCGAGGTATTTCTCGAAGAGTGGCCAGCTCCACGTCGCTCACCAAAGGAGGTAGAACTGCTTTCTTGTCTTCCTTGCGTTGCCGATACACTGCTGAATTGGAAAATTCGTTTTCTACATTTCGAACTTTTAACAAAGCTTCGAGACTAACTCTTGTCAATGCTCAACGCAAAACGTATTAATTTCTTAATCGTATACTTACGGCAAAGGAAATAACAGAAGCAAATTAGCATTATAGTAATAACAGGAACGCTGAGACCCAACACCAAACTCAGATGTTGTTGCGCGACCAGTATACCACCGGTGGTCTCTGTTAGATCAATGATAGGGCTGGATCTACTCCACGCGCCGTATCCGTACGCGTTTCTAGCCTGAATCCGAAACCGATATTTATCATCCATATCGCCGGTGATTATCCAGTAATTGTCCGTTCCATTATAATACAGCTTCCAGCTGGCGTTTTCGTTCGGATCGATTTGTTCGTTGATTTCGTTTACCTTCATGCCCTCGACACGGTACACTGTGATTTGGGAACCATGAGCTTGCGCGGGCTCCCAGTTCAATTGGTAGACGGAATTTCGAAGTTTCGTCACCGTCGGCATACCGGGAGCACTCGGTACATCGCCTGTTTAGCAAACAATATCAAAATTAATTATGCTGTTCAGTAATATTTTTTCTATCTTCTAAAAAAATCTTTCCATATAAAATTATTTGATGGATTATCTAAAATGACATAGTTTAAAATTATATTACGGATAGATAAATAAATTTAATTACATTCACATTTCTCGTTTGCAAAGTCTAAATAGGTGTCGAATAGTGTTAGGAAAATGAAATTAAAATCACCAATGTACCTGATGTTTGAAACGTGAATCTTCCGTCCGTTGGCCAGACGAAGTCCTTCTTACAGCTTGGATACCTCAACAGTAAGCGGAACTTGTAGGAGGTACGCGGTTGCAGCTTGTCAATGAAATATATCACTTTGTCTTTCTCCACTTTCGAATTGTTCGCGACCTGCCAGTTCTCTACAGCGACGTCTTTGTATTCCACAGTGTATTTGATCGTCAAGTTGACGGTAGGGGACCATGAGACATTCATACTGTTCACGCTGGCAACGATCACCGTCAGGTTATTAGGCTCTGGGAACATCTTCACTTCTTTGTCCGGACTCTGACTGTAGACGTCGGGGCTCAAACCCAAGTGGACAGGATACGCGCGGACAAACACCAAGTATTCCTGGCTTGGCAACCACGGCTCCAGCATGGTGAAGAACCTACCGTCGGCAGTGCTTTCGGGATTCTTTATCAATTGCTCCCCCTTTTGCCGTGCTCCGTTTATCAGACGGACCAACCGCCAGTGCACCTCGTAACGAACTGCCTCGGCGTTTAATATTTTCGGTGGCATCCAATAAACGATAGCCAAGGTCGGCGTCAGGGCTTGAATGGTTACATTCTCGGGAGCCGAGGGAGTGCCGGCTCCGGTTCTCAGGACTATACCGGAGCCGAACTCCAGGCCCGTCGATTCTACATCAGCATAGTAGTTACTCAACGCTAATGTCAATCTATATTTCGTGAAAGGCTTCAGGTTCTTTATCGTGTACTCTTTCTCGTAAGTCTGCAGCTTCGCTCTGTCGCTGTCCTCGCATTTTCCAGGGTCGTTGTCCAGACATTGAGACACGTGTATCGTGTACAAAGTCGTTGGTAGATTGTATTTCTCGCAGCCAATATGGGGAACTGGCTGAGGAAGTCTCACGGTAATGGTCTTTCCCGTTTTATTGATCTCTTTCACGTTGTAGGACACCTGACGGGGTATTAGACAGTTCGTGGTTGGGTAGGGTTGCAAAGATTTCCCTAATGCCTTGATACTCCTCACGGCTGGCAGGTAATTCTGTGAAATGTTCCGGTCGTCAGGATACTCCTTGTCCATGCAATAAATTTGCCCCTCTTCCAAATTGGACCAGTATACGTTCTTTTTGTCGACGGTCAGAGACGTTGGAGGCAGTCCCTTGTTGAAGTCGGCGCTCACTACCACGCTACACGTACATCCGTTGATATCGGCGATGTTTAAGTGTCCTTCCAGAGAGATCCAATACATGACTGGTTTCTCGAACGTGGTACTATCGATTGTCATCACGGGGATTACCGACGGTCTGTACGGACAGGAGCAGTCTTCCATATGATTGAAGAAGGGTTGATCCGCTTTCCCGTTTAAGTCCGACTGCATTATCACGCCTCTGTCGTTCTTCGTCAGCTCGATCCAGTACAAGGATCTGTAAATAAATGAACAATGCTAAGAAAAATTCGTAACCTTCGATAATACGTTCAAGCGTAGTTAAGAATGTGGAATTACCCTGTGGACGGTAGTATGTCGAGATTCAGGATACGCCTATTGGACACATAAATGATGTCGAACTTAAGAATCCCTGCCTGCCACATGGTCAAGTCCAACTTGACAATCTGTTCTCCGTTTTCGCTGTAGCCTGACTCTGACCAGTACAAGTTCCTCGCTACCCAATCGATGGTCAGGCTGAGCACGCTGTTGTTCAACGTTAAGATCTTGGTAGCATTCGCGCCATTCAGATCGGCCATCACCAGCTCTGGCATGTCGTTTATCCAATAGATCTTATTGTCTGCTGCCAGGTATGCCAGCTCGACCGCGACGTTTTGCGTAAGTGTGTCGTTCTTCTCTTGATCCAAATCGGAGATCCTGACCGCGTCCATGGTAGCAACTAGCAACTGCGGCACCGGATTTTCGTACACCGTCGACACGTTGATCACATTGGAGTACGGCCCTGGGCCGATTTTCGTGTGGGCACGGACTTGAAAGTAGTACGTTGTGTTCGGCAGTAGATTGTGTATAGTGTGCTCCAATTTATCAAGAATTAGCGACTGGTTGCAGAGTTGGACCTCTTGATGATTCCAACATTGGACGGTGTACCCGACGATCAAGCCGTTCGCGAACTGTGGTTCGTTCCATCTGTAATGGTAAGAGCGAATTGGGTAGTCTACCACCTAGAATCGATTCTAAATGTAATAGTAGGCAAGCAAATTCTCACCTGAAAATCGCAAATATATCGACGGTCTTGCTAAGTGGTTCCTTATGGAACTCTATGAACACTCTAGGATTGGTTGGTTCGCTCGGCACGCTTTGCGGCGATCGCAATGTCCTCCTCGTATGGTGCGCTGTCTCCCAGTACGTGAACGCTTTTACAGTTACCTCGAGAATAGAATAAGGCAGAATTTGTTCGGAATTGTTATACGACATTGACGTCTCTGTGGTGATCTCCGGATTCGAGTTCGTGTTGATGTAATCAGCGAACTTCACTTCGTAGAACACCGTTCCGTAGTTAATATTGTCCACGGGGTCCCATGATATATTGAAGTTCCTCCAGGTCCCTTCCACTCTAATACTGTTGTAGCTGACCGCTTTCGGCAGAACCACCACCGTCCCCGATACAAGACTATTCGGATAACGATGAAGCGCCGGGTCCATCACTGCTACCATGTGGAGTCCTGATAAGGTGATGCCGTTTATCACGGCAGTATTCTGACCAGACAAGTCGCCTATCACTGCGTTCCGATCGTCCTGCAGCCAAAGGAGATGCTCCGAGAAATAACACAGCGGCCCTTGCATATTTGGATGTTGCAGAGCCGAGACCTGTCAGCGCAAGGGTTCAAAATGTCGCCATTAAAACCGGGTCGGTATTAGTCCTCTTAGTACCCGAGAGCCGATATGTCGGCATTTCTGAACGACCCGTCGGCTCTTGGGTACTAAGAGGGTTACAAGAGGAATTGAATTATTTATAAGAAGTATGAATGTCGATAGAAACCTTCTCAGGCACTATTTTATGGCTCATGGGAATCCTCTCCGACGTAGGCGCACGGTATACGATCGATCCGCTCTCGTAACTCCGAACGATCCAATAAACGTATCTGTTCTCGGTGTCCAGCGTTAAACCCATTACTTGTTTACCATTGAATATCTCGTCCGAATGGTAGTAGCGTCTGTCCTGACCGTTTAGACGAGCAACTTCCACGGCGTGTCCCGTGGACCAGTACAGATACGCCTCCAACGAGTCGATCATCAGTTCCTTGACGATAGCTAGAATCGACATTGGCTCTTGGTGCGATCCGTTTAAGTTTGCTCTTGTTATCTGGAAAAGCGATTAAAACCAGCAAGTAGTGATCGATTCAACTTCGTTCGAGCACCGAAATCATCATTTTATTTACAATTTGTTGTTTAGGATTAGCCCAATACAATTTCTTCGATATCCAATCGACGGCGACGCTCCCGACCGAGTGGATGTTCATCTTTGTTTTCTGATGGCTGGTGATGTTGTACCGATACAGCGCGGAGTTATTCCCCACTATGTAGAGAACATCCTTGTACCAGCTGACGTCAACGATGTGATAATCTGTTTCCGCTTCTTTCAAACTCGCCTTGTAGATCAGGGTGTCGATGTTCTCGCCAGTTACGTCGCTTCTTAACAAACCCTCGTTCGCGGACCAGAGAATTGACGCGTGCGAACCATCCCTATACGATAAGTTCAAAGTTGAAGACACTGGTGTCACGAGCAACTATGTGGTTACTCCGTCGTAATGCAAATGTACCTTAATGTTCGGCCTCGGAACTCAGTGGACCACGGACCTCTGCCAGCGCTCGTGTAAGCGGCCGCTTTGATCGAATATTCCGATTTCTCACGGAGATTGTGCACAGTGTGAGACGAGCCGGCGATGTCCTTCTGGCGAATCGTCTCCCCGGTAGACTCGTCTTTAATCTCGAGTTCGTACGACCAATTCTGCCAGGCACCCTTGCCTTGGCCACCCAACAGATGGGGCGCCTGCCAAGAAACCTTCGCTCTCTCCACCCCCAAAACTGCCTGCACCCCCGTCGGAGGGTTCACTGGGACAGGAACAGGCTGGCTCGCGTCCATAAGTACATTGACACTGACGAATGAACCGTTCGACCTGAAATCAACACAGCTGTTGAGCCATTCGAGCCAAGCGAGCGTCGAAGATAGGCGTCTCTACGAGGATAGTCACCTATCAGGATAAGCATTATGGAAGTATCTGTTCTGTCCTGAGTGATACCCCTCTATCAACACTTGTTCACCGTTTGTCCAATAAAATAAGCCATTCGCCATGGCTAGGGATACGACATTCTTGAACTTCGGCTGCTGCGTGTTCTTCCGTAGGTTTATCACTTCTCGGCCGTCCAGCGAAACTGACAGAATCGTGTTCTGAATGTGGTGAGGAACTAGCAAGCGAAAGTTCGTGTGGTCGACAGTGAACGCGCCTAAGTTCGTGTCGTCTACGATCAAATACGGTTGAACCTATAGTCGATAAAGGAGATGTAAGTGTTATAGCTAGCTGATCGTCAACTCTTGCGCCTAGTGCCAGATTAAGACAGCGCGAGGCCTGTAGCAAATGTTACCAAGAGGCCCTGGGTTTTGAAATTCGAAATTTTACAAGTTGAACATTTTTTGCTCTAGGCGCTGGGCATCGAGAAAGGGGTCCAGAGCATTTGCTACTTCTGCTATATGGATAATCAGGCACTACTTCCACCACAGTGCAGATAGGTTTGGAATTTGGAACAATGCAAACGTACCTCGTGCTTCACTCCATTGCTTATGTCGGCCAGGTCCAGTCTGTACAAACCGACCCTGGTTACCCAAAATAAGTATCCGTTGTAAGGATCGACTTCGATGTGTGTGGGCCTCGTCAAGAAGCCTGCCACCGCGACCGTCAGTCCTCTACCATCTAAATTGCATCGGGCTATTTGCCAGACTGTTGTCGCGTGTTTCACCTCGCCCAAAATGTACAGATGAAGATTCAACCAATCCACGGATAGGCTCAAGGGCTTAAAGTTCGCCTGACTGGGACTGAGTATCACCGTAGGCTTCGTACGATTCACAATGGACGTTCTGTACACGTATCCCATCAAGTCCGAGACGAACAGCTGCGCGGAAGCCACGTGAATTGCGACTCCGCGAATGGTACTTGTGTTCTCGTAAATAACGCTAGGATCGTCCAACATGTCGGCGTCTTGTTTCATGACTACGTGTTGCCCTCCGAGAATCAATATGGGCTGCTGCGTGTCTTTCACTGATCGATCATTGACAATTCGTTAATTTACAATGGTTTTCAAGAGTTTGCTTTTCAACTAACGAGGGAATATTACAAGGTAGCACGACTCCGGTTTACAGAAAATACTCGAAGAAAATTCAATGTTGTTTAATGACAACTACGCGTACAATACAGATTATTTTCACTGAAAAATAGTCATGTTATTGCAGCACGAATACACAATTTACAATGTGCGTGGACAATGGCCGATAAAGAAATGTATTAACTACTTTTGTGCTGTCTTTTTATTAAGTTTGACGAATGTCAGTTCTGTATATTCCCTTGTAAGCGCGCAAAAGTACAAATAGGATGTAGGAATTTCGAAACGTACCGGCCAGTTCCGGAGTGGTTGTGATGTAGATGATCGCAGGAGGACCTTCGCCAACTCCATTTCTCATGGTGACACTTATAGAATAATTCTTGTTCGGCTCGAGATTTTGGAACATGTAATGATCCGTATTTTCCGATGCTGGTATATCCTATCGAATCAAATGTAAATCGGGTTAAAGAGAATGTTCGTGAGAAGATCCCTTTCAATCCCTTGTTAGGACATTCAGTTTGCGAGAAGGAAAAAAAACGCCATGCCAGAAACATATGTTGTAGAAGATCTGGTTCTTGCAAGTGAATAAAGCTAGTACGGCATCGTCGCATTACACATAGACTGAACGTGGATAGAAATTAGCGACAGTCGAGTACAAATTACGCAAGCAACGAAGCTGTTAGCGAGAAATTGATTATCAAGCATTTTTTATAAAAAAAAGTTAACCCATTCGCATCATTAGAGTATACATATACATACTGTTCATTTCATTCGGTAATGGTAGAACGTATGCGGATGTTTATGCATTTATGTTAGATTTATGTTACAGCAATATTGGATAGTTAAACTTTTTCTGCAGTTAAACAATAAAAGATTGGTTTTGTTAATGCTCCAATACTGCTGCACTCCCAAATATTATTCAATTATTTGAACAAACTTTCTTCATATTTCACTATGTTGCATGCAGTGAGATACGCTGTAAATGCATTAACATCCGTAGTAGGGTGGACCTTATTTTTTGATAAAAAAATTTTTTTAGTCTGACCCCCCAGAATTGTGACAAGTGTTGGGAAATGATCTCGAAATTTTGGGGCCGATTAGATCGTGCGAACCTGACGCGCATGAAGTTTGAAATTTTAAAATTTAAGATTTAAAAATTTGAGATTTGAAAATTGGAGATTTGAAAATTTGAGATTCGAAAATTTGAAATTTAAAAATTTGAGATTCGAAAATTTGAGATTCAAAAATTTGAAATTTAAAAATTCAAAATTTTTTCCAGATCATTTTCTCAACCCTTGTCATAAATCTGAGAGGTGAGATTAAAAGAATTTTCGTCAAGTATAGCTAAGTCCAACCTAATCCGCAGCCTAACCCATTACTTCAACGTCTACACAACGTACCGAGATCGCGGAGACCTTTGTTTAACTCTAGTGCAACGAGAAATAGGTTATATTAATTTCGCAGAAAAATTCGCGATCCAATAACCGAAAGAAATATTCATTTTTCCTCATGCTTGGATTTTTTCGCGTTTCATCGAATCGTCCCTTTTTTAGGAAGGAGGTCAATCTTGCAGAACCAGTTGATGTTTTACAGTGCTACTTGCTACGAAACTTAAAGAAGAATAGGCGAAGACAAACGTCTGAGCGACAAGCAGCTTTACAATTACAAAGTGAGGGAGAGAGAGAGGGAGAGAAAGAGAGCAGAATCGAGAAAATCTAAACACTACGACTTAAGAATTATGCAGCTCAGAACACAAGAATAGTAATTATATACAAATGTATTATGTCACTTGGTATATTCAAGTTCTGGCGTGGCGTGTACCTTAAGCTGGGAGTGGTCAGCCCCTTGCAAACGTAGGACATAAGACAAAAGTGGCCCATTTGGAAAAGGGCCCGGTTCCCAAGACACAGAGACGCGGCAGCTGTCTACCACCGCCGCTCTTACAATTACCGGTGCTGAAGTCGGCAAACCGGCTGCCAGCGTTCGTATCACAACGCTCGCAGCGGAGACTATCGGCTCGGGATTGTGCTGCGATGACTTCAGCAGCAATGCTACGCGAAACTGCAAAATAAAACCGAAAACCTCAAACACATTACTCGGCAAACACTTTTGCTCTTCTGTATGAGAATTTCACTGATTCGGATCACAGTATTCTCTAACTGTCGCAAGGGTCTCTACCGTAACTGTGAACACCTCCACCATCGTCGGGGCAGTGGCGGAACTACAATACCGCGGGACTCCGCAACACTGGGGTCCAAAATTTTTGCATCTTTATTAAAATTATTCCCATTTCAAATTAAATTAAAAGTACACTGACAAAAAAAAACATTATTTTGCGTTTATTGAATTTCTACGATTTTCCTTCCTGAGAAGCATTAAAAAACAATCAAATACTATAAAAATATCGAAAGAAAAAAGGGGGCCTACTCTTGAAACCAATATACCAAACAGTTTACATCGAATGATCCTGTATAATCAACAGAAATCGAACTTCGTTAATAATTTCAAGTTAGGCAATGTGTCTTCTGAAGAATTTCACTTTCAGTAAGATTCAGTAAGAATCATTGATCAACTTACTCTGTATTTCGTGTACGGTTGCAAGTTTTCCACCAGTATCTGATCGTCCTCGCCCCATGATTGATTCCTACAATATTGCCAGGTCTCAGCCAGCTCTTCGTACCTCCATTGCACCAAGTACGAGATGCCGCCGCCGCGTCTTTCGATGTCTATTCCCTTCCACTCGAGGCGCAGGGACGTCGCGGTCAAGGAGTCCGCGACCAGCGCTGGCGCCGGTGGAATGCCTATTTCCGCTAATAATTCACATCGCCGTAAGTTTCACTTTCACGCAATATCGAACTATCGTGTTTTAGGATGACCCGAGATACTTCGTCAAAAAATTCATCTCTCCGTTGAGAAATAAAAACATTTCTCAGCGTTTGGTGCACCCTTCTTCCTACTTCCGAAATGAATTATTTTTCACATTTGATAACCACCGATCGAAAATATGTTAAATAAATTATGACAAAAATATTCTTTCCAAATTTTTTTTCCATGTTAGAACGATCTGTTTACTTGATATTAAACTTTCCCACATTTTCTTCGCGATTTCGACCAACAGTAATTTTTACACAATCGTTTTTACACATTACATCTTTAAAAAAATCCAAGTCGTTTCGTCCAATTTTAACAAAATTATTCGTTTTTAATATTTTGCATTTATGATAAAAAAGTTGTAGCTGCAATTTTAAACGGTAGAAATATTAACGGAAGAGTATCGACACAGTACTCGTTAACGGTATTAAAGGAAGAAAGAAATTTCGATTGTATTACCTCGCGATCGATGAAGAAAATGTGTATTTCGCAGGAAGACCCTAACGACAACAAATCTAAAAGTTTTCCGAGCCTCCCTGAAGCCTCGCGTAATCGCTGCGAGAGTCAGCGACAGGGGTTATGTTCACTTGGATCCGAAAGCTTTGTCGCGAAGAACCGACAAGAGAGAATCGGCGATCACATGGAGGGTCTCGTTGAATCGTTGATATCGATATACGCGTGAACGCATCGTTTCTCGGTGATGAAGACGTTAACTCGACACGCTAGTTAAATGAAGCAAGTAAATCCAAAGAGTCATCACCATCAGACGAAAGCTAAATCCTCGAAGAAAGGGAAAGAGGATACCAAGAAGAAGAGAGTTACTCGTTTCCACGAGAAACGCGTGATTATGAATCCGGAGCGTGTGCGAGCGTTTAAACAGTACCAGAACATATTGGACGATCTGAAGACCGCATTTATCGAGAGATGGAAGGTTAACCAAACTGACAATTGCACCCTGAAGGACTTCGAACGATTTCGAACGATCGGCACCGGCGCGTTCGGCCGAGTGTTGCTGGTCAAATACAAACCAACTTCCGTTTACTACGCGATGAAGGTGCTGGACAAGTCCAAGGTGGTCAAGCTGAAGCAGGTCAGTCATACTTACAACGAGAAGAGGATACTGCAGTGCGTTCGATTCCCGTTTGTCGTCTACATGGAATACTGCTTCAAGGATAACTCGTACGTCTACTTGGTGTTGCCGTATATAAACGGCGGCGAGATGTTCACGCATCTGAGACGAATGGGGAAATTCGACGAGTCTTTGGCACGGTTCTACGCGGCACAGGTACTACTCGCGCTGGAGTACCTGCACCATTGCAGTCTCGTCTATCGAGACTTGAAGCCGGAGAATATCTTGATTCACAGTTCTGGTTATATTAGAATGACCGATTTCGGATTCTGCAAGATGATCGACGGAAGGACATGGACGCTGTGCGGCACGCCCGAGTACCTAGCGCCGGAAGTGATCCTCTCGAAGGGTTACGGCAAGTCCGTCGACTGGTGGAGCTTCGGCGTCCTCATCTACGAGATGAACGCCGGCTACCCGCCGTTCTACTCCGGCGAGCCGATGAAAATCTACGAGAAAATCATCTCCGGAAAGTTCAAGTTCGCCCACCACTTCGGCGAGGAGTTGCGGGACATACTGAAGAATATACTTCAGGTGGACTTGACCAGACGGTACGGGAACCTGAAGAACGGCACCCTGGACATCAAAGGCCACAGATGGTTCCAGACCACCGACTGGAACATGATCTACCATCAAAAGATCCAACCGAGCTTCATACCGAAATGCACCGCGCCCGAGGATTCGAGCAACTTCGACGAATACACCGAGGAACCGTTGACCGTCGACACCGTCGATCGTTTTGCCAAAGACTTCGCGAACTTCTAATCGATTCTAATCTTGATAAACTAGCGAGCGCGCGGACATTTGCAAGAGGCGCCTGGGTTACGCTGTATAATGCTTAGGAGATAATAATGTTGTATTACCTTTTAACTGTTGAAAATAACGATTCAACGCGTCGTGACAGCCTAGGACACAGTACAGTTCCTTGGGCGGCAGTAACTCTTGCGTTCCGTTCTGTAAACAGTTGGGCGTTATATTAATGGTAGAATTATAAAACTGGCGGGACGGATTAATTATTTAGTAAATTCTACTAACGCAAACAGCTTGGCAGCTCGTGTCGAGGGCTCGTTGCCACGCTCCGCAGCCTTTTGTACACTGAAACAACCCAACAAAAAGAACCATTATTTTTATCGATTCACTTTTAGTTGTACAATAATATCGTTTTGACAATACTGTTTCGAAATGGTAACACAGAAAAAAAAGCGTTTTTTGACATTGCTACTCGTTCTTGTATTGTCTTCGCTTTGAGTAGCAATATTTTTTTAAAGGGAATAAAAAATTGATTTGTGACTGCTAACACTATTGTTTTGTAATCTACAATAATAGGTGTATAAATTAATTTGTTAATCAATTGTAACGTCAACTATTTTATTGTATTCGTTAATTACCTGTACGATGTATAGAAAATGACAGGAATTATTTTCAAGAATTAAATGTATGTTGGTTGCTTGTAAATAAACAATAAAATGCCGAGAGGGCCACGAATTTTATTACTTAATATATTATTATATCTACTACAAGCTAGAAACTACAAAATGGCGATACCTGTCGTTCTCATAACATGTATGCGACCGTCACAGAATTTAATACCGTTGGAAATTATTGGGAAAACTCTCTCTTCGTCAAGAATATTAATTGCCGAAGATATTTACTATCGACGAACAGTCTCTACACTTTACACTTCCTTTACACTCTCTCCCGTCATTTCACAATGGAACGTATTCCGCACTTTCTCGTGATGTCGACTGAGCATTGACCAGTGACAATACACGCTTCCAACAATTAATGTTATTTGCAAAGAGAGAGTTTTCCCAATAATTTATAACATACATGTATATCGTGGTGAAACCATTTCGCTGATTTTAAAGCGCACTTTAGACTGTATCGTAATTTTTTCAAATTCTTCAAGTTTTCCATCAATTGTCCATCAATTAAAAACACTGTATTCGATTAAACAAACTCTAAAACTGCAATTTTTGAGTGAATATTTTATGTATTTTTTTAGTGAATATTTGATATATTTTTGAGCGAATAATTTATATATTGATAACAAATACTGGTTTGTTACTATTGATTACGTTAAAAATTGTAGAAATTCTATGTAAATTCTGCTGAGAAAACAATAAAATTCTACATAAAATTCTAAAACAATAAAAACTGTGTTTCAATTAAAATAATTTTGTGAACAGCTAATTTTTATGTTTTCAATATAAGCAGTTGTTAGTTTGTTACAATTTAATAGAAAAAGTGGACACTTTATTTTGCACGTCTGTGTAAATACGTTCACGTGTCACTAAGGGTACAATAAATCAAAAATTTGAGAAAAATCTCGCAAAATTCTGTTCCGAGAAATAGGATGCTTCCGTGGATAAAGTCGTTATGGTACATCTGAATATCCCATTACTTTTTTTAAGCCGCGTGCGTTTAGGATCGGCAGTTGATTATGCCTGAGGAATAAGTTATGCGCAATGGCGGATCGAGTGAATCAATTGCGGCATCGGTGACGAGTGGCGATACGAAAGGACGTACGCCGCATCGTTTTGGCATTGAAGTAACTGGAACGTCTGTGAGGCGAAGCTGTGCTCGGAAGACGGACAAGAACATGTGGCACGTGCCTCAAGTAACGCCCACGTTCATAAGACGGCCGCGGTCGGATCGTGCCGAGCATGGATTTGCGAACTGAAGTTTAACGCATTAACTTTCTGCACGAGAGGATGTGGGCATTTGTCAGCGACAACAAGCCAGAACGGCGTACGAAGGAAACGATTCGGTGTCGGGAACGCGGACACGCTCTCGGCTTTTTGTTTTCGATCAGATCACACTTTTCGCAACACTTTATTAGGAGCGTAGTGCAATAGATTTTTTTACACCCGCCCATTCCTCTGCTTAAAATTCATCGCGTAATTTGAAAAACCTAACCGAGACCTTTCCTAAACGCCTCCGCTTATAAAGAAGTCATGTACATGCACAGAATCATGTCTCCCCTGATATCATATGTGACAGCTGTAGAAATATTTTTCTTTTACAATAATTTGTATGTTATTCGAGGTGATAAGTTTTATAATTTCAGGTCTTGGAAAAAATGTTACGCATTTAATGAAATGAAAGAAAATCAACAAGAAATTCCTAATGTAATTCATATATCCTGTACTCGCTAGAATCCACCGCTATTATAATATTGTATAATTGATGGTCGCTAAAAGCGAATGCGCGTCTTATACTTCCTCAAATTCTAATATTAACCACTTTGACAGCAACTTACTTTTACGGCTGCAGTGATTAGAATTTCTTCTCGTCTTTTATAACTTCCTAGCAGAAGAAAATTGATATCTTTTGTATGCCTATGTATTAACCAAATAGTTAGATATCAGTAGCAATAAAATAGAATATTATTTCGATTCAAAGGATATTATCGACGTCCATTGGACTCTGATCAAAATATTTATCGCAAGTCTGACTTGTAAAAAGAGGCAGTCACTTGGATAACTTGCGAGTTTAGAAGAAGCTTCGCCCCGTGAAAACGTTTTGATAAAGTAGTTCCGTTAGAGAATGTTCATCTCTCGAGATAAACAAGATATCCGGTAGCCGAGCTTCTTACAAACATCTTGAGAGAAAATCGTGTTCGCTGGTATTACGAAACGTAAACACAGGAAAGCGATTTTGCGTACTTCAAGACTTCAAGGACTTCTGGATGATCGTGCAACGGGGTTCTGGACTCCCAACATTTCGTTCGTCGGCTACCGGTCTTTCCTTGTCAAGTATCTCTCGTATTTAGTTTGTAACTGAAATGAATTTCTCCGCGGTCTTCCCATTTGTAAATACCTCTAATCGACGTGCAGTTTTCAGCGGAGAAGTGGAAGGCCTTGTGGCGGCCATTGCGCTACCGCCGCGCATAGTAAAATCTCTATTTCAACGACGTATGCCGAGAGGCAAGAGAGCCATTTACCAATTGCCCGGATGGTCGACACTCCGTTGCATTCGAGAGGCGCCGCATATAAATGATACTGCTCTCGACATTTTCGAGTAATAAGCACGGAAATCTTGATTCAAGAGGTTAGTAGCGCACCTGCAGCTGCAATTTTCCATCGTCGAACAAGGTCTCAATTTGTTGACGCTCGATACTTCCACAGGAGATACAACATCTGCTTTATGTTCTCAAAAACTGCATTAAACTGCATAAAACAAGGGAACGGGAAACTGTACAAAAAATCAGCGCCAAATTTGTTTACTCGAATCCGGATTGGTCGATGTCATAATACTCAGATTTACTCGGAAAAGTGCGAGTAATAGAAATTTAACAAGAGCTTTCTTCAAGGCCTGAAATACGTTTTCTTCGGCAACGAGTTGATGAATAAATCGCGTATAAATATTGGAATAGCGTTTAAAGTACGCAATTACTGTTGCCACGTTCGAGCAGACTAACACGCGTGCACGCGCGTACGGTGGTATTCGAGGGTATCGGATAGGTCAGCTAAAAGTCTAGAAGGAAAGGGACCTCCGGCGCTAGATAAACGTTATTAATAAACATTTGGTGGCAGTCCAGTTTTACGACAGCTCTTTAAAGTACAGATTCTATATACGCGCGATATCCTGGTGACGATTATTTATTAGCGTATATTTACTCCGTCGTACGGAAGACGTCCTATCGACGAATCGAATACGGAACGAATTGTGACTATTCACCTCACCTCGATGAAGATATAATCGAGGCGTACTCGTGCTAAAAATATCCTCGACGCATTACCAACGCGCGAAAAGAAAAGATACCGTGAAAATTTGCGCGGATTATCGTCGAGCGAGCAGTTAAAACAGCTCTAACGCGCGCACGATAATTTTTAATGTCTCAATTAATTATTTTCCTTCTTACATTTTATTAATTCGCCCGTATCGAAATCCACGTTTTCAATTAGTTCCTCGACACCGTTCCACCCCGCGACTTCGTCGTAAAACGGCCGTGCGGCAATTGTTTTTATTCAACTACGCTAAATGGTTGTTCATTATATTTTTCTTACATTAATTAACTTTCCAATAGAGGGTTGACAAAACCGAACGGTGGAAAATGGCCGAAGCAAAACGGCTCGAACGCTGCGCTCGCTAATTTCTCACTTCCTCATTAAAACCTCAACGCACGCGTTACGTCCCAGCCAAGCCCTCGCTCAACTCAGCTCCCCGTAGATCGTAGATCTTCATCCTACCACGGGACGATGATCTATCCGTTCTCTCCTCGTTTCGCTTTAACCCCGTTCACTGATTACGGTACGGGACAACCGTGTAAGACGTGAATGATGGCGCATCTCGACAACCCCGGCCCTAGACCGGGCTCATTAATTTTCTGGCATGGGAGGGCGCCTTCGAGCAGCCAGCATAATAAACTCTGTTTGCTGGTAAACACAGGAGTAGGGCGGAATCCTGTACGTCTCGGACGCGCGCAGACAACTGGGGTAGCCAATGTCGAGTAGCAGCATTTGTCATAGATAAGCTCCGTGCCGGTGGTCCCCCACTTCACAAACACACTCGACCATTCGAGGACCCAGCAGAGTTTTTCGAGAACCTCCGGCCAGCTACCGTTCACGTGTACTTAACATTTCTGATACATACTGGAACGAATTGCTCCGGTACGAATCCGCACACGCCGTTGCATGTTTCCCGATCGTGCTTACCCAACGGCCGTGAGCACACGTGATACTTCGTATAAAAGAAATTCCAGAGGTATCGGTTCATCGCTATCGAGTCGTGAAATTAGCGGAAGTACGGCCGAAGCTGAACCATTCGCTGCGAACGTACGCGAATAAACCTAGCGATTATGAAAATACCTAACCATATGCGTACCATAATGTACATTTTTGAGAAAATCGCACACTTAACCCTTTGCACTCGGAGCTATTTTAACTTGAAAATTAAACATTTCTTGCAACCTAGAATAATTCTATATTATTTTTCTTCATTTTATGGATTTGGCACTGGCATAATACTTTATACGATACTTAAATTTTAGTAATTGATTAAATACTAATATACTTAATAATATAAACAATATTTTGAATAATGGTACTTATTTCGTCCTTTTTTTGCTACGATTTTTGGCAGCTTGACGTTTTGTAACCTTTCCCAAGCTCCTCCGTAATCGAGGAGTCTATTTATTTATCTCAAGACAATATTAATAACTAGACAGCGGATTTTATGTTATTTCATATTAAAACAGCAAAAACATTTGAAGAATTTAATAATACTGTCATATCATTTTCATTAAACATGTTTCGAAAGAAAATAAATGTCTATTTCACTCGAGATTGTTGCAATTCCAATTTTTATTTTGCACAAAGATCTATGAGGTATCGTTTGCAATAGTTTTCGTAGCATGAAAAACGAGTTCCCGAGAAAGTAATTAGTTTAATGACCAGTTCGGAAACGACCTTCTAAAGAGGAAGGAAGCTAGTTAGACGGAGAAAGGATTCCTACGGGGTGACCGGAAGGATATCCAGCAACGCGTGTCTCCAGGGTGGGAAACCAGACCGGCAATTAATGCCCCGAAAAGAACATAATGCCTTTCAATTCGCTTAATTGCCGCGTGCTTCCGAAAAAAATGTGATCGTTGCTATTAAGTCGCGAGCCCGTTCCCGGGCACGCGAATATCACTGTTATTTATATTTGCGATAGTCGTGCGCGTATTGCACGGTTCCGTGAAGCAATGTTGCGTGCTCGATGAAAAGCCTCGAATACCGCCAGCCCTGGTGCGTGAATTGCGCTTTAAAACGATTTCCTCCCTCGCCTCATTTCACGGTTCGTACGTTCCAGCAACGCGCGCGAGTAACGGTTAAGCTGGCGAGCGGCACCATTTAAGAGGAAGATGTTCCACTTTTTCCTAATCGCAGCCGCCCTAATCTGGCGATTCGACGATTTCGTGAGAATTTTTTCTTAATTCTCCTCTTTCCACGTTTAACTAGCTTTTAACCTGCAAACTGGGTTGCTTCCTTGTTAGAACCTTCCCTGTACCGTACTGCGGGAAACGAACGACGAAGAATCGCCGAATCTTCCGAGTTGGCTCTTTTAAAAATACAAAAAGATAGTTAAATTATAAATAAGCATTACGGAAAATATTTCAAACAAAAGAATCCGAAGATGGCTACACTGTTTGGAGGCCTACCCAATTAACGCTAAAACTACCGAGCATTAAAAGCAATTAAAATGTTTTAAAAAACGACAATGCTCTATTTATTTAGATATTGGGCAATTTTTCTGTCAATAGCTTGGATAAAAAAATTTTGTCGAATCAATTTTATGATAACTGTAAAATAAAAAATATATAACCGACCATTTGACCGGCAGTTGTGGCTTTTTGTACAATTTAGTTTTTCTTAAGTTTTTCATTTGAAATTGTTTTTTTTTTTATTTTGTTAGCCCCGTAGGGGGCCCTGCCTAGATCCGCCGTTGTTGTATTTATCGACCCACAGTTCGAAAGACTATCGCAAAATTGTTCGAATCGCGTGGACAAACGTAACCGAAAACTTATTATTAAATTTTATGCTCTCGTTGATATCATGCAATTATCTAGAACACTTTTTCACGTAAGAAAACAATTTACAAGTAATTGACGGTGATCGCTTGCACGCAAACTTAACTATCCCGTAACAAGATATTGAGTTAGCGTTTAACTTGATAGCATAAACTCAATTGACTGTTGTAGCAAACGTTTGCCGTAAAATGGTCAACAAAATGGAGATTTTTAGAACTTTTTAGACCGGGAGAATTTAAACCCTTATTCATCAATCTTCCTTATCAATTTGACTACCGAACCAAGAATCCCACAATTAAAATATAAAATATAAAATTCCACAATTTTAGTATCCAGAGAAAAGTTTTATCCTACCTCAAGCATTTGTCTACTCAACGCGTGGGCCATTTGCACGCCTATTCTATGCTCAAGAAATTGTGCAGAAAGAAATTCGAGTCTCCGTAAAACAGGGCAAGGGATTAAATTGATCTTAAATTGAGCTAACTGAAACATTTATGAACA
The DNA here is from genome assembly GCA_028454225.1 of Lasioglossum leucozonium. Taxonomy (NCBI): domain Eukaryota; kingdom Metazoa; phylum Arthropoda; class Insecta; order Hymenoptera; family Halictidae; genus Lasioglossum; species Lasioglossum leucozonium. The sequence continues at coordinate 1,031,811 of CM052218.1, forward strand.
CAATAAATCTTTACGCAATCGAGCGTATTCGTCCAGCGAACACCTCGACAGCGTTAATCCCCGCGAAGGTCGCCAGTCTGCTTACTTGCCATCCTCCGCATAGTTCTGAACACGTTCGTACGCTGGATTCGTGATTGAGCAATGAACCTCGAGCCCTATTAGAAGGTAAATACCGAGTGCGTGGACGGTGCTGGCGATCAGAGACAGTTGGGAGCCTGTGAACTGGTTGATTTTCCCAGTTTTTCAGCCGGACTTCCGGAACCGGAGCCAAAAGCGAGACAGGGAGGGCGACGAGAGCGGAAAGAGAGGAGTAAACGGAGAGAGCGAATCCGGAGTCGCACGGCAATTTGGCGACATCCGCCATAGGCCGCACTTGTACGCGATCCAATTTAAAGTCACGAAGCCGTACGAGCCCGACCATTCTTTCATTCGTACGCGTAATACGTATACACGTTCAGCCATTCATTGGGTATCTACGTACGCTCCGATAGCGAGGGAAAGAGACAGAGAGGGTGTGCGACAGAAAGGGAGACGATGGACCTGACTTTGTTTTTATTTGCCGTTTACCGTCTCTCTAGCGAGCCAGCGAACAGGGCCCCCCCGGCAGGGACGGCACCGGAAGTACTTTCATTGTGCCAGGGGACCGGCATCCCTTTATTTTCGTCTCGAACGTTCGCGTACGTTAATAAACGTTCGACGATCCTCCCCGACGAACTTGCTTCAAATTTGCACTGTGACCCGCCGCGCGAATTATATTCTCGTTCTAAGTCACCAACCAGGACAGAGCGATCTGCGATGTCGATCCTTCGCCCGGAAGTCTCTTCTCGCTCGGAAACGTTCCAGATCAAGTGTGCTTCACTTTGACCAGTGATTCCCATTTCAGGTGTGTTTCCACTTGTCCCGTTTTCATGCTGTTCTCTCGAACTCTATCCTCGCGATTTTCAACCCCTTCACATACAAATAAAATACAATTTGGCCCCAACTGAACGGTTACGTGTACGCTTAGAAACAGAACACTTTGATGTTTGCCTTGCTATTAGGGTTAGGGATATTTTTGACATAAAGTAAAGAGTATAATGCAAATACATTCACGAAGGTTTATCAAGAATAAAAAATATTCCGGAAGTTTATGTTTGTTTGTATGAACTGCACGCTAAGATTCGTGCCAGCATATCCGGAAGTGTCCTGCGGTGAACGGTGGAGAAGTACGGAATCTCTTAACGCGGAGCTTTATGTCTGGACCACACGTGTTGTGCAGTTGTGAAATATGAAACTGAGTTAATTATCTGTACCTATTAGAGTAGAAATTAAGGTCTATTAATAGTAATGGCTCACCTGATCGATCTTGCATCGCACACCGCATCCCCCTTCCGAGATTGAGTCGTCCGTTCGGTTCTGAAAGCAATTCGACGAGCATATTAGTCTTAAGTTTCTGCCGCATGGTAAACATTACAAAATCAGTATAATGCGTTCCATAGGTGTTAGAAGTGTAAAATGCACGTCTGGAAAGAAGAATACTGATGGCACAAGACTATTGAAAGGAGGTCGGGGGGCGTGGTGTAATGACTGAGGAGAATGTAACAGAAAGGGAAAGTAAAGGGGGCTGAACGGGAGAAAAAGAATGCCAAAAAGTACAGATTAACAAAAAAGTAAGCTCGGAGTAGAAGTACTATTGACTGCGGATCTTCATGCAGAATAGAAATTTCCTTCGTCGGTTACAGGACACAAGGAACCACATGAAAATTTCGTTCAACCTTTAAAACTTCAGTTTCTACAGTTTCTATTGTTTTAAATCATATTCACACATTTTTATCATAAATGCATCAAATCGAAGAATAATTCTAGCTTTCAAAAATAGATTTAACTCTTAGAACTCATAGAACAACTATACAATAGACAATAGCATCACAAATACTTTTTATTTGAGCTATTGTTAGCGAGAAAATTGAATTTGAGTATTTATTATGCACATTTTCTAACCTAACTAAATATATGTAGGTAGTACAAGCGAGAATGCAAAATATCTTCATGAAAAAATAGTTAGAAGAATAATTATCTCTGTTTGATATTTTCGATTTATTTTCACACGTAGAATTAACTCTTAGAATAACCAAATTTAGTTTTATATATAATATATTCTCTTTGGCACCAGGATTTTCTGTATCTTGTACAGTAGGGGGTGCATGTTCATTGCGGAAGAACCGTGTGAAATATTTTCGTCGTTTCTGGTTGTCGATTACCGTACGCGAATTTTCAGTTTATTTAAATTCACGAAGGGCAGCTGACACAATGTTGCAGTATTGAATAAACATGATCGCCGGGTTAATTAGATGCGCATAGGAACTAGCCGCCTCCCGAAATTCCCATGCGTGTACGCATGGTTTCACACCCTAGTTACCGAACGAATTGTTCGTGTCCCTCGAGCCACCTCCAACCGGAGCCTTCGCTCCCTCCTCTATTTCCACATTTTTTAACAATTTGGCTACGGCTCCATTAAAAGCCGGACGTACACCTGTGTACCGGAAGCATGCGACGTACAGGTGCGAACGTTCCGTAACGACGACATTGTCCGCTAACGATACCAGAAATCTGCGACTCCGCGCAAGTATTCGGCGATTCATTCGCGACAGACTAGGTGCACCGGGGGTGTCAATTGAACCGGACGAAACAATTTACTATCTTTTAAAGCTGGCAAGCGATTCAATTTATTTTCTGCGGCCCCTTGCGCGTTACGTACACCGTTACCCCTGTTCGGAGCACATTTTTTTTTCTAACGGCTCGGTTGGTAAATAAAATCTACGAAATATCGCGAGATTATTCTTTTTCTAAAATATATGAAAATTATTAAGCGTCGAAATTAATTATTCCACGGAAATACCGCTTGTGTACAGAAAAATCATCTTTGAATTCGCGAAATGTTTTTAATCATCTAATAATCGGGCCCAAAATTTTTGCATTTATTATCTTGTGATTCTACGAAAATTATCCCTAATTTAAATTAAATTAAATGTACACCGACGAAAAGAAATACATAACTTTTGCGTTTATTGAATTTTCACACATTCTCCTTAATAGAAAGCATTAAAAAATCTTTGGAGGGCCCAAAATTATATTTTGCGGGGGGATGGTCAAAAAATTTCCGCGACTGTCGCAATTCCGCATTTGACCGATTCATTTTTGTCACAAATTAAACCAAATCCGGAGTCTAGTAATGCGCATTTCGGAAAATTCTAGAGTAACGTGTTGTATTGTCACAGGAGGAATACTTGTTTCGCGTGGCGCGGCAGAGTCTGCACGGTTTGATTAATCGGGTGCAAAGTTAAACGAGCATCGCGTTGAAAGGCAAGGAACGCGCAACGAGATGCTGCCACGGTACGGAGAGAAAAGAGATAGAAAAAAATCATCGTAAAATTGATACATCCAGGCTGGAAGGCGATAATCGGGAAAACATTGCACCGTCTCCGCAGCGTTCGTTATCGGGGTGCTCTCGTCATTCGGTCGTGGTCTCTGTTGTTCTCGTGAACACCGAGACCGAGAGCAGTGTTTACGTTTTCCTCGTGTTACTGCACGATCGGTGTACTTCAGTTGCCACGTTTATGTAAAATTACGTTGATCGTAATGCAAAAATGCATTTGTCCGTTTAAATTTTATTAAAAATATTCTTCCAGCGTTCAAAGACTTTTTAGTTCTTTTATGATGCACGAATATAAACATTTGTTATTATTAGAAAAAAATGTTGCTAGGACTAGCGATCCTGAATTTTTCCTCCGTCAGGTTATTATTATTCAATAATTTTTCGAAGTCCATGGCCTGGGTCTTTTTAATAGATCCTCCAACAAAAACTGTACCGTCAACAACGTAATCTAATAATTTCGTACGTGATTATCGTGTAAAATCACACGATTACACGTCATTATTTCGGAAAATTCGAGGAGGTGTAAACAGTGTTGATTTCGTCTAAAACGACGTGCTTTGTCGTGAGAGAATTCATGAAAAACAGTTATCGGGACGAGAGTTCGTCCCCCAATTAGTTCGGATAATCGACGTTCTACCCGGTGAATTTTCCTCGACTTCCAAGACAAAACAAAAAAAAGATGACGCTGTTGGTTTTCGACAGTCACTTCGTTTCATCGCAATCTATCGCCGCGCTTCCGTTTCCCACTAAACGGAGTTCGATGTTGTCCAACGTTGCCAGGTAGGACGGGACGGAAATCAGCCGGCGAAGAACAGTTTTGTCCGATCTACGGTAATCGTCTAATGTGTACCTGCTCGTCCTTCCGCACGTCCTTCCGCCATGTCGCAACGTCTTCGCCACGCTCGAAAGCGTCCGCCAACTGTTGCGCCCCTCTGCCTGCTCGTTGTGACGTTGATGATTGGGTCTAATGACCGGCCCCTCTCTCTCTCTCTCTCTCTCTCTGTCTTTCCCTCCAATTCCAAACACGCAACAACGGATTTTTATCGTCACCCCTTCTCAAGGTTTCCGCGCTTTATCACGCTCAGATGCCAGTCACGTAGTCGCCGATACTTACAGTCATTCGTTTCTTTTTTTTTACATTTATAGCGCACGGAATTCCTCGAAGAACACGGACGAGGGAAAGTTCCCGTTCGTCGCTTATAAAAGATGTATAAACTACCCTCCGACGATTCAAATTCAACGTCCGGAAAATGTTGTACTCCCTTGAAACGGGTGCTTCCTGAGCTCGTTTGTAGGAAATTTTTCCTTTGCGAAAAACGTATCTTGGTATAAAAGTAACAGGCACGTGTGGCTTTATAAAAAATTTCATTTATTTAGACTTTTGCGCGGTTGTTGTAGTACGCGCTCTAATAAAGATATTTATTAAATCATTTCTTTAGAAAGCATCTTTACACTTTTAATTACCGTAAAATAAACAATTTGAAACCGGTTGTTTGACCGGTCGTGGTAGGTTTAGTGTTAAGGAGGTATTAGCGGGAAGCATGGACCAATCAGAGCGCGGCTACAGCAGACGGATTTCGGCTCGGCCAATGGCAACGCCGCGCGGTATCTACCAACCGTTCGTGTTTTTCGTTAATAACTTTTTAACGTTTTCATAACTTTTTCTTTCTGGTACGTACGTAAATCCTATACTCCGAAGCTCAATTAACGCATAAAGTCGAATTTTTTCTCCTTCCTTGGAATCACAGATTGGTGAAGATTTTTCAGAGTCCTTTTCTCTATCGCTATCGATTTGTGTTGATTTGGGCATGTGGAAAGCAGCGAGAAATAGTGGAAAATGATAAAACTCGAGGACGTTCGACGCCATCGAAGCGTCAGTGTCCTACGGCCTACGGTGGTTCAAGTTAAAGGCAAAGGGTATCAGGTTCGTCCGTGCGGTCTTGAATCAGCCACGGTCGCACGGTGTTGAATATACACCGGACGGTGTCCACTGGGATGGAACATCTACCTTTGAAGTCTGAGGTTTGTCTTTGACAAACACCTTAACGGTGCCTCGGCCGGTCTTCGCGACCGTTTAAATCGTGACACAACCGAGACGTTCCATTGCGCGCGCAAACATCTCACGTTCGTCGGCGAGCCGCACCAATTATTCTCGCGTTACGCGACGAATTAAAAGGATACACATCGCCTGCCGCGGGACTGTTTGCATTCGTTAGCCTGGCGAACAGGAAGCGTTTTTCATCGGACTGTTCATCGTGGAAAAGCGTTTTCGTGTCTTGGAACCGTTGCGTAACCACCTGCATCTACGAACGACCGCTGCCTGCTCTTCGAGGACGGTCGTCTCCGGACCAACTCGATTATACTAATTAGCGGTTACCAATTCTAACCTTACGATTTGATGATATCCAATCAAGACGGTTCTCCGACTTTGCGTTCGTTCTCGGAAGGCTTTTCACGTTCCGCCGATGATCAAGGCGTACGAACGTCTCGTCGAGCCTCCAGACCGTCTAAACGCTCGGACACGCTGTCGCCAATTAATTTCGTTCATTACCTTCGAGACCGCGGGATAAATTAAAAATTACCCATCAGCTGCCACTGTCTATTGTACCGCACCGCCGTTCGTGTACGTGTGTGCTCGAAACATGCATGCGTTTTAATTGATCTGACGTCATCTAAAGGCGCTGAAACCCTGGTTCCCAGGATTTGTTTGCGGTTTCGGCCGCTCGTGCGACTACTACAAACGTTTCACGACGGTTCGCAAGCGTTTCAAGTATCTTGAGCACTGTGGAGCATTTCCCCCTGAAAAGCTGGCCGAAAGTCGACGTTTTTATTTTGTCTAACGTGAACGAAACTTTTCTCGCGTTTTCCTGAATATGAAAATAATCTGCGATTATTTTTTGTCATTCACAGGGGCTAGTAGCGATGAAGAAAAATGTCGAGAAAGTGATATAATAATTTTCTTAGCTATTGCAAAGAAGGTGAAAACATGCGTAGGATGTAAAATTATTATGGTTTTTTTCTTCATTTCCTTCTGTGGTTTTGATGGGAAAAAAGAAAAGTTGGAACTATACTATACTATACTATACTATATTACCTACTAAAATAGTTTTGACCAGGTTTTCAGGGCAAATGCCCCACTGTTCAGTGGTTCTCCACGGCCCATGACGATTTTCAACGGTTATAAAACGCTTTAAATGTTGACAAATCGATCCATCAATTAATCCTGTTTCTATATCATGGATCGTGAGAGTCACTCTCGGTTCCCTCGCCTTTTCAAAGCGATATTCACCCAGCCCCACAAAATCTTAAGGGATGTGGGTTCCACCCGTATACCGACTCGACCCGTTCGTACGGTTTGAATTCAATTTTGAAATACGCGAAGGGATTCACCCGTGTCCAAGATGGTGTCACGATAATTTCACCTGTGTAGAAGATACCGAAAGATTCTCCCCTCGTTTATCGCGCATCAAACACATATCTTATTCACGTCGATTTCACTTGCCTGGGATAGAATCGATTCTAATAAAATCCGGGATAACGCAGATATTTCTCTTAATCGGCACGGTTTTATCAGTTTTCCCTCATAGTTCATTCAATCGACTATCTCGAGGCGCCATCAATCATCATTGGGGATGGGATCGAGTTCGGTATAATATGCACTCGGAAATGCAAGTTAACTCCAACTTTATGATATTTGATTACCACTCGTACTCGCACCTCATATATTTACATCGGATTATACGATGCAAATTAATTTAAAAGTTTCAAGCAAGTACTCGTAAAATTCGAGAATATATTTGTAAGTACACTGCGGATTTTATGTATTCATGAACAACTGCTAATCTTTTAGAATATATTCCGAAAATTATGTAGCAGAAAAGTCTGAATTGTCCGATAGAACACGTTAGAAGATAAATTGAAAATCAGCAACAATTATTTCATTTCTGTATTAACAACAAAGTTACTTCATCTCGAGTGCTCATTTTACTTTGAAAAAAATATATACAGCGATTATCGAGGAGTCATTTTAAACATGAAACATCGGTTCTCAAAAATCTACGTTAGTTTGCGATGAATAAATTTCATCTGGAGTAAACAAAGGATCTGCAAACTCCCCTAAGTTTCAAAGATTGCGGGCCCTACTGTGAGAGGATGTAACTGACACCTGGAGGTATTCGAATCTGGCGGTACAACCTGCGAAAATTCCATACTCGTTGGATACGAAACTACGTAGAATCCGCAGGATCGTTCGACGTGCAATATTATATGTGTAGCTGTACACAATGAACTTCCTGCCGGCCACATCCTCTCACCTACAACATGTGCTTCGTGACTTGCTACGGGTTCACCTCGAACTGCATCGATAATCGTGCGAATTTTGATATCGTCCGGGAAACACCGTGAGATACGATTTATTTCAAATCTTCTTCAACATCGCTGCAATTGCACGGTCGCGTAAAAAAGATTTTAAATAATAGTGAGAGAATCGTAAGCAATTTTATAATGAATTTACAATCTGTAAGAAACGTTTATATCCTCTTCTGCAAAATAAAAGAACCGCTTTTTCCAAAGTGTTGTTACTTCATGAAAAATGTCGTAAAATGTTCGTTCTTGTTTCATTTTAAAGCTTCAATCTCCTACTTTCGAAATCCATCTTCCGTTTTTCTCAATAAAATTTTTTACGCTATGGAACGGGCTGAGACAGTGAACATGCCTTTCTGTTAAGAAATGTTGTTAATGAAACTAACGTAGATTTTTGAGAACCGATGTTTCATGTTTAAAATGACTCCTCGATAATCGCTGTATTTTTTTTCAAAGTAAAATGAGCACTCGAAATGAAGTATTATAAAATTATGGTCTTTATAAAAAAAGAATTGGACCAACAAACTATTTTTATTGTGCACTACTAGAAATATTTATTTTTCTCACTAGGCTAGAATATTACAAAATTATAGTTTTTATTAAAAAAGAACTTCTACATACTCAAAGTAAACATACTCAAAAATGTGAAAAAAATCTCGTTTCCAAAAAATACTTCCAAACTTCGGGATGATTTTCCATGAACTATAACTATAGTATACGCGTGTCTAAACGCGGAAGCTTCTATTTGTAAGATAAGATCTACTCCCATTAATATTCGGACATTCCTAAAAAGTCACGATAACTTTTCTAATATTAGACCATACGACTTGGATGTTTCCGAGAATGTAGAACAATTAGTTTACCACATGAAAAGATTGCAATTGGTCGTAATTGCAGAGAAAATTCTAAAAGTTGCATGTCACGATCCTTTTATGAAAAAAATCAACTTTATAAAAATTCAGCGAACCTAAGATGTCTATTTTTGTTAAAGTTAATACAACAATTTTTTGTACCACCGTGATTTTGTTGGACGTGGAGTTAGACAATGTTACGCAACTGCTCCATTTTGTAGTTTTACGTAATAAAAAAAGAATATAAAATATTGTTTATTGTTCCCTAAAAAAAAATCTTTTTCCACAGTATCTTCATATGCGAAAAAAAATGTTAAATTTAATCCATTTTATTAGATTTGCAGGGTTGCAGTGGATCATTCGCGAAGCAATCGACGACCTAATTTTTCAGAATTTCGGATTGCTCTGTATCGCTCGGTCTCGAGCGAATGAAATCGCAAGTAGGTTAATGCGTGGGAGGGGATCCATTACTTGCAGCGTTTAAGTAATTATTTTTCAATTAAAGTGAAAAACTCAATGGCGTCGACGAAATTGAGGAATTCCAGCCTCCGCTAACTGCGCGGAAGCGTTAGGCGGCCGGAGGATCTAATCGGCGCGCATGTGACAACGGCACCGAGAGCCTCGCCATTTTTCGGCCCCGTACCAATAACAATAGCGATTGTCGAACCAACTGGTCGGATCGTTTCATGCCAAAGTACGATGAATTATCGCCAGGGACGAATTCGTGAGGCAGCCTCGAAGCTGAATTTAGGAAGCTCGCGATCGCGATTATGCAACCGTGGTAAGGTCATCCTAGGCATCACCTCGAGATACGATAACGAGACTAGACTGTTACTCGTGTTTGGTAAATAACACGGGCGCCGCGATGTACATACATATATGCCCTAAAGACGAATGAATTCGGCGACGCGCATTATAAATCGACCAGGCCCTTTTTCAACGTCCACTTTCCCCTGACCTTTGCTTATCTGAGCTCTTCGCACGAACCGTTTGACAGACGTTTTTGTCAGCCGCGGATGGATTTCGTAAACGGTGAAGCGCAACTACGAGAAACTGGAAGAAAGCTCCTCAAGGGAAGATAAGAAGGCAAGATTTCTGGACCGTGGCTCCCTTTATCTGACCTCCCGTTTAATTGAAATGCGCAGAAGGAAACCGATAAAGCCGAAAATTGAAAATGATCGATCTCGTTGCTGTTCCTTTTTCGTTTTTGTTTTTCGTCGACAGGCCTCGCGGCAATGACGTTCCCGCGGCGCGTGTGAACAAACGCGACGTAAGAAGCTGGTAATCAGTGTGTTCGGCAATTGGCACGAACGAAATTGCTACCAATTATCAATTTAACTCTCCACGAAAGGATCGGTTTAATCATTTCTTCAGACCGCCTTTTGTTCCGTTCATCTTTCCTGATGCATCCTTTCAGTCTCCTCATTCACCGTCCGTGAGAGCCGATGGAAGAAGAGTGAAAAAGAAAAAAATAATAAATACGCGAGCATTGGCGATCTAAACGGTCCTTTCAAGCGGGTGCCGAAAGACTTTGTTACTCGGAGAATTTCAAAATGACTACCACACACACACCAAATTCTCCTCCTTTCCTTCGTAACGAAAACTTCGAGAAGGAAAAAAAATTATTAGAAGACCCTGTATCCGTTACAGCTCTTGGTTCATCCTCGAGACCGTGCTTATGGTCTGCGATGATGCGCCGTCGTGTAGTTAAGTTAATTAATGAATGGTACAGGCGGGATGGAGAGTGGACTTAAATTGATACGTCCTTCGTGCGGAGCCATTTTTGTGCTATGCGCGCCTCGCTCCCGAGAACGCTTCTCGCGATTCCGACCACAAATCGGTGGACATTTTTTTTTCTCTCGCCGATCAACGTATAATTACATCATTCGCGAGATAAGACGTCGCGGGCCTCAACCCAGCGCCCCGACTGGTCGTTCTGGACGTGGTGTTTCTTCTTGGTTTCGAAAATTCGACGACAAAAACTATAGATGTCGTCACGAGAATGACAAATGGAACGCAGATAGCCCGGCACAAATTGAAACAACACACGTAAGTATGTAATCGGTTACTTCTCGCAGGAGAGGCTATCTACAGTATTCCGATCCGTTTCGGTGCCACACGTTGGATCTCTCTAGCGGCAATATTTGACCTCCTCGGGAATGAAGAATCGCGGCGATAAGCAAATTTTCCGACGATTCCGATTATTTATTGCTGTAAACAAAGTCGGAGTTCGCGACGGTCAACGTGGAAAACACACGATGCAAAAAATGCTACGCTATTTCACGGACAATTTAGCAACCGACTCGCGCGCTCCGTAGCTCTGTTGTTTTAGTCTTTTTCTTTTTTGCACTACCGACCACGCAACGATCTGGCCAACTTTTATCGATAGCCAGACGCCACTTTCATAATACGACAGTATAATGACATGGCCGCTAATCTCGAACAATGATAAAGCCCATGAAAACGATCCCGATTAAAACCGCCATGAATCTTTCGATTTGCTTGGCCCGAATCCGAATTTCGAGTCGATGGATTCGTCCAGGAACATCTGGCCGCTCGAATACTGCGCGCTGGGAGGTATGCATTTTTCGCGAGCGACGCTCGGTGGTCGGTGGATGAGAAACTGAGAATTGTTGTGTAATTTGATTTATTAATAGACAGAGGATTTTATGCATTTATGACAAAAATCGGTATGCACATAATTGAGACAAGAAATAATTTTTTATTTGGCTTCTGTGTCTCGCAATCGCTGCAAACATTTTTGCAGAAAGATCTGTCTGTTAATATCTAATACGCGTGAGAAATTCAAACAAATGAAGATTATTTCAATCTTCACCCTGTGCACCATACTGTCCCCTCTGAGGCACCACTAAAAATTGCTGCACTATCATTTAAAATAATTCCTATAACACCAAATGTATTTGCGTTTAACACAGTAACGAATGCTCAAATGTCAAATTCTTGACAAGAATCAACTTTTATTGTAATATAACAAAAGAATATTCGAACGGTTTCCTTTATATGTACTACCTAGATTGTGAATGTTCTATTGTTTATGATCCCGGGTTCCACGAAATAATTTTATACCCAAGGGTTCATTAAGCTTTTAACTGCGGGTGTGGTTTATGAACCACATACTAAAATAGCCAGAGGCGGGTGTGGAAAATAAAATAAAAAAAATAACGGCTGTATACCGGTAGAATAAAAATAAAATACAATAGAAAAAATCTTTTAAAATAGAATATCACTTCGGTAATATCATTTAAAATTAGGGCTGTGCTAAAAGTACCCGCAGTTGAAGGGTTAAATCGACAAAGTTTGTAATTCGAAATCGTGAATATGTTGAACGAATTATTTCAGCGATTGCCAGGAGGGTGGCGGTAAAATCCTAAACCGAGGAAATCCTCCCGCGATCTCTCGTACGATACGGTGGCCCACTGCGAAACGAGAAGCTTTCGCCAATCAGTCGACGGCGTGTGAAATAAACCGCGGATATTCAGGAATATTTACTCGTTTATCGAGTTGAAGAGATATCACTGTTTTTTCTAGATAACCCACAGATTTCGTGTGGCAGACGCAATTGTTTGCAACAGATTTGCGAAACGTATCGACAAACAATCTGTCCGTTAATAGAGAGGAGAAACGAAGGAGCGAAGAAATCTTTTTCAATCAACAACGTCCATTTACATTTTAATTCTGACTTTATTCTGCAACAAATAAGGTAATACTGTTCTCGGTTCGATCATGTAATTACAAAAAAGAAATTTGCAAGTTAAATTAAACTTTCAACGTTTCGATCCCTATGTGGATCATTCTCAAGAAAGAAAGAAACTGCGTCTGGAAAAAATAATATTGTTATAAGTCTTTATACTGCGGCGAGAACACTATTACTTTACTCGTTTAACAATCATACGATCGATAACAAGAAAAATATTTATTCTGCAACCTTGCGAACGATCTTCTTCGAGTTCGTACGATTCGTTTGGAACAAACGTACCTGATTCAAGTCGAGATCGGGACACTTCGAGGCGCATTCTTCTTGCAAATTGACAGGAGGAACCCGATCTTCGTAGTCGTCCGGCAGAAGCGCCGAAACGCTTCCCGCCAACGCCAGCACCTTCAGGAATACACATAGTCCCGTTGCTAACATAATATCCACAACCCCCCCTGGAACCAACCCTCGATCACCGTCCACGGAATTTTTGCGGGATGTATTTAACTGTCGATCGTCATTGTTCTTTCAGTGAGAATAGCCCGCGCGCAGTGGCTTCGAAGAAGAAGACTCTCAGAACACAGGCTGGACGTCCCACATTCTTGCTGATCGATCTTCGGGCTTGATCTTCGCAAGAAACACTCGCAAAATCACACACACGAAACGGTCACATCAATGGTCATACGACGACTAGATCGCCTTCTTCCGTCGAGTATTACGAGGATGACTTAAAGAAGATTCGCAACGATCTGTAAAAGAGGCTAGAAAAATATTTCGAAACCTCTCGTATGGTCCAGGTACTCTTAAAAGGATTAGAAATTTTGTCAAGATCTTCGATTCTGTTGTTCACCAACTTTCACATCCCCCGGCCGCGTGTCACTATTTTTATCCGGAAACTGGACCGGTCGACTTGCACCGACTTTCTCGCTGTTATTGTCACTGAAATAATCCACGGATGCAAGGGGTGTCGGTCAGTTAAAATCGACAGAGGCTCCCGGTTCACCGCTTGCTCGTTCGATCGTGTCCACGCGTCGAGCGTGTCCTTTGTCCGCGCGGGCTAACAAATTCGAAAGTCCTTCGAATCACCTGTGACGTTTCAGTCACGAGACTCGCGCAGCAATAGCCCGGCGTGGCTGTTAATGTCTGGCAAGCATAAGAGCAACTGACTCCAAATAGCCACTACAGAGTCAACTATCCCCCACCAACGACACCCTTATCTGTTGCACTCTGCTTGACCAATTCCCTACGGCCTGCGGTGGTGGTAGGTACACTCGGAACTTGGAAGCGTCAGCCTTGCCTCGCTCTGCCTCGTCCCGACCCGATCCGTCCCGTCCCGTCTCGCCTCGCCTCGCCTCGCCTCGCCTCGCCTCGCCTCGCCTCGCCTCGCCACGCCTCGCCTGTAGTCGGCGAAGAGAAGACGAACAGAAGGGAGAAACGATCCGAACCTTCTGTTCGCGCAGGGCCGACCGACCATTGGTCAATTGGCAGATTGACCTGTTCTTACTATCCTCGTAAACTTTCATTCATACATTCGCACGTGCCGTTTGAATCGACTGGCCACGTTACCGGTGCCGGTCAGATCGCGCCACAAATTAAACAGTAATTTCTTTTTGTGAAACTGTAATTCGGCCAGACGCGTTTTCCACCACGATTTTTTTCATTTTCTGCATACGAAACTGATAACTAGACTGCGGATCTTTATGCGAAATAAAATTTTTTTATATCAATTACAATAAATTGGAGTGAAATAGAAATTTATTTCATTTCTTAATGTGTTTAATAGGTCATTCAATTTTTCCAATATTTTTACTGTTTCAAATTATACCCACTAATTTTTCCTATAAATGCATAAACATCCGCTGTCTACTGATAACTTATGCAATATATGTATAAAAGAATGGCATAGCAATTTTAGTGGTGCTAATTATACATATATAATTTATTATGTAATAATTATATCTATATAAATCGTCGAGCCAATGATCAGCAGAGTGCCGATGGTTATACGAATTCTAAATGCTTAAATATGAAGAATTATAAAATACACGCAAAAAATATGTGAACAATATAATATAAACAAAGTTCATTGAAAGTAGTACGCTATAATACAATAAAACAGATGAATTTATCACTACTTGTAATTTCCATTAAAATATATGTAACAATTATGTTCAATTGTTGCGCCTTTCGTCAGATAAAATTAATTTATACGCTGAAAACGTTCTCTCAACAACACAAGATTGGTACCGGAGATTCACATTTTTAATTTTACCGATCTCGAAACGAAATGAGATTTTTAACGTTAACACGAAGAAACGACACGCAGCACAAACTGAATTGAGATGACACCACGGCTGAAGAACGCTTCATTAAGTCAACTACCCTCTTCTCTCGCGTTAAGCGGCGCTATACAGTCGGTACAAAGCAAATTCGACGCGGAGCTTCAAACAAATACTCCCAAGATCGAGGTTCCGAGGAAAAACGCATCGTCTCTAAAAATTTCTGTACACACGCATCTTTTGACACCACCAGGAAACGGGCGTAGCTTTATTGACAGTACATCCAAAAAAAAAAAGAGGATGGCAATGTCAACTTGAAACAGGTTCTCGCTGCCCAACGAGAAAGAGGATGAGAAAATTTCTGCTCCTCGACAATTTCTTGGTGGATTCTTCAGCGAATGAGTACCTGAAATGAATAAAATGAACGATGGATTTTGAAAGTAGAGGTTTTCAACTTAAAAATGAGTCAAGTTTTGTGTGATCATTTTTTACGTAATTATTACCGTTTAAATATTGAATTAATATTGTTTAAGAAGTACTTCTTGGATCCACTGTGTAATTGTTAAAGCCTAAATAAACCTATAACAGGTTTTAGTGGCTCGATAAAAAAAAAGAAAACCACAATGTTTATTTACCAGAATGGGTGTCTTTTAATTCTTTTTAACCGTAGCCAAGTCAACAGGATGATTCGTTTCGACAGATTAAATCTGCGGAGGACAAGAGTCAGTCGCTATTATTCGTGGTACCATTGTCAGTCGCGGAGCCACGCTTCTGCTCATTCTTCAGGATGACCCGGAGCAAATCTATTCTTCTTCCGAACGCGTATCTATTGGATCGAAGGGGAGCATCGCGTTTACCTTCGCGTTACCGTCCCCTCTTCGAGACACCTCTATACGTACCATTCATCATACGCGAGAGCCGGGCTTTCTGATGAGTACAGATAACGACGTACACATCGGAATTATTTGAAAATGAAATTTTACGGTTTCGTTGTATGCAACGCTAATGCTCTTCTTCTATCATAAAGCGATACAGCGTTTAATAAATTGTTACTCTCGTGCCTATCCGTATTTTACTAATTTGTAAATTTGTAAGTTTGATTTTTCTGAAAAACACCGAAATCTCCGAGGATCGCGCGTCGATTATGAAAATTGTTATTGGCTAATACAGTTAGCACGCTGATGCGTTCGTGTCGTCGCTCTCTGTCGCGTGGTCTCAGTCCGCTGCGACGCTTCTCTTCGGCGATCTCTGTCGCGCGTCGGACTTCCGGTTTGTTAATATAATATAATATATAATATAACTTATAATAAATATAATATAACTTTGTTAATATTGGACCGTTCGACTTGAATTGTTTCAGAACAATTGGTTTGCTACGTAATATGAAAAGAATTTTTTAAATAAATTGCAATTGGTCAGAGTTGTTGAGAAAATACTGAAAGTTTGCAACTTTTTTATGTGGATTTATATTGAAAATTTCGAATACACGATTCGAAAATTTCATAAAAATCGGTTGCAATTAGCTGCAAACATTTTAAAGATGGTAAAAATTTTCGCCAATAGCGACGATGCGTGTGACTGGAGGCGGCGCAACGTAGGTGACACGATTGGTCGGCTTCTTGCGATCGCTGTGCAATACGGTACAAAAATTTAATAACATCGATACGCCGAACAGAGTTCAGCTAAAGGTGTGAAAATAAAAATTAGCTTAGCGACGGGATTTTCTAGTTTGCGTGAAACAACGCTGCCGCTTCCACGCAGAAAAGCAAAGATCAATCGATTAACGCGCCGGGACTACGGCCAGGCGAATTCAGAACGGCTTGTTATGAAACGACAGCGATCTGTGGCACGTTAGTTCCAACCTCAATGGCGGTTACAGGTTACCTAGGGCTTCCTGCGGAAATGGCCAATATACTCCTCCGACCTCCAACTCACTCAGTCACTCGCTCGCTTGGATCGCTCCTGTTTGGTGTACCCCGTACCCATATGATATCGCCCTGTCGCTCGACACGTACTCGTTACGGGTCATCATCGTGATCTATGCGCCTACAACAAACGTTACATCCTTAATCTGTCCTAGCCGGCTAATTCTACGCTCGTGCTGAACGAGAAAGTTGACGGTATTCTCCGTCTGAACGCGGACCGGGCTTATTTCGCGCCGCGATCGCAGCCGCTCGACAAGACGATCTGGCCCGTGATTTTGGCGCAACGATCGAATCAGCGACCGAGCTCACTCCACCAATTGCCAGCTATGCGTATACGGATCTTCTCCTAGCAAATGGGTAAAAGTGAATCAGAAGTTTGCTGACTCGGAACCGAGAAGGTTCAATATTTTCAGACTCTAGTACACTCGATCTGACACAGTTGACTCGAGTATCGAAACCGAGTTAAGCGAAATACTTAGAAGTAATCAGGGGGACGCGGAGGGTTGTGTCGGGGTTATAAATTAAATCGCACTTTATGGAAACCAAGTTACGTACAAACGTGTCGCTTTATAGGAGGGTTGTCGCAATTTTTGCACCGTTTTATAGAGTACAATGTTACGAGAGGATCGAGTATATTAAGTATTTGCGAAAATGACGATACTAATGAAATTAAATTTTCTTACTCGATAATAAAAATATTTTACCTGAAAAAGAAACAGAATAAACGAAATTTAAAATTGATAGCATAGAAAATGCCCTTGGATCAAATTATAAAAGGCTAATCGACGTTTTGAGGAAAAATAGAAAAGATTAGTTTTTGGCTTATTTTTCCTACATATGAAAATGTTCTGAAAAAATTCCAGAGACGTTAAATACCCTGATACACGTACTCTAATTAATTCAGATTTTAAGTAGAACAATCTGGTTGTAAACTATCAAAAATCTCGAGAAGAAAAATCAGATTTTGCACGTCATTCACATCTTCACAGTGTATAGTATTGTAAATATTCCGTTATATCGATCGCAAAAATTTTAAATAAATTATCCGTGATGTCAGCGCTACAGGTTCGATCCAATTTTAACTATTTAAGCAATGTTGCAATTAGAAATTTCCCGACGTATAGTATTGTTCACGAATTTAATTGAAGCATTCGTGACAAATCACAATAAACTGTACTGTCATAAGAGGATCACGCATAATTGTACAACGCGTAAACGACTCGTTGAGGAATAAAAGAAGGTAGAAATTTTAATGACACGGTGATTGTTTTGTTGCATCTGCGGATGGATTTTATTGATTAATTAGAAAAACGATGTTCCGTGGCGCGGTGAACAGGATACGTGAATTAACACGTGCTCGTGGTTTGTTGTTTGTTTTGCATACAACGTAATCACCTTACAAAGGGACAATCTTTTCTATAAGACGTCTAGACGGATAGTACAGGGCTTACCCTGCTTTACACGATACGGCAACAATTCGGCTCTATTAGGCCAATAAAGTGTATCAAAGAGGAGGAATGCGCCCCGCGTCAATCGTAAATGTAATGTCAGTTTGTCCGTCCGTGTGCGATGCTCGAATATGCGGGGTGCGGGTGGACGGTTAATTTAGATTGGACCGTACATGTAACGTTGGAAACGAAGGGCGAAGGATCCGATTTTAAAAAGCCAGAATATTTTTAACTTCCGAGAAAGAAAACATCGTTACCACGGATACGGTTGAATATACAAAACTTGTTTGTAAATAGCTGACTTTTGTTAAAGGTCTGCAAAGTGAACATTTTTTGTGAAGTGAAGAGCGAAACAGAAATTTATTTCCTTTCTTGTTATAGAATGTATATCTGTAAATTTTTCTAAAATTACTATTTTTAATCGGACCTATCAATTTTTGTCATAACTGCATGAAGATCCTCAGTCTACATATACAGGGTGTCTCAAAACTCCTTCAACACCCTGAAATGGGCGGCTCTTGAGGTCATTTCAAGCAACATATTCCTTTAGCAAAATGTCCGCCGGGGCTTCGTTTAGGAGTTATTAACGAAAAACACGGACCAATCAGAGCGCGGCTACACCGGACGGACTCTGACTCGTCTAACGGCAACGCGACCCTTAGCGGGACCTGTCGCCGACTCGGAATCCGTTCGCTATAGCTGTGCTCTGATTGGTCCGTATTTTTCGTTACAACGCATGCGCGCAACGATACTGACACACGCCGCACGAGGTCCGCGCTGCACCGACGCCAAGACGGACTATTCAGAGCGTGTAACGGGTGTTCCAGCAGCTTTCATCTCGCTTTTAAATTATTTTTAAAGTATTAGTGTAGTTTTTTTGATTTGAAGATTTACCCTGTATATTAAATAGAGTGGCGTGCGAGGTGGTGGAGCAGAAGTTGACATACTTGCTGCGCCACCTACAGTCTAGTAACCTGCGCGAAACAGTTATGGACTCTTGTAATTTCTATTGTAGGCGAGCACTCTTAGCACAGACGAGGTATAAGGATAGACCTATCATAGAATGCATATTTTTGTTACACGTTTTTGGGATCACATAACCCCATTACCATTTTAGTGTCACATCCTGTATTACCAAATGGAACTGAAATACACTGATAGCGACCACTCACTGACCACTCACTGACCAATGACTGACCAGTGACTGACCACTCACTGACCAGTGACTGACCACTAACTGACCACTCACTGACCACTCACTGACCAGTGACTGACCACTCACTGACCACTCACTGACCAATGACTGACCAGTGACTGACCACTCACTGACCAGAGACTGACCAGTGACTGACCACTC